>VXBA01000299.1:80727-263791 GCA_013399895.1 Serilophus lunatus
TGGATGCGTCAATATTTTTCATCAAATCGCTGGCATGCAGTAAAATATCATTTTGAGCTTGTAACTGGAGCTTAAAAAAATGCCACAATTAAAATGTCCTCTGCCTTCAAGTGAAGAAGTCGATGGCGAGCTTAGAGAGGGAAAGAGGGGAGAGAGAGCCTTTCCTTAGCAGCATTTCTAAAGTTTATTTAGAGGGGCTATAAACCCTTACAGGAGGAGTACTAACGCGTGGCCGTAGGGTGGGGAGCGGGAGAAGGGCTGGACAGACGGACAGGGAAGAAGGCGAGAAGGGTGTGGGTTGCCTGTCCCGCTCTGCCCTGCAGATTGCCTCCCTTTAATCGGGGCTGCGCCGGTGCTTCCCAGCGGTAGTCTGCCCCGTTTTCTTCTGCGTTCATGGATGGATTATATGTGCATCTATCCCTTATGAGTGTGAGTGTATAATGATTGTACGTTCAGGGAAAATCACCTAGCCAAAGGAGGGTCAGGAGGGGGCGAGCGGCAGACAGGGATTGATAGCGGCTACCTGCTGCGAGCGCAGGAAACTCCCGCGTAAGAAAGAGAGCGGGTTAAAAAAAAAAAAAGTAACTTTGCAGCTTCACCGCTGGCCCCTCCGAAGGTCCGGTGGCGGCAGCAGCCCAGCGTGGTTTCCTACCACTCCCCGCTGGGTACGGGAGAGGAATAAGGGGTGAAAGGCTGAAAAGTTTTCCAAGTTTTCTTTCTGTAACTAAACACAAACAGCGGTGAGATGCTGAAAGGAACGAGGAAGGGTCCGCTTGGCTCTCTAAGAGAGGGAGTGACCACGTTACCTGTGGAGCCCTCTTCCAGCGGCCGGGACCCTCGGGGCGAGCACATAAACAGGGGCCCGCTTGCCCTGGGAGGGGGTTGGGGTTATCCCTTCGCCCCGTGGCTACGAGAGCTCGGGGCGCCGTTCCAGGGTCGCTGTCCCGGACGCTTCCTCCCCAAGCCGGTGGCTGCCGGGCCGGAGGGGGTGTGGCGGGGGCGGCCGCGGTACCGTCCCTCGGTCGCGATTCAGCCGCCGAGTCCCGCTCCTCAATGCGGGGGCGCAGCCCCCTGCGCGCAGCGCCCGGTGTGCGGCTCCGGCTCCCTGCGGAGGCGAGAGGCCGCCGCGCGGAGCCTCGCGTAGCTCGTTCCTCGCACCCCCGTGCTTCGCCCGCCATCTCCTGTCGCTTTCCTCCCGCTGCGCCGCGGAGCGCAGCCCGCGGAGGGGGTTCCGATGTTCTCCGCTCACGGGAGGCTGCGGACTCTCCGCGGCTGCCAGCGGGGCGCGGCGCCGATCCCCTGCATCGCTTCCCCGCGCTGCAGAACGAGCCAGGACGGCCCCAGGGCTCCCCGCGCGGGGAGCAACACAGCAGACGCTGGCCTGGAGAGCTCTTCCCCGGTAACTTTGGGTGCCAGAAGGAACGCCACGATTTCTTTGCAAAGCGTGTTTGCAGAGCAGGGGTTTTTGTGTGTTTGGGGTTTTTTTTGTTTGCTTCTTGTCTCTTGTCTTTTTTTTGAGATGTGCCCACCCGTTGCTACGTGATGGAGAATTACTGACAAATAAAAAGTGTAATGAATTGCGGCCATGGGGATTTGTGCTGGTGCTGAAATGGTTAATTTTTTTAGTGGTACCTTTTTTTTCAAGACCGTTATAAATGTTCTTTAATAAACCACCACATACTGCACTTGCTTTATTATTGAAAGTGTTACAAACTAAAGCCCCGTGAATCCAAGCTTAATGAAATAAGCAGGTAATATTTCTAGAGGGGACTATCAAACTTTTGTAATGAGTAGTTCCACTTCACTACTGAAATACAGGCCTGGAAGCTACTGCTTTGTGTTCAGCTAACATTCCATGTATTACTGTATGAGCCTTTATGTAAGTTTTTAGTTATCTTATCCTTTTGATAATTCACTGAAATTTTGTCTTAAATTGTGCTAGGAGAAAGGGCCAAAGCCAGAATTAAAACTGTTTCAAAAGACCTGACAAAAGTTGCTTCAAGTTACAGCCTTAAATCACACATCTATGTATGAGTACTTAAATGTTGTGTATGAGGTTATAAATAGCTTTATATCTAAAGATATATGGAATAGGTTCAAATTACAAATGCTTCTAAAGATTAGTTTATTAGGCTGTGATTAACTGCTTTTGGAAATGAGGTTGCATTTAGCTGAAATAATTGTGATGCTACTGGAACTGATGTCTTTCTGTGTATAAATGTCACGAGGGTATAATGACATGAAGATTTTTAGTAAGCTGTTACTATAAAAGTGAATTAGTTTGATTTTGTGTGTGTGAGGTGTGAGGTGATTGCAGGTTATTTTCTGTGTTCCTGGTTGTCACTTGTTTACAGAATTACTACTTTATCACCTAAAGGAAGTATTTTTTACTTCGATGCTCAAAAAAGATCATTGCTATTTCAGTCCTGGTCTTGGTAAGGTATGGATTAATCCTGTCTAAATTGATTTGGAAATGTGTTGAAATGTTGTTGTGTATTATTTTAAGATGATTGAAATAACCAGCCTATGGAAAATGTCCTTCTTAGGACAAAAGAGTTGGAGGGAGCGTGCATCTTGATGACTGATTAGTAACACTTTAGAGCACTAATACCCCCCTCACTTTGTTTTAAGAAATGAAATTGTAAAGATTAACGTATATCTGCTTATATGTGGATGGTACATAACCATTTAATCTATTTACAAACAAATGCATAGTTGTGTTGCAGATAATTTTTAATGCTATGAAGTATTAATTTGTACAAAAATGGTATTAATTCTGTCACTTTTTAAATTCAGATTCTGTTCTTTGGCTTCATATTTCCATTTATTATCTTCAACAAACTGAAATGTGATTGTTTTCCTTTTTTTAGTAATATTGCTGGACTCTAAAGCACAACAGACAGAATTGGAATGGATTTCCTCTCCACCCAATGGGGTGAGTATTCCAGGCAAAAACTAGGTTCTTAAAGACAAGCAGTTATTTTACTGTAGCAGTTGAAAGACCAGCTTTAAGCTAGCTCCCCTCATGTTTCTCTCAGTAATCGTACTAAGTGTTTATGGCTTCATTTTTAGAATGAAGCCTCAGGTTACAGTGTACAAATACAGAAGCTTAATAAAAGCAAGAGGCTCTTTAGAAACTCACCTAAATGTTTTTGGCACCTTTAAGTTTTTTAGTGTACTCCTTCGTGTGGTACAAAAGATTACACTTTATATTTATAACACAATATTTTAAATCACTTTTTTCCTTCTTCCTTTAGAAACATCAGATTTGCTTCTGTGTGAAAGCTTTCAAAAATATGGGTTTTATTTTCTGTAGAATGGGTGATTGTAAATTTGTTTATGATGTTTTCTTTGTAATTGAGTAGCACAGATTGAAGTGCTCTAGAATAAAAAACATTTATATTGCAGATGTGTTTAAAATGACATTCCAAACTTGAAACATCCCTAAGTCTTGAGGAGCTCAATATCCGGAACTAGGCACAAATTATGTGGTTAAGGCTACCTCCACCTTGTTTATAAATTAATCTCATCATGCTCTATGAAATGTACTATTGTAAAATACACAATTATGAAAAGTAAGATGTTTAGCAACATCAGTGTTATTGTCTTATTATATATGTAAAGATGAGAAATGCTGCTTTCGGTCTGAATTAAGTGTCATAAAAACCCCTTCTTCCTCAAGCTCTGAGGAAGAACATTTTCAGAAAGGTGTAGTGTCCTACCTTAGCTCAGTTGGACAGATTATAAATTACATGGACAGTTCTTACTCATGGAGGCAATCTTGCTGAATCTATTGTGACTCCTTGCACAAACAAAAACCTGGGAATCCTTCGCTTAATCTTCAGCACATTAAGAAGTCTGGAGCCAGAAGAGCATGAAGTGTGAGTAGGTATATGAAAGTGAAACAAATCCTTTAAATAAGAAGAATGAAAATGTGAAAGTGTCTTTCTTAAAAAGCAAGACTGTAGTATCAATACAAGCATAAACTGGAAACTAATCTAAGGACTTCAGAGAGAACGTAATGTGAGCTCAGTGCATATGATGGCTAATAACCTCAGCATTAGCGTTTTGCACTGATTGAAGCCTTTACCAGAGGTGTTTGAAAGATTAACTTGATGGCAGTTATATTAGGCTAACCTGTAGATAATGAAAGACATGTCAACACATGTTACACATGTCAGCATACTGAAAGATGAAAGTAGAGTCTTATTCAACTAGTAAAATAATAGGTGACTTTCACAGGTAGAAGCCCATTTCAATCAGGAATTAAAAGTGAATCACAACTAATGGCCGGATTCGTATGGGTGAAAAGATTCAGAAAAAGTTGCCTGTAAATTAACATAAAAGCATCATTTTAATGATGTAATTTTGAAAAGAAATGTTTTTCTAGTTTTAATTACTGATTTTTCCACTATGCAATAAAGACTTCATGAGAATAAACACAGAAAATCTTGACAGAAACTACTGCTTCATCACAGTGCAGAGTATGTCAGTCAGATACTCATTAAATGCCTCATTCAACTGCAAATGCTACATTTAACATTGTTAAAATAATTAAGAAGTTAAAACACTGTTAGTTGTAACCAATAGAACAGGGCATATTCAATAGAATTGCATGTATCACCGTATTTTGCAGCAGGACAAAGAAAAGCTGAGTTTTTTTGCTGTAAAAGCTATGATGGAATTTATCACTATAAGAAGACTAATGAAGTGTGAGCTCAGATGTCATAGATGAAAACATCCTGAAGTACTGATGTATATTTTTTGCCCTGCAGAAAAAAATAATTATTTAATGCTAGTGATAATGAAAAGTAGGAGTTTCTGTGTGGATTTAGGTTTTTTTTATTGTTTTCCTTGACTGTAGCATAAGAACGTCTCTATTAGCTAGTCTCATGTAGTGGCATTTTGACTCTGAGAAGACTCACTTGTGTTGTATTAAGAAAAAAAGGTTGGTTTTGTTAAATGTATTTTGTTTGTTGCCTTTTTCAGTTTGTTTGTTGCTTTCTATGGGGAGGTGTGGGGATTTGTTTTGGTCAAGCATCTTGTGCCAAAACCCAAGGAGACAGGTTCTGTTGTGTGATACATTAGAGTTGTTTTCACTTAAAAGGTACAATACATTGGCTAACTGAATATCTCATTGCAGAATCTGGCTTGGTGTTCCGAGGGAAGAATGTTTGCATAAGATGAAAAAATAAAACAAACAAACTCTCCAAATCATCTCAAAGAAACCCCAAAGCAACTGCCTGATATGAAATGAACAATGTAAAAATCAGTGCAATTTTAGGCTTTATGCTTTTTTTTTTATGTTTATGGGATTTTTTGTTGTTGTTGATGGGGGGGATTTTTTTTATTATTGTGACATAGCCAAAACCCTCTCAGAGCAGGGCCCCTTTTTTATTTTTTCTTGTTTATGCTAGTTCTTACAGAGGTGAAAAATATATTACTCATTCAGGTCTAATAAATGAAGATAGACTTTCTTTTGTTCTGAGGTCCATATGGAATCACTTCAGTTAACCCCATGAACATTTAATTATATATTTCAAACATTTAATACCATATATACCATGTCTATATTAACTGAAGGTCCTTGAAATGTGCTTTGATGTTTACATCTTCTGTGCATTTCAGCGTCTGTAGCTTGATATATTTTGTGGTGATAACTTCCAGCATCAATTCAGCCACGTCTGCCTTTTCTTGGAACAGACAACAACATTAAAATGATCTTATTTGCTGTCAAATAGGCTTGCAAAATAATGTATACTGCATGGCTCCTGGTCGAAGAGTCCAATGCCTTCCATGCTTGCATGTCAGTGTAAGGAATATCAGTGGACGTTCCATCCTGCAGAGGTCCTGAGTGTATTGGGCCCACAGAGCACTTAAGCACATGCTTACCATTAAGCTCATAAGTACTGTCACTGATCTTAAGCATGAACTTAAGTGCATTATTGACACAGAGCCAGAGGGCTAAGTGCCATACAGAGAAGTCATGGTTGCCTGTATCATGGGTAAGGAAAGCTTACCCCCCTCCTCTAATTTATTACAGCTGTGGTTTCTGCAGTCAATGGAATGTTACAAGAAATGTGGAAAAAAAGGTGAGACAGATATTGTTTTAGTTACACCTAGGCAGACCTGCCTGGTTGATTTCAGTGGAAGGTTTGCCATTGCTGGAGCTGTGAATTCCCATGATACCAAAGGCTGTTAAAGACTCAGGGGCTGTTACAGGCTTACCAGCTCGTTACATAGTTGGTAACCTAAAGAGGGAACATCAACAAAACCCAAGCTTTGAACCAGTGAACCTTCAGTCATGTGGCTTGTTTTTAATTCTGTATGCAATCTCATGGTTCGTTTGAACTCCCAACTAAGTGAAGTTTGTTCCTCTTTGCATGTGTGCAGCCACTGGATAAAATGTGAGGCGATGAGGAGCTTCCAGTTACCTCTTTGGTTTGTAAATAAAACAGAAGATAAACAAAATGAAAAGGGGACAACCAAAATATTTTCTTGCTTTCAGGTTTTTAATTCTGTCATTTTCTCTTGCCTTCTCTCTGTGCCACTTTGGTCACATAGGAGTGAGAATCATCTGATTCACGAGCTTCAGAATCTGCACTGAAAATTTTACATACACAAGTTTTATGTATGTAATGCTAGGCAGTTTCAGTTTCTAAGAGTTCGCTAATTTTAGGTTTCTTTGCAAGAGAAGCTGCCTCCCTCCTTTTTGTCTTTGCTTACCCAAAACCATTGTGGTCTTCGTGAAATGTACGTGAGCCCACTGTGTAATCAGAACCTGGTATGCTGAGCAGCCTTTCCTGAAGCTGCCCCTTTGCAAGTCTGTCCATGATATGACAATTATTTTTAGAAGTTATTTGATATAGGAAAGGCTTGGAGGGAGTGACCCTACTACATTAATATATATTTTCTTCATTTAGATGCTTAAGAGTGTTTTTAAAAATAGCCTACTGTTAAAAAGGAGGGAGACGTGAGTTATGTGAAGCTCTTCAAAATATGCCATAGTTACATTTGGTGACATACTTCTTTTTATATTACTAATTGTTTGTTATCATTTTAGTGGGAAGAAATTAGTGGACTGGATGAAAACTACACTCCTATACGAACATACCAGGTATGCCAGGTGATGGAATCAAACCAAAACAACTGGCTTCGGACTAACTGGATTGCAAAAAGCAATGCACAAAGGATTTTTGTAGAACTCAAATTCACTCTGAGGGATTGTAACAGTCTTCCTGGAGTTCTGGGGACTTGTAAAGAGACTTTTAACTTGTATTATTATGAAACAGACTACGACACTGGCAGGAATATCCGAGAAAACCAATATGTAAAGATAGACACTATTGCAGCAGATGAAAGTTTTACCCAGGGTGATCTTGGAGAGAGAAAAATGAAACTTAACACAGAGGTGAGAGAAATTGGACCTTTGTCCAAAAAAGGATTCTATCTTGCATTTCAGGATGTAGGGGCCTGCATTGCTTTGGTCTCTGTCAAAGTCTACTACAAGAAGTGCTGGTCCATCATTGAGAACTTAGCTATTTTTCCTGATACAGTGACTGGCTCAGAGTTTTCCTCTTTAGTAGAAGTGCGAGGAACTTGTGTCAGCAGTGCAGAGGAGGAGGCGGAGAACTCGCCGAAGATGCACTGTAGCGCGGAGGGAGAATGGTTAGTGCCTATTGGAAAATGTATCTGCAAAGCAGGATACCAGCAGAAAGGAGACACGTGTGAACGTAAGTAAACGCACAGCTTGTTGTAAATTACAGGCCATGTTCTACCTACTTATTTTTACTTTTCTTTTTCAAGAGAAATACACAATAGTCTGCTTTTAAGGTTTTTGGATCCTCGATCTGTGAAGTTCACACTGTTTAATTTAAAGCAGTTGGCCAGTCTGACTATGGAAATCAGTGGTTGCATACTGCATTTTTAAATTTAAACAAGAAAAGTTGAATTTGTGTGAAGTATAAATATGGGTTCAAGACTAACGTTTTAAACTGGTTAAGGTGTTGTTTCTTGTACTTCTTGGTAAAGCTGAGGGACATCGTATTGAGAACATTGTATCAATAGTGTCAGGTATGAGTATGTACGCACTTTGTTCTTTCACGTGATCTATGACAGAATTTTAAGGAAACTAAAATGGAGGTAGTAAACTAAGAGGTGTGGTTAGTAATGGGAAGAATACACACGCAATAAAAACTCAGCTGGAGATTTTGTCAAATATGTAACAATTCAAACACAAGATAGATCTTTATCCTATAAATTTGGTATTCTGTTTGAAAGTGTGGTTTCCTTTCTACAATATATTTTTGCATAAAACTGACTCTAAACTTTTAGCTTGCCATGGGATCATGGTGATTATTTCAAAATACTAGCAAATCAGAGATGGAGTTGTACTTTCTAATTCAGACAGATTCAGTCAGCCATGTTAGAATGATACTTAGCTGTCTCTGGGGCTGCAGGCATAAGACATTTCTGCTTAGCATGTGAAAGCGTATTTCGTTATCTCTTCTTGCTGTAAAAGCAAGAGAATAGAAAGTTTGTATGAAGACAAGTATTTTCATGTACATTTAGTACATTGTATGTAATTTTTATCATAACCCAAGGAGTTATATATCACCGTATTTTTTTATCACAAGACAGTCATACATTTGCTAAGAAATGTCGTAAGTCAAGAATTAGAAAAAAACCCCTGCAAATCTACGAAGAGGAGAGACGTACATAATCTCAAAAACAAAGCTGACAGCCGTCACTGAGTTTGAGGTCCCCGTATGAGGGTTTCAAAATCTGTAGAGGATTAGAGACACCATAAAACAAAGGAAATGAGCCTCCTTATTAATAATTTTTTCTCAGGAAAAAACACAGAGTTGTGCTTTTGATGAGTTTTTACAAGGAAATTCAGTACAAGGTAAAGTTAGTGGAGTTGATCTGAGGCTCTTGTAGCCCCACACAAATCTTTCATTGTTCTGTTGGGAAGAGATGAGGTCTTATACACTGCAGAAGGTGATCTCATTAGGAGTAATTGTAATGTGAAAAACTGCCCCGACAAAACCTTTCAGCAGACTGTAAGCTGTGTTAACAAAATGAAGTGTTGTGTCCCATAGAAGTTTGTTTTGAGGTTTTTGATTATTTTTTTCCAAGTATCTGATTTTTTTTTCCCTGTTTTTAGTTAACTTGCTCTTGAGTACAGACCAAGTTATGGTTGATGTAACTAATATACTAATGTTATTTGACTTTCAATGAAGGAGAGAAAGTATCCAAAAAAGGAACCAGTGTGTGTTGGAGAGTGGGTGAGGAACAAGAGCTGAATGAGTGTAGCAGGGATGGATAGAAAAGAAATTGATGTTTAGTAACTGAAATTCAGGTAACCTGTTTATTAAACAGGCTTCTTAATTTCTAACCACGCTGATGTTGACAAAAGAATTAAATGATAACTTGTACTTGAGTATAGTAGCATGCTCATTTGCAAGAACACTTCCCTTTTTTGGCTTGCTTCCAAAGCAATCACTAGGAGAATGCGCTACTCTGGAAACAGTCCAGAGAATCATTTATGGTATTTTTCCTCTTTTCTTTCAGTGATCCTGTTAAGAGTTTCAAAACAAGCTCTGGCCCCATATTGAGGCAAGCTAATGTGTTTGAGAGGAAAAGGTGGTAGGCAGGCACTCGTCGACTGCGTGCCTAGTTGGCAGCTCCGAGTCAGAACGGTCTGGGTGACTGTGGTGCACGCTAGTAATTGCTGTCTATGTGCCATGCCTGTGCTCAAGGATGTTATTAAGTATGGTTAACTATGTAGTGACCGGTAATACACCTGGCACACTGATACCATGTCTGTTTTTTGTGACAGATATTGAGAGAAACTTATCTGAACATTGACACTAATGCAACTGGCTATCTGTTACTGTTAAGCTGTGTAACAGATCAAGCAGAAGTGAGTTGGTGTGTGCTTCCTTAACCCAGGGCATTTATTGCCCTATCTGAAGGCTCTTCTGCAAATACTTTGTACCTGGTATGCTGCATGATTTCTTTGGGGGTACTCAGGGCAGTAAGCATTGTGCTGTGCCAGGATAGGCAAGAAGTCTGATTCCTTTCTCACACTTGCTTAAGCTCTGCTGAATTAATGTAATAGGAAGGTCTTTTAAAGAAACAGAATAGTACCTTATCTGGCTGCTTGTAGCAAAGGTATGAGTAGGTGGCCATGTAGTTCCAAATAGGTCTTCAGCTTGTAACTCTGTGGGGAATTTTCATTTGTGTTATGCTAGCTTGATTGGTTCACTGTGATTGAATAATGTGTTCCTTTTGCATACAGCTCCTCTCCTGTGTGTGGAATTTATTGAGTTCAGTTACTAAAACAATTGAATTTTGATTTATAACCCAACCTGGGCTGGATGTGTTCCAGAAGATTTTTTTTTTTTAAGAATGTAAATAACTGGTAATGCTGGGAAGGATAAGGAAAAAAACAGTCATGAGTGGTGAAACATAACCTGTAAAATGATGTTCCATGGTCTCTTTCTACATTGTTTGAGCTTTCAAACTGAATTAATTTTTTTTGGATGTACACTGATTACTCCTCACTATAGGAGTGCCAAAGAATCCTTGCCGCCTCAGTGGTCTATCATGATAACACTCATAGGTAAGAGAGACAAATTTCAGAGAGCTCACAAATGTAATTTAAAGCAAAGTCTTTAAACTGTGTGTCTGAACTTTCAATTGCAAATTCTTCTGCTTAGGTGTAAGAACACTATTTCCTCAGTGTTAATCTTATGTCTGCTGGTGTGTGGTGGTAGGCTTAGATATAGGAGTCCTACGTTTTAAAGGATTGTCTTGAAGGATTCTTAGTAAAGGTATCGGAAAAGTACTTAGACACATTCAGTTTATTCAACACCATGTGTTGCATCCGTTCTGGAAAAATGCAAAACAACCAACCGACCAAAAAAAATCATCCCAACCACAAAAAAACAATTGACTTCTCAGTAACTCTACTGGACTCCCAACACATCTAACTTTGACTTTTTCCTCATAGTGAAGTTCAGTAGATATGTTACATGTATAACGAGTGCACTGCGTTTAATGACTGGTATTTGAAGGAGAAAATAATTCTTTGAGAGCTTCTAGTATAATGTATTTTCCATCTGTTTCATATTAGTTGGGGGTGGAGAGGGAGAGAATTAATTTTATTCAATCAGAGCAGTAAAGTGATATTTCAGAAGGTAAGAAGCTTCTCTTAATATTACTGAACCGCAAAATTACATAGATGATTGGGCACCAAGTCCAAATATTCAAAGTCCTAGGGAAAGCCAAATGGGTGTGTTTTACTGTTAAACATATTATAATACCATATGCATTAACAGTTGTTTTATTTGCATCCAAATGAAGAGGGGATTAGAGCTATTTGCACATTTTGTCTTGCTGAAGTAAAAAGGGAGCTGCAGGCTTTTCTTTCCAGACTTTGTCAAGTGTTGTACACTATGCCAGACAGCAAGCTGCATCTATTCCTTCTCTTTTTTTCTTCTTGGGACAAACTTTTATCCCTTTACTTTGTGAAATACTACTTGATAACAGATCCAGAAACTGAATTTGCCTTATTTGCAGCATATTTGTGATAAAGTATGTGTGATTGTGGGTTTTTATTTGTTTATTTTTCTTGTGGGTTTTGTTTTTTAATGTTTCTCCACTTAGGGGCTGATGTGCCGCAAGTTTATTAGTAAAGGGCAATGGATTAAGGGGGAAATGTGAATAAGTTGTCATTAAAAAAAACACCATGCTTCCAAAAAGCCCAAGTTGCATATACTGTGAATTGGGTATAGAGTTTAGGCAGTGTGTCACAAAAGCTGTGTTGTCTTGCTGCTTGAGTAACCTACGTTGACATTCTGCACTTTCAACTTGAAAATTTTTTGCTTTGTGGAGAGTCAGAAAAACGGTGGAGAACTTTTCAATGGCATTTACATCATTGCATTTGCATACAAGTCTCTAAACGTTTCATTTTTTTTAAGAAGAGTTACCTTTCTTTCATTTGCCTCTAGAATTACTCTAGGGAAGACAGTGTAATTAGTCTCAGCAAATTGAACCAGAGTAGAGAATTGGGGGAATCTCTGAGTCTTGGCATTTTCTCAGAAGCCAGTAGAAGTTCAGCAGGAGAATATCTACCTCTTTCCCTTTTTATTCCCTTACACATTAAATAACTTTTTGTCCCTTTCTAAAGAAAGGTCAATGGGATCTCATATCAGGTCCCAGATACAGCTGAATGTGAACTATTTAATTAAAAAAAAAAAGTACTATCTTTCCAAAGGATCCAACCAGTTTTCAGAAGAATATACTAGATACTTTTAAGATAAAGGTAAGACCTAGCTAGATGGTCAAGAATACTGCAGGTGTTTCTACTATGAAATGTAGAGCTGTGATTTCTGCTTTCAGCCCCCTTTGGAGTTTTTAGAAAGTTGAATGCTGTGGTGTTCTTTCACCCTGGAGTCTTCTGACTGCCCTTTTTGTCAGAGGGATGTGGTAGGAAGATATTTTTTCTTGCTGTATCTTTTCTTTAGAACAGTCTAATGTTCATAAAAAGAATGATTTTCATAATTTATCAGTTTCCCTATGTAATTGGGGTTTCTTTGACCTACTCTGTTCATGTCCTTTAGCTTTTTGGATGTGTAGACAGAATAGAAGGGGAGAAGTTTGAATATTGATTTCTTAAACTAAATTTTTTGCATGGTTGTTGTCTGGTTTTGAGTTTTTAGGTTACATTCACTGCTGTGCCCAGATTTTGAAATCAAAACAAAGCCAGCAATGAAATCTAACAGAATCTTAGTCATTTCTCCTTTAGTTACAGGGGAAGCACTAAAACTGTCTCTTTTATGGGTCTGGGATGCCGCTGCTGAATTAACTATGGTTACTCAACAGCTGGGCCGTTAACTCCTTAGCCATAAAATCTATCTCCTGTTTGTTCTAAATGAAGCTTTAGTTGCTATTTAGAAGTGTAATCTCATCCTGTCAAGTCTGCTACCCTAAACCATACATCTTGCTTCTGAAGCAAACTTTCCTGCCCAGAACTCTTTTGCAAAGGGTGCGATAGGCATCTCATAACTTTGTTACCATTTTGTAAATATAAAAAAAGCTTTCTTAGATGAAAAAAACCTGTGTTCTTGGAAATTTGAAGGGATGTTTTGTTTTGGTGTGGGGTTTGGTTTTAGTTGGGTTTTTTGAGTGGTTTTTTTGTTTTTGTTTGATTTTGTCCAGGTTTTCTGTTAATCTCTCAGAATTAGGCAACTAAAAATAAATTTAAGTATTCTTTAATTTCTCAGTACAGAGAAGAAGTGACATGTATAATCCTTGTTAGGGTATGCACAAGTGTGCATGCATTGCATTGAATATGACTTAGCTTTTTAAGAAAAAAAAGCAAGGCTCATCCACAAAACAAGGTTTTGGGAACTGAAAAAAGAGAGTGAGTAGGTTACAGAGAAACTGAAAGTAGGGATCATTTAGTGGAAGAAGGGAGCACAGAAAAGAGAAAAACATGTTAATAGCTGTTTAGCTAATCTATGTATCTGTAAAACATTATTATCTGGATGGTGAAATGTTGTTGAAAGATGTTCAAGAAAAACTGCAGTTCAAAGAATAAATTGTTCTCTGGAAATAAGGAGCCTTAAGTAAATGAGTGAAGTTGAAGGTTGTTTTTTTTTTTTTTTTGAGAAGTGAGACAACCATAAGAAAAAATCTTGGTTTGGTAGTAAAGCTGAAAGAAAAAGAAAATTATGTGGGCAACATGTTTGCTTAACTAGATTAGCTTTTGAATTTTGATGCATCCCAAACTTTCTCTGTTATTGTAAAAATATTTGCTCCCCGTCAACAGTTTATCTATATTCAGCAGTATTAAATCCTTAAGTATAGCTTTCTGTTTTTACTTGGGAAACGGTGCAGATAGTTTTAATGTAGGTTTTAAGTTAATATCATGCTTATTATTATTTGAACAATAGTAAAAATAATTTATAGCTTTTTGACTTCTCAGCATTAAATCCTGATGTTTCTTATACTGTGAAACCTCTGTCTGCAATGCAAATTTAGTTACTAAAACCAGTAAGGTATACACAGTTATTTGTTTTCATCTAAAAAGTGTTAATCTACAAAAAAAAAAAAATTCAAATTAATATCCACAAAGACAAGATGGATCTTTCAATACGTACTCAACACACATAGTTATTGTATTGGTTTTGCCCCTCCTAGAAACACTATAAATACTACTTTGTTAATAAGTGCTAATTTGTTAAGACTGGAACCAAATTAGGAATAAAACAATTTGTAGGAATTTTCCTTCAAAGAATTATGAGAGGCTATTCAGGGAGGTTATTAAAAGCCAAGCCCTTGACAGGAAAAATATGTAGAGATTTTCTACCATAATCCTTCGTAGAGTGTTGCAGTCTCAAACAGAACTAGAGAGAGGCAGGTTCACTGTTCAATTCTGCATTACCCATCTTTAATTTCATAAAAAGAAACCTCTTTTTACAGGATGGTGTATCTAATTTCTTCTGTGACCTTGAATTGCTGTGAAAACAGCAGCAATAGCAAATGCATTTCAGATATTCTTCTGGAGTTCACATTGTGTAAATGCATGTACCTGTACAGGTATTATTTAACTGGGTGGCCCCTCTGCCTATTAAGGTGGATTAAGTTGCTCACATCTGTAACCAACATCAGGGTTTATTACCCGAGGTAATTTGATACATCTTAATTTTCATGGTTTGGGTTAGTTACATGTGACTTTGCAAGACATGGCTCTCATGTATAATAATATTAAATATTTTTCCAGTAGAAGTCTAATTAACTGTAATTATTATTATTATTATCTTCTGATATCTGGACATAAATGTGTGTGATTGGGAGAAAAGGAAGTACATGATTAAGAAGTATAATTACTGTTATTATTTTGTAATATATTTCATATGTATAAAGGCAAAGGTTATTTCTTGGTGTACTTGTGAAATAGAGGCTTTTAAGGGGCTGTAGTGACTCTAGAGCAGGCTGGCTGATGACTTTATTTTGTTGTTGTTTCAAACAAAAAAAAATTCTGGTATTATATATTACCATGAAAAATGTTCTGAAAAAATGTAAAAATGGGGCTTCTGCTTTTCACTACACAAGTTATATAACTATTTTAAGGAACTAATGCCTAATGCAGAAGAGTATTTGTAGGAATGCGGGCTGAGGCACCATTTCTAGAACTTAATGACAAGAACCCTTTTAACTCAATGAGGGTAATATCGTATGTTGATATTTGCCTACTGAGAAAAGAGATAGTTTTAGGTAAATGTAAGCATATATGTAAATGTAAAATTTTATGCTGATGAGACATATTTAAGTGCATGTTTGATTAGAATTTTAAGAATTGTAGGTATTGTTCTGCTATAAATGTGTACAGAGAAGTGAATAAAGAGAATAAAGAAAAGTGAAAAAGTGCATAAAGAGAAGTGAATAAAAACGGAACCCAAAAATTCCATTCATGATAGGTGAGATGCATAATCTCTAGCATAGTTAGTTGTTATAACTTGTTATTATTCTTTCCTTATATTTATTGAATGTGATATATCATGCAGTGTAGAAGTCTGGTGTTCATTTTTCCAGTAGATTGAACACGGTCAATTCAACTAGGGGACCTTGAAAGTGATACCTGGAAGTCTTCTGGCAGGTGACTGTTAGGGTGGCCTCATACATGTGACTTGGTGTACATTCCCTTCATCTTACTGGATGTGTCCTCGTGATGTGACTAAATTACAAGTGTCCCCTGACAGTTGATAGAGCTAAATTTTCCCAAGTGACCATGCACATGCTTTAGTTCTAATCTTGTGACATACTGTACATGTGCATATTTTTCTATAGAAGTTCTAAACCCCTGTATAGGAAAGGAGGAGAATGTTGTTCATCCACTTGTGATGCACCATCAAGATGAAACTAAGAGTTGTCTGGAGATTGGATTAATGACCTGATCCACTTGACCTGAAAAGTTAGTACTGTCTGTAGTCTCCAACCCTCCAAACCTCTCAGTTTCTCAGTTTACGAGCTAGTCTTCATTTGTGAGTAGTAAACATAATATTTTTAGAACTTCCTGAATCTACCATCTTTTTTTTAACACTGAACTATTGTATGTGTAGACTTTGAGAAGAAATTACACATTTCATGAATGTCTCTGTGTGGTGCCTATTTGAATCAATTAAATTGTGTCCCCAGAGGGACATGGTATTGAGAATCTCATTAACTCTAATGTGAAATACTGGAACCCTTGCTTAGCTACCCTGAAAATGCTTGAAGAGTATTGCCAATTGAGATTCTGTAAGTCAAGTTTATCGTATTCCTGAAAGTTTCAGTTTGTATATGAAACAGCTCAGCTCTGTTAATGCTGGAACAAATTACATGTTCAAAAATTTGTTTGGGGAACATAGTCTGAGTGGGCAATGTGGCTCTGATTGCTTGCCACATTTACATGATCTCACTCAACTCAAGTTTTCCAGGCTTGTTTTTCTTGCTGAAGAGATTTGAACTTGGTACTCTTGCTTCAAATAGGGCATGCCTATTAACCAACATGCAGTCACTGTTACAAGGTTTCATTAGCCCAGCTGAAACTTGCTCTTCCCGTAGTCTAGCAGTTAGAACCATTTGTACGGAGTGATGGGTTCCAGTCCCTTAGATTCTGAACTTTTTTTATATATATTTATATAAATTGATAAAATATATAAATCACACAGACATACATGGAAATATAAAACATTTAATCTTGGATATTTGAATTCTAGTATTTCCAAATGTTGACGTATTTTTGTCTTGATTGATTATTTTCACTGTGTATATATGTATATATTTCTTGGGTGAATGATAGAACTGGAGAAAAAGTTCTGCTGATTTTTCATTTGTGTATGTCAAACCAAATGGAGATGTAATCTTTTCATCTTGTATCTGTTAGAATGTGTAGTTTTGCTTGAAGTCGTAAAACATCAAGTAAGAAAATGTAATTGGAAAGGAGGATATTGCATGGAACAGATTTTTTTAAGATAATATTTGGTTTTGGGGTTTTTTTAAGTACTACATAGAGATATTTTTGTTATATGACTGGAATCCTACCAAAAAGAGAATGTTCTTACTTGATTCTGTTGTCTTGGATCAGTCTCTTAGCTTGTCTTGATACAGTCTCTTAGCTGAAGTCAAGCATTTAATCTTGGATGTTTGATTTCTTGTGTTTTAAGATGTCAATGTACTTTTTCTTAAAAAATATATTTGCACAGCGACTAAATTAGATTATTTTCCTTTTTTTTTTGTCCAATTTATTGGAAAAGTGTGTTCCATACCAGTAGCTCTTCAGAAAAAATGAACATTATTTTATTTCTTGAGTAAATTATAGCTGTGACACTTTTCTATGCTGATTGTGTAAAGACATTTTTATGTTATACAGAAAAATGTACAACTTTCAAAATGTAGGCAGTTTTACTGACACTAACTAGAAAAAGGACTAATGATAAAGTCCCCCCAGATGATACCTAAAGGAAATGGACATTGTTTTAACTATTAGCAAATCCCAAGACTCCACATTGTGTCCTAATTATATCACCTTTGAAAGTCTCAGCCAAACTTAATCTGCAGCCTGCTGCTGGGAAGTGTGAAAGTATCATGTGCTTAAAATCATAAGCAGGTTTGCAAATCATGTCCCTCCAGTGCAGATGGAAAAGGATATTCAATCTGTGATCTGTGACTGTCTCTTCTGTTCACTTTCCACTTATCATTAGTTGCATATCACTTAATTTTATGATTAAAAGGTGCAATTCTTTGGCTTTATAGTGTGTATGCTTGTTTGTCTGCTTTAGTTTGTCAGTTGAAATAAGTCTCTATTTGGCCTCTTATTAAAGAAGTCTTGTCAGTGGAATTGCTAGTGAATAATGCCAGTAAACAAGGGAGAGAAATAATATCTTTCTGAAACACCCTTTTTCTTTTCCCTGGGCAAGCGAGACAATGACATACCTACTTTTATCTTTTATTGTAAAGATTTGCTGTCATATTTAGAGCTACAGTCACTATATATTGTGTATTATTTTTGTAAAAATCTTGTGTCCAGAAAGATAAGATTCAAAATTGCATAACACAAGTAGAGATGAGTGGTCTTTAGAAAATAAAACACATGTTGATAGCACAAATGATGTGCAATCTTTAAGTAAGGGATTTTATTTTTCTCCTTAATATAAGGACTAAATGAATATGAAATCCCTGTTCTCACAAAACAAACCCCCTTTTAAAAATTCCACTATTTAAAGATATTTTGTATATTTAAGAAGTGACAAGGGTATTCACTGCTAATTAACATTCAGGAGATAACTGACTGTCAGTTTCCAGTCAGAGTGGAGCTTGGAAGAATGTTGACATTGATTGATGGACGTGTTCTGGGACTATGCACAAACAACCTGCTCAGGTCATCTGAAAACATAGAAACGTTACAGATCAACTCTACATATACAAAAAGATCTTTTACTTGGGCTGCCCTTCTTTCTAAAGCAAGGATTTCCTTCCGTATATCCTAGACTCGATTAAAAGTTATGCCTTCACTTTCTTGCACTGTGGTCACCAGTTAAGAAGAGTTTTGTTTGGTCTGGTAAATATGGGTAATGTGTCATTGTGCTGTTCATACCTGTGACTGGCTGAAATGTTTAAGCATTCAGGTTGAATCCATATTTTTGACATTGCTTAATAAAGTTCAATATGTACTTAGCTAATAGACATATACAATTTTTTCTTTAGGTAAAAGAAAATCCCAGACCCCTAATTTATAATTCCTTGAAATGCAGAGATTGGAAGAGGCTTTTCAGTCTTGCAATCTCTATGGTCTCTTCAGAAGTGAGTTTTAAATATCTGCAATCTTACCAGTTGTTTCCATCTCTCTAAGTCAGTAGTGTTCAGTGAAATAAAGACATTATTATGGCACTCTCACACCTCCTTTTAAAGGAGGATATGAGCAAGCTGTCAGTGTGTCACATGCAAATTCACATACAAATTACACTTGCCCTAGGCTGTGGAAACAGTGACTGAGCTTTTCCTTCTTGTGGTGGACCCTTGTTCATACAACAGTGGTAGTGCTCAACTGAAGAAACACAATATGGTGGTTTGACCTTTTCTATAGCTCTTTAGAGAGGTGGTATTTTCCCGTGTAGGTGAACAGTCTGATTGGTCATCTTCTATGTATGATAGGCACCTGCTTCACAGGTACGTACTTTATGTAAGTTCTCTGAATTTTAATTTTCTTAATATGCTTGCAAATATATCATGGTTGACTTGGATTTAACTAAAGCAGAGGGGGGCTGCTCATTAAGGTGATAGACAAGAAGAACATCTTCTGATTGGAGCCCCTTTCCTGTGATTATCCATGGGGGGAAAAAAATCCTGTTTTTCTCCTGCACTATTACATATCTCTGTAGATTAAAAATTGAATCTGTCTTGTCTTCTCTAAAATCCAGCTTTGTGAGACACTATAGTTCCATCTAGTCCAGATGGAAGTAACATGCTGCTGGAAATCCCTTGCCAATATCTGTCTCTGATAGAAGTTTTTGAAGCATATTGTGGAAATCTACTGAGGGCTAGTATCATTTCATATTAATGTACCAGTTCTCTCTTTTGCTGTTTCTTCCAAGTACCTGCAACTGGGGTTCCTTGATGTTTCTTTGGGGATTAGCAAGGTGCTCCAATGAGACAGAACTCCCTGCTTTTACCCAGTGGAAAAAGGCACCACAAACATGCCTATTTCAAAACTGCTTATTTTCCCTTGGGTAAAATCTTGCTTGCTTGCTTTATTCATAAAAAAATAATAATGAGTCCCTTGGGACTGCTCATGAGAGTAAGGAAAACAGGAATTGGCCCCATGTCATAACCATCTGTTATTAACACAAAGAGGAAGGACCCAGTCTTGCTGTCCTTGCTAAAAGCAGTTTGTTTAATAGGAATTACTACAAATACGAAAAATGTATGTTTTCGTCATTCCTGTGGCAATATTCCCTTCCAGCAATGTAGAGAGAGAAAAAAAAAAAAGGAAAAGAAGTCATCGTAAATCTTAGTGTACAATCACACAATTGCATTATTTTATATTGCAGTAGGCTGTATGCAATAAACATCTCATTCCAAGAAATTATGTGTTATAGTATTTTCAAAAATCACTTCAGCTACTTTCACCCGTATTTTTTCATAGTACATCTTTTCATTTTATGGCTGGGTTATTACTGAGTTTTCTACTGTTTTCATGCGTTCATTTTTTTTTTGATAGCAGCTAGTTTGAAAATGGTGCTTTTTTCTTTGTTCTCCTGCAGAAAAGAATTTTTTTACATGATGACACTCACTCCCACTCCCTGCGATCCCCTCCCTCAAGTATAATTACAAGCACTATTGGAGAACTGAGATAATTTGATCCATCTTGACACACTATATTGTGGCAGAGAGGTAGTTTTGATAGCTAATACTTTCATTCACCTTTATAGGATGAGCTGCTAGGTTTGATTGGGTTTTTTTCCCCCAACTTAGTGATATCCCCTATATTAGGCATTTCTGCCTTAATATCTAAGATAATTATTTAATAATATTTATCACAAACCCCATATCTCTATAAAGGATCAGTTTCTGTGTTCCCACCCATTTTATTTTTTTTTCATCAGTTCATCACTAGTTCTGAGAGTTTGTACCAGTCCCTGCTAGATAACTTGAACCAGGGGGTTTTAATAGGGGTGTTTAGCCCATGCTCCTGCACTTCTGGCTATGAATCTATGTTAGGCAGAACGAAGGTTGCTATAATCCTGTTGATTGCACGTGAGTGATAGACCTGTACCCTGGCTTCTAACAATGCCTTTAAGGGTGGCTTTCAACAATCAGTCTGGAACAGAGCGCATGCAGTGGAGTCTAGAATCTGGGAAAATATATAAATTATTTCCTGCAGAAAGGCAGGAATTGCTGCATTGGATCCAACAAGTGGCTTGTCAAATCCATTACTTTTTTGCCAACAATGTCCAGTAGCAGATTTTTGGACAAAAAAAGAATTATAAAAGGGCAATCAGTTTTGTTTTATTTCAACCCCAGAGCATTCTATACAGCTCTGTTATATTTCCTTTATATCCTTTCTCAAGTAATTTTGTCATTCAAATATTAGAATGATTGATTTAGTTTCATGTAATAGGTATGCTGTAATCCATTTAAGATCCTAGTGTATTTTTGTGATTTTTATTAAGTTTGTGGTCTCAGATTTACATGGACTGGAAATTCTACAGATATTTGTGTTATTAACTATTCAAGTCTTAAATGTATACTTTGAACTTGACTGAAAAGCCCCTTTAAGATCTGGTGTAGAAATATACATAGTAAAAACAGTGAATTGATTTCTGTGCATTTGGAGATATAGATTTGAAATAATTTGGAAAAAATGATTCATCATTTTTAAACTATGTGTAGGATAAATACAGTAGAATTTTATTACAGCTACCTTTTTTTTCCTCTATGTTTAGACACTTTGAGCCACTGAAGGGTTAAACCCCTACCCAAGGCAAGCAGCATATCACTTTCCTTAAAATGCCATTGGGAAACCGAGATAAATGGTGAAGCATTTTCTGTGTTGACATGATGTTCGCCTGTCCGATTGCATCCTTCCCAACAGACAGCAGAGAAGCAATTACAAAAAAAGACATCTGTGCCAAGGTTTGGCTAGCCAAGGAGGGCAAGCTCTTGTGTTTAAGAGGTAGAGAATCCAATCGATGAAAATGTCTTGGCCTGTTAGCGCCAATAAAGCTGAAGGCCACTGGGAAGCGCAGAGAGGGTCTTTTGTTGCGGAGGTAGAAAAGAGGCTGAAGCTGTGACACTTGGGGAGGAATAGGGTCAGCTAGTACGATCATCCATCTTCCTCAATGGCAGCTTTCTGTCAGTTTTTAACCCTGCTCAGCAGAGGATCTAAACCTCTATTGTTGGCACCAGCCAATTCTCAGCCAAGTGTAAATGAAGTTAATATTCACTGACCTTATGCATAGCCAATGAAGGCCCTTGATGTCATCCTGGAAATAATGTTATCTGACACTTCAAAAAGCAGATGTTGGCAGGTTGTTTGTGTTTTTTTGCTGAGCCATTACGCAAAGACGCATTGTTTAGGTACCTCGCATTTAAACTGATTTCCATAATAACCACAAATAGGCTTTTTTGACCTTAAATTGACAAAGTTATGGTTTTAGTTTGCATATCATTATATGCTGCTGAGAAAGCTCGACTAACCTGCACTAAGTGATCTGGGAGAAGTAGCTTGGTTCACTTAGATAAACATATGAGACAGTGAGCCAATTTTTATTTATGCTGATAAAACAGTGAGTAATTAAAATAGTTTGAATAGTTCAAACCAGACATTTTTAGACCACAATAAAGGATAGCATTTATTTTGCAACATACTTTCATAAAAGGAAATATATCACAGAAGTAAAAAAAAAAAAAAATTGCTTCTGGAGTACAGCTTTTATTTTGAAAGGCCTATTGCAAGCAATGGTGAAGGTCTTCCTTTGTCTTCAGTGATATGTTTTCCTGGCAAAATATGATTATTCTAATAACATTTTAATTACAGAAAGTTGAATAGTTCTTAAAGGTTACACTTTGCAGAAGTTTGTTTAAGACAGAAGTATACTGATGATAACTGCGTATTTTTACAGTGTGTTTAATCCAGACAGATCCCCAGACCTTCCACAGACTTCTGGAAACAGAATGCATCCGCACTCCTCTTGTGTAAAAGCCAGCATCAAACATATGTTGCAACTCTGGAAGGAAACACTGATTCTTTTTAAGGCAGAGTGCTATTTTTCGAGGAAACATATTAACGTGTGACAGGCATGGGAGGTGAAAAGTAGTTTGAGTTTATTTTTTTTGTTGTAAATTAGCTATCATTCTGGCTGACATATGCTTACCTTATGAGAGATGAGCACAGTAAATTATGATAATAAAGTACAGATGCAGGATGAGTAGTCATTATTAATAAAAATTTTCATCTGTAGCAACCCTTGAACTTCACACAACCATGTTTTTCCCCTCTGTACAAAATGCAGCAGGAGATAACAGAAATCTAGAAAATTCTGTTACACCATGGTATTAGTATTAAAAGTATGCTTGAATTATGGTTGTAATATAGTTAGCAGCTTTCAGGTTGCAATCTATACCTTCATTTTGAAGAAGAACTCAAAGTACCATGGCTTTTTTTCCTTTTTGTGTGTGTGCTGTTTGTGGTGTTTTGGTTTGTTGTTTGGTTTTTTTTTTTTTGGCCGGTGGGTTTTTTATTCTGTTGTTTTGTTTTGTTGTTGGTTTTGTTTTCTGGTCAAAGAATGAGTTAATAGTTGCACTGAGAAAGCCTGATAACCACAGTTGCTTGGGAGGCAATTATCTGACAAGCTGGCAAAAATGAGAAATACCAGAACAGATCTGCATCTAATTGAAATCACTCACATCTGATCTTAAGATAAACAGTCCTGGTATTTTTGGAAACTGTTTTATTGATTGTGTTGTGTTTGTTTGTACCTGTTAGAGAAGTGAACATGTTTCCTGTAGTAACAGATTTCCTTAGAAACTCATCAGCTAGAGATTTCTCTGTATGTCTTTGCTCTATATTAACTCTTATCAGATGAGTTATTTTTTTAAAAAAAGGAGATAAATGAATTCACTGGGTCATGTAGCTCAGATGATTAAAAGGCTAATTTTAGTTTAGGACTGATTTTATTGGGGTATCTGATAGGAGTTATTTGTCCAGATAGATTAACTTAGGTCCCCCACCTATTCCTATGTTCAGTCTGTTCTACAATCATTCTGAAAATACCTGAAGTTAGACAAAGATTTCTGAAATAGGGAATTACAGCCAGGTACTGAAGAGTGTGGAAAAAGCAATGAGCCAGAGAGCACTGAAAGCAATGAGGCACCTTAGTGGGCCTTTAACAAGCCCTAAAATCTGCTAAGCAGGCAAATTAATTTGTTTAAGACTTTACAAAGACCCATTTCTTCTGTAAGTTATTGAGTAATAACCAGATTGAGTCACATTTTGGTTTTACTACTCTGCTGTAAATCGGTTCATTTCTGGCTCAGTTTTGATAGTCTGTCCCTTTGTCAGCCTTTATCCTATAAAAAGTGTAGAATGACAAAAGAAACAGCAAACTGACCCAATTTTGCCCTCTCCTCCAGCAGAAATGGATACCGAAGTACAGAAGTTTATTTCCTATTTCTGGGATGAGAGTGTGAAAGAAGAATTTGCCTTTGTGAATTACACCATGGGCAAATTGATTCATTTCATCCTGTTGGTATTGAATATTGTTCTTATTTTACTTGAAAGTTTGCAAAATGCTAGCTTTCCATGGGCAGGCCTCTGAGGAAGTGATCCAAAAATAATATAAATTGAAAGTGTTTGGTTTAATGTACTTTCCTGCTTGTTTGTGGTTTGCTTTGTTTTGGTGTTTCATTTTTTTTCTTTAAACAAACCAGAACAAAAGATGCTTTGGACTAAATGTCAACTGAAGATTCATTAGAGGGATGGGGACACAACTAGCTGGAAGCTGTGAGGGTGTGGGAAGGTGGCTGGTGTCTCTCTTGCTGTTGGGAGGCAGGAATCAGCCTGGCATAACAACAGCGGGTTTGCCGGTGACGCTGTTGCCGTGCCTGGCAGTTTTTGTGAACAAAACCTATAATGGACTGGGAATCTGATGTTCTTACTTGGAGCTAGGTTGATTTTGCTCCTGATTAATCTTATCCTTCAGGGGTGAGGTCTTCAACAGCAGATTTTTTTGACTGGCTCTGTTTTGAATAATATATAATTTTCACCTCTGGACTCTGGGCCTCTGCAGAAATAGTCTGTATGGATCCAAGTTTATTTCTATTGCATTGTCAGCATAGCTGTGACTTTCTTTGACAGATACATCAGTAGGGAAGAGAAGAGTGGAATTAGATATGAAAAATTACTTTGTTCTCCAGAGTTTCTAGAAAAGATCTTTGAAGCTGCAGTGTGAAATCTCTAGCGTGTCTGCAGATGATTTGAACTAATAAAGAATAACCGGCAAAACTCTGTTGGAGAAAATTATATTGGAAGAAAAAAAGCACAGAAAAATCAATTGTATGAGGAGATAGAATATTTAGTACTGACTCATCTCCCCTAATCAGTAGAAAAATGGATTATATGACTAGTAAAGAATCACCTTGAAGAGAACAGTTAAGCTATGTACCATTTTGTTGGACAGATCACAAATACTGTAAATAACCTACCAGCTATGAATTATGTGATTTTACAGCAAACAGAATTTGCTATATGGGGAAAAAAATTCAATTAAGTATGCCACTTTATTATTTTGGCTACTAACAAGGGTACCCTCTGCTTTTTTTTTTTTCTTCTTTTTTTTTAAGTCAGAAATACAATATACTCCATCCACAGAAAGCATTGAATGGCTTGAAGCACCTGCTGTCATACTGAAGCCTGGGGATATGTGACTGGGGAGAGGGAGGGAAAAGGTAGGTCAGTGATGAGGGGCTTTGGACAAGTGAGGAGATGCATTCTGAGGGCAGGATTTTGGGCAGAGGCTGAGCTTCAGGATGGAGGCGTTTCTCAGCTTCTACCCTATATTTCAGAGTGCCAGTCAGTGAATGTGTCAACAGGTGAATGAATACAAATCAAAAGCAGGAGTTTTCATCACCGAGGTAGTCATACCATTTAATCATTCGCATACCACGGCAAAGCGGTATCCGAATGCTGTGCAAATAACCAGTGCCTCAGCCAGTGTGTGGTGTGTAGCTGGGAGCTGCCGTTGCTAATGACACAGGATCACACAGGCACCCTTGGTCTGTATGATGAGTTCTTTACTTAGGGCTTTGCCTTTGTTTCATAAAGTCAATAATGCAAATGCATGAGAATAAAGGTGAGGCCTGACCTTGCCCCTTTGAAGTTACTGGGAGATTGTCTTTATCTTTCATAAGCAGTAAGGTCTATTCACTGCCTCTGTTTTTTGTTTTGATGGGCTTTTTTGTTTCATAACAGTGTTCAAAGTGCCTTTCACATGCACACAAAAGATTACTGTTTTAATAGATGAAATACCAATGGTAAATGTTGTGGTAGTACTTTTCATAAGTAATTAAAAAAGAAGGACTCATTTGTTAGTGCAGCAATATTCCTATTTAGTGGAATAGAATAAGGTGTGTTCTTCCTCTTCCCTGCTGCTTCTCTTTCTCCTCAAATGGCAGAGGGTGTGACAAAGGTTACATTTTTGTACTACTCGTACAAAAGACTTCACTGTGTTATATGCACGAGAGAGGCAGGAACTGTGAAATACCATTTTAGAAAAAAAAAAAAGGCGCAATTTGAATTTATTATCTCAACCTAAGGCGACTGGGCTCTCTGCTCCTCATTAAGCAAGTTAGAGTGTTTCTTTTCTCTCTCCACCCTCTCTAAGTGCTCACAAAACTGGAAATTAAAAGATTAGTTGAGTAAAAGAAGGGTTCTGAATCTGAGAATTTGCTGTTATTTTTTTTCTTTTTATCTTCTTAAGCTTTAGACAGGCTTACATAGCTCATGTAGCCGAAATTATTTGCGTCCCCACAAAATCAGGAATATCTGAAATCATGATTATTCTTTAATCTCTGTGTATTCATCTGTTCAGTCTCTTTAGTTGGGTCATCTTTTCAAATTATTTTCTACAGCTGGAAGGACTAGAACCCATTTCGCCCTCCTGCTAGAGTTTAGATGGTCCTTCAGAAAAAAAATAAAGTAACAACAAATCCGTGTGATTCTTAGAACTGGAATATAAAATAGATTATCAGCTGTTTTGGGATTATGAATTTTACAAGAAAGTAAAGAATTAGCTACTTCATATCCTCAACTATACTTAGATTTGGAAACCCACAGTAAAATCCTTGTTTAACACAATGGCAAATTTCTACATTTGGTCAGATCAATTTTGGATTCTTTGTCTTTTTTTTTTTTTTCTTTATTAAGTTATGATGAATCAATGTATTTTAAAGATTATGATTATGATTAGGATAGCCAAATCATAATAAGTTAAATCAGCTTTTACCATTATAGGCAAACCATTATAGGCACAGTGCCTCCAAGTGTGAGAGACATAGATGTAAATGAAGACAATTTAACTTGTATAAACACTGTACTACTAATCAGGAATGGGGAGGAGAGAAACCCCTTGGGCCTTTGAAAGTTCCAAAGTAAAAACTGAGTTTGTGTTGCTGGTGAATACCAAAACCATCCTTTTTGTTACAAACTAAGCATATTTCCTGCATAATTCACTAAGCAGACCATAAGCATAGATGATTGTTTCTCTCTCGGATGACTGTAGAGTCTCTTTTGGAGTGAAATCTTGCTACAGCTTGCATGTGTAAAATGCTCTCAACAGCTAGACTGCAGAGGACTTTGAGCACATGAGATCTGGCTCTTTCACAGCTCATGCAGCACATCAGGGAGCACAGGGCTTGCATTCCAATGTCTGTGTAATTGGAGTCTCCCTATGGGTAAAATTTAGGTTAAGAGCGAGGAAATATCCTTCTACACTGAGCAACAGAAGGTTTCTAGTCAGGGCACACCTGTTTCTCCATGCTGAAGAGTGCAGGATAAAACAGGAATTGTTGGTGCAGAACAAGCATGTCAAGGGGAATCCAGGTTTTGAAGCGGTTTAAACTAAACAGGAACAAGTTTTATTCTGTTTGCATGGTTATAGTCAGGAACAACTGCCTGTGACGATCGCAGTGATCCTCAGCTTGCAAATCAGATGTTTAGCTACGAATTCCACTGTCTGGTCTCTTTGCCACTGACTGCTAAATGGGTATAAATTGTTGGATATGTAATATCAGTCTGATTACTTCAAAATTGTATTCCACTGCATTTTCTACTTTGCATGTAATTTTTTTTACTTCCACTTAAGTAATGCACAGTTCTCTCAGTATACAGCCCTAGTAGTTTATAGCCTTGCTGCTGCCTTTTTATGTTATGACATCTAGCATTCCTGGAATGATGAACGATTGCTCTTGCTGAATTAACTGAAATACCCCATCATTCACTGAATTTCTTAGCACCACCAGGGAGAAACAGAGAGGGTAACTTTTAATTCTGTGCTAAAAATGAAGTGGAGGAATTCAGTAAAGTTATGCTGGATGATAAAGTAAGTCTGAATTTGCCTCATTGTGTGAAATACCTCTTGCTAGCTCTTTTAGTGTTATCACAAGCTTTATGCCTACTTACTGCTGTACAGTATCAGTTCCTGCAGAAATATGTTTCAGTTTTCTGTTCTTGAATTTTTTAATGGTAAGCTGTCAAACACTTCTGATGTTTCACAAATTTTGTATAGTTAAGGATACCAAAAGAAGATATTAAGTGATAAGGGATAATCAGAAAAGAAAAATGAAAATGTTCATGTTTTAAAGTTTCCAATGCCACTAAGTAGAGATGAACTTCCTGTAGTTAGCCCTTCTGTATGCCCATCATTCATTAGGTAGAGAGTTTAGATTTTTGTGCAGATATGTTTTTCAGAGATGGGCTATTTGTGAGAGATAAAAGTAATCTGTTTGCTTTAGAGGAAGAAAGTAATTCCTTCTAGAGAGTATTAGTTTAGGACTAAGAGAATGTCTTTCTATTTTTGTCGCAAAGCTATCACCTATGGTGCACTTCAGGCCTGAAGGGGATCATCTGTATGGAGTTAAGAATGATTGCTCTTTTATTAATAAAACAGTATATTATGTTTGTGCCTGTCCTTGAAACTTTCACGGAAGCATCTCATTTAAAGTCATTAAGAACTCGTTGATAACATTTATTCTCACCATAATGCACTAATAGCATTCAAATCCATTAATAACTGTCTGTTGTGGATTTGCAAAAAGTTGCTGTGCTAGATCAGCACACATGATACTTTTCTGTGATAAATGAGAAATATTAACATATTAGACCAGAAACAGATTAAAAATATTTCTAGTGTCAGCTTTCTCTCTTACATATCACTTTTTTTAAAAATGTTGCTACGATTCTGAGGTAGGTTGCTAATTAGTGTATCACATGGGTAATTTTACATTATTATTTTCAATTTGAAATGATGATTAAACATAGTTTGGCAAACTTACAAAATGTAGTTATGTAGTAAAAGATAACACTCTAATACAATCAGAAGTCTCATACTCTGCCTTTCTGCCTCAGTAAGCACAAAGAATTAATAGAGTCTCACAATGTGTTGCTAGAAATTCAAAACAAAACAAAATGATATGTAAGTCAGGGACAAGCAAAATCATTTCTGTCTATTTGTAGAATGAGGTCTTTAAGTTTGGCCACCAGTATGACTAATAAGTTCCTGAAAATCATAACCTTTGTGTGGAATTACCACTTTCTGAAAAATATTCCAATTTATGCATGTTTTTCTGCCCCCAGAGCTTATTTATATGAGATAGGTTCATCCATGTTCCCATGAAAACAAATGCCAAATCTTCTGCTGAATTTATTTATCAAGCATTGCATAAAAACTAGATGCCATTTTCTGTTCAGCTATTCCCACTTATTTTTTGTTGGTGAAAGTTAAAAGGGAAAATTATGACCTTAGTGAAGTGGATGGTGTGAATCTCAGTTTAATTTGACCAGGAAATTACTCAAAGTATTCTGCTTATTATATTCATTTTCATTACAGCTAATTGTGATGTCACAAAGCAGAGACATCATGGGTAAGGCAGACATTAAGAGGAGGTAAATTTCTAAGCATCGGAGATAATGATTTATTTTAAAAATGACCTGTAGTAAAGGAAAATAAATGGTAAAAGATCCATGGTGTTTGAAGGTATCTTGCAGTGTGCTATTAGAAAGAGTTGGTATTTTCATTAAGTAGTGGTAAAAAAGAAAAGGAACCTTAAAAATGTCTTTGTGATTTTTAGCATAATTTTATGTCTGTTATTATAACCACTTCCTATACTAAATTTTGATCTAAACAATTGATCTGACCAATCAAGGTTTCTGTTTCTTTTGGATTCCAAAGCGTTGTCTATTGGAGAAGTGAATTTAATCAGACGTGACTTGACTTTACATCTGCACAAGAGGTTATCCCTTGTAAAAGGGTAGAGTTGTGAATGAAACCTTTGTCTTCAGCTTCCTTGTAATCCTACAGTACAGTTGAGCATGTTAGCTCGGTCGGAATAATGTGCTGATTTTCTGAAGATGAAAAAAAAATTAAGCCCTTTCCTCTTTTTAGGTTCCCAGTTCTGTACTTCCTTAGATTTTACACTACCTGACTTGGATTCAGCAACTCTGATTTCAGTCTGTCACCTTCCCTGGCTAAATATAAAAAAGTGATACGCTCCTCTCCTTGAAGGAGAATATTCAAGAAATGTGATCCCGGTGAGAGTGCTGTTTTGTAGCAGCAGGGATTCTTTTTTCCTGTCATTTTCTTGATTCAGTCTCTGTTTCAAATCTTTATCAGCACCTGTCCTTTTAAGGAAACAGAATAAAATGTCTAAGGGTACATGGAGGATTGATTTGGTGTGAACATACAGCTACTGTGCTTTTACAATAGATCCAGTTATGAACAGGGATACCACATGCCTTGACATCCTTGCTGACTCTTAACTGCTTTGCTTACTTGCCTTAGTGCATGCTGATTTTTAGTTTTCCTTTCACCATATTAGGCATAAATGAAATGTATATTTGAAATGAGATTCTGGTTTTGGTTTGTTCGTTGTTGGTTTTGTTTTGTTTTTTTTTTGAACAGGGAGCATGTGAGACTTTTTTGAAATACTGGATCATGCAGTCTGGGCTGGACAGGAGTTATTGATTACAAAACTATGGAGGTATAGAAGGAATAAATACTGAAGGTATTTGGTTTGATAAAATGTTAGCAATATTCTGAAATATTACAGAGTATATTGCAGTAGCTCAACTATATTGATGACTGTCTGACTAGGTTAGAGATAAAAGCAGTAGACATGCATTTGCTCTGCTCGTTCTCATTTAATTTCATCATAGTGAGTCACACAGGCATCAAGATTTATATGTGTCTGATAAGTAGTCGGGATAGAGAGTGCTAATGATGGTTGTAATGCCTTCTAGAATTCCATTTCTTCTGACTTTGGTTGACATTGTGACTCTAAATACTTCAGACTCTGTAAATTAGTAAGTGGAAGACAGAGTGGGGGATAAGCCGCCTCAGAATTCATACCATGCTCATCAATATTTAGTCATCCATAGGTTGATTTTTTTAAATTTCCTCCCACTCCGTGTTTGGACAGTAGTATGCGTGGTACTTTTCAGGGAGTATTTATCATGTAGGAGTGTGCATTTATTGTGAGAAATTCAAGGACAATAAGTCGTAAAACATGCTGAGAGGTTTTTTGTACATACAGGGAACTTACAACATTTATCCTTCAATTCAAAGAAAATCCTTTTTCATCAGTGATCAGTGCAGAATGGAGAGATTTGGCTGAGTCTTCCTGATTCACATGGGACAACTGTCTCTAGCACAATCTGTTTCTGCTGATAGCCCTAGCACTGACATGACAGATGCTTGGAAAGCTGCTGTCGCTACTGCTGCTGTTGTTGACATCGTTGCAAATTCTTAAAGGAAAGTCACAATAAGTCCTACTCTAGTTGAAAAAAAAGACCCACAGTTAAAAACAGGGCAGTCTCTTACAGCCTCATCCTATGGAATCTGTCTTTATATCATGTGCTTTTGGATGGTCTTAACTTGTAGGTATTGTGGTTTGGAGGTCTTCACCTCTTTAAATGACTGTGTTAATAGGAGGATTTGGAATAATTTGAAGTGTTTCCACATCTCTCGCTGCCTTCATTTATATGACTTAGGTGTCTGCTGTTGTTGTAGCAGTGGTCCTTAGAGGAAGTACTTTTCCAGGACATGAACAAAGGCAGAAGCGACAGTATTGCAGCTAGAAAAAAAAAACATGGGAAAAGATAGCTATGAGCAATTTCCACAGCTCTTAATAAGTAGCAAGAGCAAGTATAGCCGAGAAAATCAATAAAAGCCCCTTGTCTACCTTCTTACCTCCACAGCCCTCTCCTGAAATCCACAAGAAAAAAGATGCTGGAATAAAGCATTTATCTTCAATGTGCCTGTCTGTTCCTATGTCATCCTGTGGCTGACAGCAAGGCTCTTTTCCACTTTATCATTTCATGGTTGTTTTGGTGGAGAAGAGAGCCAGTTATTCCATTTAATTCTATTGGCTGTTAGAAAGTATTCTCTATTCTACTGATGTTTTCCTTTGACCAGTTTAAATTCTGAAATTGCACAGATTTTACTGAAGGCTGTTGTTGCTGTTTGGTATATTAATGTCTACATGTTTCAACCAGAGTCATTTGATTCTGGGGCACTCCTGTCCATATACTGAATGAGAATATATCCCTCCTTTGCTCCTATTTTTCATTATTTAACCTGAGAAGATAGAGAAAACTAAGAGAAATTGAGTTGGCTACGGTCACAAAGTTGTTAAGTGCCAAAGTGGAGACTAGATCCCAAATACGAATTTTGCCTTAGGACCCTTGTTACTGAGGAACGCTCCTTCTAAATAATTTTCTTCTATGAAGACTGCTTAGCCTGAAAAACTGGACAAATTTTTATTGTAGTTAACAAAGAAGTGGAATGAAATCTCAAAATCAGGTGTGTATTTGTTCCACTTCTGTTTTATACTTCTGCTTAGAACAGGACAGAGGCCATAAAACCTAAATTTTCAGGCTGTACTGTACCTCATCATGACTAATGAAATTTGAAAAGAGTAGGGTATCCACCTTTCTGCAGCTCTTCATATGAAATCTAGTTTGATGGCTGTCATGACAAAGAGAAGGATACAAAAATATACATTAGGCTTATAGATATTTGAATAAAATAATTCTGAAGAAAAAACAGTATTTTGTGTTTTTTATTGCAATCAGCTGGAACATTGTACGAAAAGAATGACTAGACTTCTCTTTTTAAACACTGTTTATGGTGTGACATAGGGATATTGTACACATATTTTTATTGATTTGGTCACTTCAGAGTAAAGGCCTATGAAGACAGACCTGGTGAAAAAGTGTGTTATATTCCCTAATGAGGGAATAGGAATTTACAAGTGGCAGACAAGCTCGGTGCCAGAAATTCAAGCTAAAGAAGGCAAGGCAGTAAGATGTCAGCATGCCTGGAAGAGCAGTATACACTTTCTCTAATATAAAAATAATAATCTTGAAGACATAAGATAAATTACCATGAAGATGAGTTTCTGTGCTCATCTTCTTCTAGGCAACTTAACTGTTGCCCAGAGAAGCTGTGGATTCCCCATCTCTGGAAGTGTTCAAGGCCAAACTGGATGGGGCCCTGAGCAATCTGATCTAGTGGAAGGTCTCTCTGCCCATGGCAGAGGGTGGGAATATTGGAACTAGATGATCTTTAAAGTCCCTTCAACTCAAATTATCCCATGCTTCTATGACTCTTTCAAGGAATAAGTACTTCAAGGGAATATTTTTCCCAGTTAAATTGAATATGTAAAATAATTGTGTTTAAAGAAATAAAGAATGAGGAAAGTCTTATAAGCATAAAGACTGTAGCTTTAATCTGTTTTTGATGCAAAAGGAAAATTAAAGAGAGAATGCAGATGTATGGATTGTCAGATGTTATATTATTCTTTTATACAGAAAAATTGCCTTTTCCCACCACACTGACATCTATAAGTATGGCTACAGAATTAATAAAGTAGACCTAAACCCTACAAACCTAAGGTTAACTGCAAGAATTTAGGAACTAAAAGCAGCAGAAGTTTGCATTGCCTGTTTGACCTTCATGAGAACAGCACTGCAATCAATCTTTTATGTATAACAGACCTGGTATAAAATTTGAGCAGAAGACATAAATTTTGCTGCGTATGCAAAGAGCTGCATGTAAATGAACTATATACCTGTCGAATCTTTAGCTGAACAGTATGGAACTGAGATAATAGCATAAGTCAACTCTTTACTGAAGTTTTGTGTAATTGGATTTGATTTACTACTAAAACCACATAAACCCTACCCAGTCTTGCTTTCTGGGTCTGTCTGAGGTTTTGCTTTGTCCCCTGGTTTCTTCTGATTTTCTCATACAAAAGAGGTACTTCACTTTTTTTTATTGGTGGGAGCTACTCATCTACCAGGGTGACTTGACTTTTGTTGGTTTCATTTGTAAGACTGTGATTTTTTGGGGATTTTTTTGGCTGTGTTGTTTTGGTTTGTTTTTAAGCAGGTCAGAACATAAGAACTCGTTTATCTCTATGTGAAATCTTAAGTCTGCCAACCTGCTACAGAGTGCTACAAAGAAAAAAAAGGAGTATTTCATTTCCATATGTCAGCGGACATAAATAAATGTGCTATGTGCTTAAGCAATGTCAGGAATAATTTATATTAAGTTTTAGGACAATTGCTATACAATCGATTAGACTATGGGCTTTGCTGCCGAAGGATGTTGTAGAAACATCATCACAGAAAAGGTCAAGTATCTGTATTTCTAAATTTTACAGCAGTAGCCCTTAATTCTGCAGACCAATTACAGCTGATAGAAAATTTTGTAGCAGCTTCACTCCAAATACAAAGCAGATGCTGTAAGTGAATTCAGTCACCAAAAAAAAAAACAAAAAAAGAGGGAATGGAAAAAGGGAGAAAAGGAATCAGTACAGCGACCCTAGCAATACCTATTTTCACATTAAATTCTATTTCTTTTACACTGGCTCCCATTATCGGACTTTGATGAAACAGTTTTTTTCTTGATTGCTAATCTGCAATATGTGCTATGTTCAGGACTGAAAGAGGATGAGTGAAAATCCAGCACAAAACATGGGCTGTTTGAAAACTCTAGTACAACTGGAAAAATGTAAGTGCAGAGCAGATTGGAGGATATATTGGTTTAAGTCCCTACAGAGGTTCTTGCTGGGAGCCTTACTGGTTGAAAACCTGCATACCTGCAGTGCTGATGTACATTTGAGCTCATTTTTTCCAAACATGTCCAATAAACTGATTCTGGTATCAGATGTGTTTGCACACACATGGTCAAAACCTCTCTCTGCAATTGAGGAAGATTTTACTGAGCTTTGCATTCCTTTTACATCTTAGACCTCTTTATAATGAATGACATTTTGTTTTCACAAAGTTAACAGTAATTGTCATATGTCTTAAAAGATGCATCTTAAATGCAGATTGAAGTTTGAGTTGCTTATGGGCCTTACAGGACAAGAAAACCAAAAGGGCACAAAAATGCACAAAGGTGCCTTATTAATTCAACATGAGAACTAGTGGCTGGGCAAAGGGGTTTGGCACACTTTGTTATGCAGGGAGTAGCATGTTAATTAGAGATTCCCCAGAAGACATCCCCCAGATGAGTCTGTAATTAATGCTTGTAGCTTCACGCATATAGTGGCAAAAAGCCCAATATATGGCTTTTGCATCTGCTATTTCAGTGATAACGTTTCAGTCATATGTTAGTTTGTCCCAAAGTTTGAAGAAAGATGAGATGTGGAAAGACAAATAGAGAGTTTTTTCTTTCTCTTAGTAATCAACGTGTACTTGATAAAGTCTTTAATAACTTCCTACAATCACTAATAACAGATTATGTTTACTTTTTCTTGGCCTCACCCCAGCCGTTTGCTACTCCTACCATTCGTTTTTGCCTGATAGGCCAGTAGGGACAGTTGTATCACTGAAATATGAATGCTCTTGAAGCATGCACATGTGTAAACACATGCCCACAAATTAAGATTCTTCAAATGCGTGTCCTGTCTATACTGCTGATGTAATGCAGGAAATTGCGAACTAGCGTGCATTCATATCAAAATAATTTTTATCACCGCTCACATAAATGTAATAATAGCCTAACATACTCATAAACAACTTGACTGCACCTGTCTTTTATTTTGAATTTAGGAAACTAGTTAAAGTATACCAGTTCTTTACTCAAAAGCTCAAATACGCAAACCTCAGCTTGGTATCTCATTCCCTGTAGGCATACATTACTCATTTCTGTTCAGTCACCAAGATTTTGTGTGACAAGCTATAAAAAACTCTACTGCACTATGTTTATGGATCTATTGGTACTTGATAGAGGCACCTGTATTAAAGAATTGTGGATAATCTGCTGTGCTAATTTCTCATCACTACCCAGCTGTCATAGGGTGCCAGATGAACTTACTGCGTATGAAATCAGGAGATATTTTATGAGGCTATGCAGTCGGGTGCCATTTAAGGATTAGTGGTAATTCTTATGACTGGATGCTTTATATGTTGGCATGCCAGCAAAAGTAACATAGAGAAAGATTTATTTGAAGCTGTTGACTGGAGAGCAGTTCCATTGACCATTTGCAAGAGGCTGGGATTGGATTCGTAAGTGTTGTTTGTCTGATCTTGTTTGGGGTGTTGTATAGCATGCAGGATATCTGTATGGGTTGACAGATGTGATACAGGAGTCACAGAAGACCTATATTATTTTAGATCATTAGTTGAGAACCTGGCAGGATAGCCTTTGGCAACTGAGAACTGAGTCCTGGGTCTCCATACACTCCAGTGATAACTGAGCTACATATTGCATGTGTAAGCACTAACATATTGAAACTGAAATGTAGGTGTTGTAATCTTGGGAGAAATCACATCCCGAATATTGAATCTGTGGCCTGTTGGCAGCTGGGTAGTGGAGATCAAGGGATTTATTTGGAAAACTTATCTAAAAATATTCATGCGCTATATCACATTGCTACAGTTTCTGTAAATGTTTCCCTCCGAACAACCCCTTTTTCCTTGTTGAAGCCCTCAAGGCAGACTCGGGATGCCCAAATCCTAGTGTGACTTTGTATTTAAATGCAGTGTCAGAGTTGCCCAGCCTTATTCCTTTGTGTAGCTTTCCTGTCACTTCCTCAGAGGAGACCCGTTTAAGATCAGTGGGGCTGCTGAAGTGGTGTGCTTGCTGGTGATAAGGAGGTGGGTTGTGTAATGGAAATACATCTCGCTGAGCAGTTAGAAAGAGTTGGGAAGGGGAGCAACTGAGCCCCGCATGAGAACTGCATGCCTATTTTGTTTCCTTGGCTTTCCTATTCCTTGGCTCCTAGTGGACCCCCACAGCCACTCTACTCTCTGAATTTGTTCCGTCTTTGTTTTTTTCTTGCAAAATGAACTTCAGTTAAAATTTACTTATGTTTTTTACCATTTATTTTCCTTGGGGTTTTTTTTTTCATTTTCTCATTGTTTGTGACTTCCTTTATTGTTTTTCTTCCAGTACCTTGCTCTTCTTTCAAAGAATTATGCAGTTTCTTGAGAACTGGAGGACCACATCTATGAATTTGTCTTTCTGACAAACTGTACAGAGCTGTTTGAAGAATTACTTGCACAAAAAAAAAAAGAGTTCCAAATTGTTCACAATTAGGATGCTGAGTCATTTCTACCTCTGTTAGATATTTTATGCAGTGATTTGTCAATCAAAGCCAACTTTTACACCTTCTCTAAATAAAGAATTCATGCTTTCCCCTCATGATTGTGTCATGAGCAAGGAGCATGGAGCAGCAGGAGTGAACTGTAGAGCAAAACAGTTCATCTTGAAGACTTGATGCCCACACTACATAAATCGGGGGGTAGAGGGGGGTGTTATTTGTGGTAGGTCTAGTCTGATTCAACCGTGGTTGGCATGCATTAGTTTCACTCTTAGAGCACATCTTCTGGTTATTGTTCTCTGAAAACAAACCAATTGACTTGCTCTGAGACTACTGTGATAGGAACCAAAACACAGTAAACATGGATGAGTGGGAAATCCCTTTGAAAGTGCACTCTGGATCCAAACAAAAGTGTGAATGTGGATGCATTCATGTTATATTAACATTCTTACTATTCCTTTTCAGTTTTCACAAGTTGAAAACCAAAATACAAATAAAAAATAATTACAAAGCCCCCAAACCAGAAATTCTAAGCTTTCAAACCCTTAAATTTTTGTAAATGTCTTGGAATATTAGTGTTCTGAAAATATACCCGATAGCTCAGAAGATGCAATGGAGATTGTTCATGCAATCTTTGCTATGAAATACCAGTGGTCTAGATGGACCTTTGATTTTCCTCATTTGCCTTATCTTTATTGCATGATCCAGGTCATCCATTGTCCAAGACACCTATTACTTCAGTGGGTTCAGATCAAGCCCTCAGGACTGTAATTACCCAGCTGACTGATGCCAGTAAGTTTTTAGAAATTTGCAGAGAACTGAAACTGCACACAGTTCCTGGACATTGTACGTGCACAGAGCTGTTCTCTTAGAGATTTTGAAAGGATTAAATGTAATAATAGTGTACACTGAAACAGAAAGCATGATAATCTTAAAGACCTTGGTTACATGGCAGAAGCAGTGTGGAAGTGCACAGTATTTTCAGTGAAAAAAATCTTTTATATGGTTAGATGAATATCCTCTTGTGTTCTTTAACAAAAGTAAAGTTCATATTTTGAGATTGCTTCATGCTAGTTTCATAAAGCTTCCTTGGATATCTAGCCCTTTTGTTTTGCAGTGGCATTTAATCACTTGCAGTATCATACACTCTTCAGCCATGCACATTATCCCTTAATTATATACGACTAAGCCCCTCTTGACTATAAGACATGTTGTTTGTTCAAATGCACTTACAAATCCATTTGCTTATCAGTTCTTTGCTGAACATTTGCACAATGGGGTACTGTTTAAAATGAAAATAAACCTTTTATAAAAAAATGGTTTGACCCACCCACCTGGCCTCCATCTGTGATTGTTCTGTCTCTGCAATCTGTTGTCTGCTTTTCCTCAGCATGTTTTTTTATCTTTATGGATGGCTGCTATCTTTGAGCGACTTTATTGCCCCTCCCTATTTTCTCTTTGCTTAGTAGAAAGTGACATTTCCAAATCATAAGGATCAGCCAAGCAGATTTGATACACTCTCTACTGTAAGATACACCTCTGTTCAGAGTATGCAATTAGTTAAGACAGCTTCATTTCACAGTATCACAACTCATGCTGTAATACTTGGAATTAAAGCTTTGTGTGAATCCAGGAAGTTTTCTCATAAAGACTTCTACAGATAAATCTGTCAGAATTGGCAGTGTTTTTTATTACCACATACTTACTGAAGCAAGCCCAGAAGAAGTTCGTGTTCTTCATGTTTTATTCCAGTTCAGTTTCATATCAATGTATTGCTATAATAATGTTTTTCCTTTATATTTTTACTTTTTTTTCATTAAAGAGGAGTTGTGTGTTTGTAATCTCTTAATAAACTGGCACTCTAATCTTTAGATAAAGAGGTTAAACCCATTTTTATTTTGAAGGATTATCAGTGCATACTTAAACAGTTTAAGTTTCCAGTCTATGCACTGATAAAAATGTTACTGTCTTCTGTGAACCTGGGAGTTCCTTCTTAAAGAAATTAGAGTGTATTTTTTGCTTCCTTCTGGCAGCATTTCTTTTTGTTCCTGTTCCAAGCCAAACGTAAGTGTGGAGAACAGTTGCTTTTTTTGCATTAAGTTCCTTCAAAAGCACCACAATGGATTCAAAGGCATGAGCGTATTTTTCTGAGTAAGTAGGGCAATCAGCATTAAATGTAGGAATATCTGAGACCAAGATATCTGAGTAAAGATATTTTTAGATTCTATAACACTGTTGTGCAGAAGTGGAGTCATTTCTCTCTTATGGGTTCTTAGAAGCTGGTCTTTTGTTTGGATGGATTTAACTGCTGTATAATGATGGCCTTCAGGAATGTGTTACAGAGACCTGTGAAAAATTTCTTCCGGATTGAGGCCTGGAATGGTAATAGTAGGTTATTGTCCAAAGGAAACAAAAATGTGTTATTAAGTTATTTTAATCTCATTTCAGTTGGAAAGGTTATAAAGATGCCTCCTTCTATTCCATTTTATGATTAAGCCCTCCGGATTTATTTCTTGCCAGCCAATTACAAAGCACCATTACAGTTAAATTAAACATCCACATCAAGGCGATTGTCTCAGTGCTTCAGGAAGAAATAGAACAGATCCATTTGCACCACTTGCTTTACAGAGAACTTTACCCTTGAACCATGAGATCTAAGAGAGGTCTGAGACTCCTCCTAGGGACCTTCGTTATCTCACGGGGCCAAAATGATTTCAGTTTATCGGAGGCCTTCGTAGGAAACTCTCCCATTATATTTGTATCTGGACAGTTACGGAACAGGATTTTGGGATATCAGGAGGGAAACCTCTGTCTGAAGAGACAACCTATGGAAAAAAGATCAAGCCTAGTATTGTTGCCTTCACAGAAGAACAAGAATTTACTCAGGTTATAGTTTTAGTTACTGTACATTTTATTAATGCATGAATTAAACGCTGTTGCTGAAAGGAATGTTTCCACCATTTCACAGCCCCCTGCTTCTGTGTTAGTGCCTTCAGAGATAGTAAGTGGCTGAAGAGTGAACTGGATTGAGGAACCAATGAAACAACAGCATAAAAGTTAGTTTTGCAGTTGTTTGTGACAAGGTTTTGTAATTAAGGTTTTAGTGACGTATGATTGATCATGCCTGTATAATAAAGTAATTTTTATATTTTGTAGAAGTAGATTGCTGTTGGGGAACTCCTTTGTCAACTTAGGTGTATCTACATTGTATTTTGGATATCAGTGTTGAGCCTTTGAGCAAAAACAGACTGGCTGAGTGTCCAGGCTTTTAGAGGCAAGCATTAGATAAACTTCATGGCATCCTGGGAAGGAAAACTTGGTCTGGTATCTTCCACCTGGCCTGAGCCAACACTGTCACACCCACATCTGCCAATGGTTGGGGTCAGGCAGGCAAGTCAATGTATGGGTTCCCCTGGAAAGTTGCAGAGGGGCAGTTCCAGTCTGTGGACAGCCTGAGAAGTGCCTTGCTGCAGGCATTTGCTCTTCCAGGGAAGCTGCCTGTCTCCAACAGCCACCAGAATTGCAAGTTGAGGAATGACTCTGAAGAATAAGAGGCAAGTTGGAAACTTTGATCTGTACACTCTTAGATCTTCTTTACTAGCAGACCTGTCTGACATATGTCAATGATAGAGCAAAATGGACTCCTATTTCTGCTATTCCTCTGATGTTAATTTAGAAGCAACTCCATCAGAAAAGCTTTCATCACAAGCCTTCCTTTCACCAGTTCATGTTTCTTCTCCTGGAATTTTCTCAGTGTTGCTCTCAGGAAGGGCAAATAGGGATAGCCAGGGATTGAGAAGGTTTTTCAGATATTTGTAAACTTTTTTTTGTAAGGTTTGGTGAAAAAACACAGTGACTCTCCTATTAGAGGACTCTGACAGCCAAACTGGCAAGACTATGGTTGTTCATTTGATTGCTTAAAAAAAAACCCAATAAAAAAGTAAAGAAGCCACCAAACATCCTTACTTAGTACTTTCAGATGCCACTGTACATTTCTACCTTTAATATCACAGAATCCTATAATAATTTAGATTGGCAAAGAGCGTTAAGATCATCAGCTCCAGTTGTTAACCCAACATAGCTGAATCCACCACTTAACCATGCTGATGTGTGCAAACCACACAGTTTCTCCAGGAACTCAACCACTTCCCTGGGCAGTCTATTCCAATGCTTGACAACCCTTTCAGTGAAGGAATTTTTTTTAATAGCCAAACTAAGCCTCCCCTGATGCACCTTGAGGCAATTTCCTCTTCTCTTGTTGCTTTTTATTTAGGACAAGAGACCAGCTCCCCCCTCATTACAGCCTCCTCTGAGATAGTTGAAGAGAGTGATAAAGTCTCCCCTCCAAGTTAAACAACTGCAGTTCCCTTAGTTGCTCCTCATAAGACTTGTGCTCCAGCCCTTTCAGCCAGCTCCATTGCCCTTTTCTGGACATGCTTCAGCACATCAATATCTTTCTTATAGTGAGTGGCCCAGAACTGAACACAGTACTAGACGTTAAGGATTTTTCCGTTAAATCCAAAGGCGTTTGCTGCATTGGAAGGTCAGGTAAGAAGACCAAGAAGACCATGGGAATCTTGTTAGCTTTAAATTCAAAGATGTTTTTTCAAATTATTTTTAAATTATTTTCCAAACGATTTGCCAATGGTCAGATTTTACTGTATTTTTATTTAGAATAAAAGCAAATCCAAAATCTGTGCCACTCCCCTTCCCAAATGTCATTATTTTCATTACTATCATTATTTCATTACTACTTGAACCTTTTTTGACATTTTTCATTCTTCCTACATAATGACAGGAAACCCTACCTATGGCATACTGGCAGTCCCAAAGCCCAAGTGTGCATTAGACACCTCAAAGGGTTCATTTAAGTATGGACGGACAAGGTATGGCTGTACAGAACCTGTGTGACATCAGAGGAGTTTGGTAATAATATTGCCACTGTCCGCTGCCAAAAGTCCCATATGAACTCAGTAAGCTGTTTACTATTTATGTAGCAACATTGTAGGCTATGAAGAATTTCTTGGTGCTTCATTGTTTGAGCTACATCCCAAGAATAGGGAAGCAAAAAAGTTCAAGAAAAAATAAGTGAAAACAATTCATTGTATGCATTTCATCACCAATGAGGATTTTATTTCTTTCCTTTTTTTTTTTCCTTACAGCTATCAGAGTGGAATTTTGTATAAGTAAAAAAAAACCCCAATACAGCCTAAGAAACCCCACCTTAATACAGGGATGTGACAAATTTAGCATAATTTTTTCATACATCTGTTTAGATAAAAAGCACCACTTACACTGTAGTTTGTGTAGCCAATTTCTTTCTGTTGCAGCAGTTGCCTGTTGTCTGCTGATGCAATTCAGGCATGTGTTTTTCTGCTCAGTTAGATAATCATCCAACTTTCTTATCAGACCATCATAACATCCATTACATAAGTTAGTTTGTAGCCTTAGACTCATTTAATTTTTAGTCAATGGAGTTTTTTAACAATTTTTAATTAAACATTTAAAAAGTTTATAATTAAATTTTACCAAGAGCAAAGAGCAATAACCAAAACCTAAAGACGCAGAAGCTATGAGCAAATCAAGTGCATTTTTGTCATTAATTCTCCAACTGGTTGAGAACCTTCTGAGGAAGACAGGTAAAATTTCTGCTGCAGACAAAACTTCAGGCATGGATTCCTTTTTTTTATTTGTGATGAACCTAGATCACATCCTGCAATGTGTGGAGCATTTGCTCTAAGCTGGCTAATGAGTTGAGCTGTCACTCAACTCTGTGCAGAAGCTATTCAAGCACCTTGCAAACTTAATCTTGAGGGAAGGGCATGATTGAAGAAAAGGGGAAAAGAACTAAGAAAAGAATGAACAGGAAAGCCAGAATATCTTTTTTCCTTTAATTTTCTAACCTACCTTTCAGTTTTGAACTCTGTTCAGTAATAGGGTTGCACTCGTCTGCATTTTTTTGTGTCTTTGTAATCTCTTACATGTTAATTTCCCAAATTTTTCATGGTGGCTTTATATTTGTCATTTCCAAGAAAGTTAATGAGAGGCTGTCTTGGTTTAAAAACAAATGTTGAGAGTCCCAACGAATGAGCCCCCTCCCCTTTTGTTAAGATCTCTCTTCCCTTCACCAATACTGAGAAGCAAAATGCGAGGACATAGAAGTGAAAAAATAACAGTTTATTGAAAAGAAGTATAACAACTTTAGCAATCAATGCAAACAAAACAATTTAAGTCAGTAATAGTCAGGAATCATTCCTGTTCTCGTCCCCCTTGGTGCACAAACAAGATGGTGGCTGACATGTACTCTCGCGCCTTCCCCCCCAGGAGTGCAAAGGAAAAAGTAGAGTGGCAGGCAAGTTCTCACAGTTTAACATCTTACCCCCAAGGTAGACAAAAAACACGAGGAAACTGGGGCAAAGCATAGCCTAGGAAAAACTGCCTGTCCACAAATGTTATACTTTTACACTATTCAGTTTGTGTCACCTCATCAGGCTAAGGTCCCATTCAGCTTGGCTGCAAATTCACAGGCTGTTGCCAGAGAAGGGAGCTCCTTGCGGCTTGGCTGCCTTTAGAGTCACCTCTGCTCAGCTGGGACTCCACGATGAGATTTCGTGGAGTGGGATTTGTGAGGTGATGGTGGCCATTTCTTGGTGCTGCTTGGCTGGGCTTTGCTGTGTTCTGGCTCTGTTCTGGCTTGGTGGCGGTGATTCCCACTTGAGGACTCCCTGGCAGACATGCTGGGGAGGGTTCTAATCTTGTAGTGGCTCCCAGCAGCGGCTCCTACAGGCTGTGTATCTCTCTCCACCCTGCCAGTCAGTAGCATGGTCCAAGATGGGGAGAGTTCTGCTTCTGCCCAGCAGCCAGGACTACTAGTGCATGGTCCTTCCTGCCCACCTCTCCCATGGAGCAAGGAGTTTGCTCTTGAAGAAACAGTTTCTCCGAAACAATGTTAGAAAAGGGGAATAAAATACAAAACATACTTTAGCCATGACAGAGGCACGCATTTGATCCTTGTAAACTGAAAATTTAGAGAAGCATTATGTCATAGCCTCAATGCACAACTTTGAGCTTAGACTGTTGATTAATGCTCCACAGAATATGCTAGAGTGCCTTAATTGCCATTTAAATGTAGTCTTTTATGTACTCATTTAGAATGATTAGATTCAAAGTAATTTTGCTCTTACAGTATAGTGACATTAGATATTCTTTGATTTGTAAGATATGTTCTTCAATCTGATTACCTTGTCCTTGTATATAAATTAGTGAGGAAAACAGCAGAGTACTTCTTTGTGCCTATGTTTCTTTGTAACTAAGTAGGTTAAAAAGGCACACATGATGATATGCTCAGTTTTAGAGTTTTGTTTCTGTTTGGATATTTTTTTAAGAAGATCTCTAGAGAGATGAAGCTGTTACTTAATTCTGTGGAAAACCAGAACAAGTTACTATTACCTAGCAAGTGTTCTCATTCTGGATCTCTCTTGTGTGACCAGCAGTATGTGAACATGTCTCAAAAGACATTAGGAGGTTTTGGACAACAAGGACATAGTAGACTTGAGAAACGAATACAAGGTCTGAGAGATTCCTGATGGGCAACAACAAGCATGTGGATGATGGGACAACCCTGTTTAGATATGTCTTTCACACTATAGCTGAGGCACCATTAAGGGTCTTAAGTTTAGTCTGGCTAAACCATACAAAGTAATTCCTTGGTTGAAACATCAATAATCTTTAGATGCTATTCCAGTTTAAAAATCAAGCTAAAATAAACTTCTTTCTGTTAGACATTTAGCATTGCATAGTAGTTAGACAAATAAAATACTACACTCTAAGCTCCTTATAAAACAATATATATTAGGTGTGAGAGAAGGCATAACAGATGCCTTCTCTCACTATAAAAATAATTTAAAGTTTCAAACATAGTTGGGACTTGAACATACACAAATTATTGGAAGAGAGGATCAGAGGTTATAAAGTCTCATTTTGTTACTAAATTTCTTATGTCTAATAATTCACATTGAAATCCACAGTTGGGAATTGTTTTAAAATGGTTTGCTTTCACTTTATCTGAACTTTTCAGAGACTTTGGCTAAAAGTGCCTGTAGCTGATGTTGTGATCTATCAGCCAAGTATCTCTTAAGAGAACAATGCCCCCCAAATGATTTTCAAAATTTTATTTTTTATACTGTAAAAGATTAGACCTTTTGTATTTCTCATGTCTCCCATGCCAAATTGTCATGTGTTTGTAGCAGGTTAATACAGAACGGGCTTGACAAATCTTGCTATAATCACTACCCCATGTTGCTTTTATCTTCCTTGTCTGCTGCTCATTTTCATTGTGAAAAACCCTAATACATCAGTGACAGGAGGTCTGGATTTGTGGACGACTCTTATAATTACTCCCACTGAGGCACTGCCAATAGGATTAAAATAAAGATTCTAGACCTGTCCATCGTAGATGAGGTCAGCAACACTAGCAGTGGGAGTACTGTTTCTGCAAGCTGTGCTTTTAGTCCTGGGTTATGGAACCATAGACATTAATATAAAGCAAGTATTTGAAAGCTCCTGTGGAGAAAGACCAGCCCTTTTTTCTGCATTAGCTAAAATGTCCTTCTGTAATAAATAATCTAACAGCATCCATCTATGTCTTGGCCATACATATATGTATGTTAATTTTCAAAAGTATCAGAGCCCTAGAGAGTTTCAATTACAGAACAATCCATTTTGCATTTTATAATTAATAAAGTCTTTGCAGCTGCATAACTTCATCCAGGAAACATCTGCACACACTCTTTGTGTACACATCATTTCAGTGAAAAGAGGGTTAGCTAAATTTTCTTCCATTTTTTCAGACTTCGGGAGGGTAGAAAGGTAGGGAATTGATTAAGATAGTGGAAAACAAATCACAGCAATGGAGGGTTATGCTCACACAGACATAAAACAAATTTTAGCCACCCGTAGGAAAAAATACAATGCATAGAATCACTTTAATAAATAGTCAACTTACTGAAGAGGAGGAAAGAACTCAGGGTAAAAGCTGGCCTCTCCCAAGATGAGCAGTCAATTTGCCATGGTACTCAGTGGAATCATCCTGGTACCCCAAGTTCATAAGTAATACTGATGTTGAAACTCCTTTGACACTGGCTTTGAAAAAATATTTGGTTTAAATGTTAATTTTATCTTAAGTTTGCATAAACTGTGTCACATACACCACTAAGACTTAATAATGATGGCAAACTCGGGGAATAGTGAGCAAACCAGAATAAATAGACAAGTTCTCTTGTTCTGCTAGCACAGTATGTAATTTTTGTTTATCTCCTTTTACACCAGTCTACTTTTTATAATGGGATCAAACAGTAGTTACTGCAGTCACCTCTTTGCAAGTCATTACATTTCATTATTTTTGTATAAACTCAAAAAATATCAAAGCTGAGTTCAATCAAATGTCTAACATGCTAAAACAATTGTATTTCCTTTAAGTCTTCAGCTGATATGCCTGCCACCTGAAAGCACTTCTACAAATGCAGATTTTTCTTTAAATTCATGTTATTGTAGTAGCAAAACCTATTCTTGATTAATGTGTCAGTGTCGTATAACTGTTTATTCTTTCTCCTTTTGTTATATAAACATGAGTTGTTACATATGTCACTCATAGCCCTCACCATCATCACTCCCAGTTTAAGTTCCCTAGCCCTCCTAGATCAAAAGGAATCTCATAGTGTTTGTAGTGACATAGAAATGAACAATAGTTAACATATCCCTTTTTTTCGTTTTTCCTATCCTACGAGTGGAACTCCAAACTGCTTTTTGCTGCTCTCTACATCCACCTTCATTCCCTTCTCCACAGAGAATCTTCTTGGATTTTTTTAATATAAAAAGAAAAAAAAATGCATTATTTGATCTCTATCAGGCCACTAAAGCATGGGATGAGCTCACAGCAGAAAAGCTGCTATTTTTCTCCATAAGCTTCAGTCAGTAGCTTACGCTTTTTTGTGCAACAAAAGTGGCATCATAGTTCTTATTAATGCATGTTAATTCCTCAGGATTTACTTTTGGCTGTGCAGTATTCCATTATTTACTGTATTTATACGGACCCTTAAAGGATACCAAGCATATTGACTAAAAGTGTTTGCGAATGCAATGACTGCAGTGGCTTATGCTAAACATGGACTCAAGTGGATACTGTGCTCTGATGTTGCAACCATGCCCAGCCATGTGCCAGACCCTACTATCACCACACATCCTTGTTATGGCTCAGTACTACTGGATGTACAAGAAAGCAGCTTAGTCTGAGCCATGAAAGACTCCTAGTATGATCTTCACCAGGGTCTCTGATCATGTAGAGCCAGAATAGTGTACTGCTTTATCTAGGGCTTCCAGGCAAGAAAGTTTAATTATGAATTATGAAATGGCAGTGCCCTACTCAGTTTCAAACAGCAACTCCATGGCATAAGGAAGCTCTCTCATCTGAGTTTGTTCGCTCTCTCTTTGTATTTGACACTGGAACTCCGCCAGCTTCCTAACAAGAGAAATCTCTTTGCTTTGCAGAAGAGGTGGGAAGATCTGCTCTGAGGAGCAGCCCTGGCTATAACAGGCAAGTGAACAAATCCGAGGTGTTGGTCAGCCCTGGGAGGGTCAATGATGGACAATCCCTAATGGCTGTGAGGCTAAGATAGTAAGCACAGAATTGTGCCTTGGCTGAAGCAAAACTTTCTTCTGTGTTTGTTGATTTTGTAGTATATGGGGAAAGAATTAAAAACTAATTTGCTTGAATACCCGTTGAGGTCGGGCGTATAGGTGCTATTCTGTTTCTTTTCGCTGTCAGTAACTTGTAAGACTTTGGAGCAGCTGTTTGAACAAAATGAGAGCCTTACCTGGGAAGAGCTTTTCTATTAAATTAGCAGCTCACACAACACAGTGAATGGAAGGAAACTCTATTTTCTGCTGGCTTTCTTCCCTTTCTCCCCACCCCTGCTTTGTTTTTTCCAGCACCTCAGAAGTCCTTCAGTTGCAGAACTACTCCTGAATCTTAACTTGCCTGAGGAACATCAAATGAGTTAGCATTTTACTCAGTTCAACAGTAATGAGGATTAGAGCTGCAATATCAGAGTACTGCCTCACCAGTTATATCCTCCTGCGTATCTTCTATCATTGCTTGAGTTCTTGCCTTGATTTACAATGTGGGCTCCCTTTATAGGGAAGAAATGCTGTTGATGGGTGCTCTATTGCACTAATGAATTGAAATATTAAAATGGATGTGATCAAATGTCATTTGAGTTGCCTCAAGCTCTGCCATGAGATGCTTTTGTGGAACAGTACCTGTATTTATTATCCTTAGATTTGCATGTAGAGTTCTGACTGATGTTTAGCTGACATGGTTTTGTTTTCTACAATTAGCATTTCTTTAGTGTCTCTTACGTAGGTAGTTGCAGTGGGGATTTTACACCAGCTGTCCCTGTAATCTTAAAAATATTACATGAAGAACTAAATTGGATCAAAATATGTGGAATTAAAATAGTGTAGAACAAAGCCGTCTACCTAAATTACTTATAATATTAAAAAAATCTACTATGGCAATTTGGAAAGATAGGACAAAATCGAGGGAAGAAAAAGAGTCAAACTAGTATTTTGGAAAGATTCTTCCCCATCTGTGATCTGTGTTGCTCACTGGCAAGTTCTCACACCTTCATAATTGGTTCATGCAACACTGTCTTGGTAGAGTTTTCAGTTGTAAGTTTCTTTACAAGGACAGTGATATATGTCAAAACCAGATAAAGATTCATAGATCCCCAATTTTTCTGCAATAGAAATATTCCACTTTTTAAAAGTGCTGTTTTCATAACATTAATAATTTCTGTGCTGGAATATTCTTTATATCTTTGGGATTTACAAGTTGAAGGGATGGTTATTAAATGTGGTCACAAGCCTCTTAGTGGACAAAATCCAATGGAATGGTAGCATGGTATGAATGCCTGAACCTGCTCCCTGTGATGTGCTGTGCTAGTGCTAGTTTAAACTAGTCACAAATATTTATTTTGAACTCTATTTTTTTTTCTTCACTTGCATTAAATAGTGAGTAAGCATATAAATGTCGTGATCAAGTTATAAAAAAAAAAAAAAGGAGTTTTCTGTTTAAGTTTTGTTATTGTCGTCTGAAATCTCTGTTTTGCTTTCTGCATCTTTGCTTTGTAATGTTCCCTGATGAGAAGGACAGACTGAAAACACAGTAGGGATCTTTGCCTTTTAAGTTGCTCTTTGCTTTGCAGAGGACTACATATTGGAAGATCCAGTATATTTGTCCAGTGTTTTGTTTGGTATGACTGTTTAAGAAAGGTGGAAAACTATTATTTGGTAATTTTAGCTACATTTCAAGAGCAAGTATGAAAAAACAGACAGAAGTTTAAGTATGTCTTTAGGTACATGCATACTAGTCAGTTCAGCTTTTGTGCTCTTTGGTCAGGAAATTCTGAAACAATCTTGAATAAAGGTGTAAAAGGATAATTCAGAGTTGAATTTGCCACAACTGTGGACTCACAAGTCATATTTATCTGGAGTACTTCTCCAACATTTTTTCTTTTTTCCTGAATAGCATATATAACAGCCATTGCGGTAGAATCAAACTATAGCATGTTTTACAAGCAGGACTAGATTTTCTTCTAATGAAAACTCATGCCCCTTTGTGAAAGTCAAAGGATACAAACTTTGCATATTAATTTGCTTTGCCAGGTAATTTAGCTTCAATCCAGTTCTTTTTTTCAGCACAACAAACCAAATGTTATGGAAATTTATGTCCTTTAAGCATAGTTTTCTTTAAAAAGTGAGTATATTTATAGAGTAATGGACAGCCAGAATTTCCTGTTGGTTTATACTGATGTGATACACTGTTGACTTACATAATTCATCAACTGTAATCTACCGTTATCTTAAATATTACCTCTTTTTTTTTTCTTTTTTTTTTTTTTCTTGTTTGCATAAAGTTAATCAGGTTAATAAGAGTCATGTTGCTGTAGCTACACTGTGGGTCGAGACCAAAGGCTGTTAAAGTCAAAAGTGCTTCTCATTGACTTAGAGAGATTTGGGTAAAGCTCATTATTTTCATGCTCTTTCCATCACTGCAGTACCAGACAACTGAAATAACTGTTCCAAATATCAGTGTCTTTTGATATTTTGCATTTCTGTTCTGAGAAAATATCCAAGCAAATATGAATATAACCAAAGTAAATTCTCTGTCTCTGAACTCAGAATGACTATTTAACTAGCTTTAATATTTTGATACTAAGTTTCACCCACTGTCCCTTTTCTTTGCATACAGGCGATGGCTTAAGAAGTTTAGACTGTCTCTTAGGGTCGGGGAAAAAAGAGTAAAATAGTGTGGCTGAAAACCCCTCCGCTTTATTAGAAAGTTCTGGAGCACTTTTGTGTTTTGTTCTGCATTTTGACGGTGTTTGTAAGTTTGCCTATAACCTCAGTACTGAAACTGAGTCTCAATCTGCTTCCAGTTTTAGTGTTGTCTGATCCCCGCTTCCCTCTCCCTCATTCCCTACAGTTCTCATACATTCTTAAGCTGACTGTCTAGGTTGCAGTGCTCAAGTTGCTTGTAAGTCTCCTGGTAGGTGTGTTTTATGGATATTTGTGCCTTAGGAACTGTAAGAAGTAGCTGCAAGAAGTATTTCTAAACATCAGTGTTGAAATGCAACATATTTATTTTTACTTTTGTGGGTTCACAGCATGCTACCAAAGTAAGAAATGGTCTTATATGCATATTTCCAATTGTCTCCATTCTATCTTTTTCTTGAAAGTGTTTTGTTTTTTTTATTTACTTGTGTCTTTCTTTGAAACTGGAAAACACAATTGTGCAATTTATGCTTTCTGGTTTCCTCCTCTTTCTGCTTGTTCCTACCAGTGTAATCTTTCTTTGTCATTCTTTTCCTCAGGATCAGAGTTTGCTGGAGGGTTACAGTTTCTCAGATCAAAATAGAATAAATTTTGCTCTGTTAATTCCAAAACAAATAGTTCAGTTACCAGAAACACTTCAGTGGCCTTAGATCAGATCTCAAGACTTCTTCCTTTGTTTAGGCCTATTGCAGGCATCCAGATGCTTTCTGCAGCCCTCTGTTTTAAAATACTGTACTGCCAACTGTTGAGGTATACATAGTCAATACTTAACTCATTAAACTACCACAAAATCATTAACAGAATCATCTGAAGAAAAAGAAATTTTAAGCATAATGTCTTGCTTGAGCCAACATAACAGAATGGGCAGTTTAGATGTTTACAGGAATGCGTACCTCATGTGACAGAAACAAAACAGATCAGAATAGAAGTCCATGCAAGTCTAAACCTTAATTTATTTTTTTTTGTTCTGCCTTAGCTTGTGGCCGTGGGTTCTACAAATCCTCCTCTCAAGATCTGCAGTGCTCCCGCTGCCCTACTCACAGCTTCTCTGACAGGGAAGGATCTTCAAGATGTGACTGTGAAGATAGCTATTATAGAGCACCTTCTGATCCACCATATGTCGCATGCACAAGTGAGTGAGTCATGAATTTAATAGTAAAGGACATTGCTTAACCAACCAGGTGCAGCCACTTGCAGTGTACAGTTTGGTCTGGCTTTTCCTGTGCTTGAAAAGTGCCTTTGCAACAGTAAACGAAATTGAAAAGCAGAGGGAAAAAAGATTGGCAGTGAATATGGAATCAGCATAAATATAATTTTCATGTTTACATGATATAGCACTGGGAAACACTGCATGTTGCAAAAGTGCATAACTTGTAATAGATAGAATACAGGAACAGTTTTTCCATGGCCATAAAATTGTTGTAGACAATGTGCTTTATGATACAATACCAAAATTAGTAACATAAAAAGTGAAAGGTAACCTGTGTGGATCTATGCTTTGATTAACTGTAATTGTATCTCTTTTAGTGTTCTAACTGCAAATAGACTGGCTTACACAAATTGGTGGTTCAAATAATGGAAGTCTCCTAAATCCAAAGCAGCACCAAGTATCTCTGCAAATCTTATCAGATCTGCTCACAAAAGACTAGATGCAGCTTGTGCAGTATGTTTAGAAGACATGAACAAATCCCATATCTGGGAAAACTATATAACAGGACCTTAAAGATACATTAACCATTCCTTTTAATTGCATAGAAGAGAAACAGCTTAAGACAGTTGCAGTAAATATACAGATAATTGTTATTCTGATGCCTTAATGGAAAATAAATAAAGCTCTTACCAAATGAGTCCAAGGAAGCTTTTATGGAGCTTGTACTAAAAATAATGAAACCTTTATGTAGAGAAAAATACTTCAACTGTTTTCTGTCTTAGTAATTAAAATGCTAGCTATGTGTCCCACTGTGGTTTTGTGTAATCACCCTGCACTTTTTTGTGTATTATGTAGGACCTCCATCTGCACCACAGAACCTAATTTTCAATATCAACCAGACTACCGTGAGTTTGGAATGGAGTCCTCCTGCTGACAATGGGGGAAGAAGTGATGTGACCTACCGCATTTTGTGCAAGAGGTGCAGCTGGGAGCAGGGCGAGTGTGTTCCCTGTGGGAGTAACATTGGATATATGCCCCAGCAAACTGGATTAGTAGATAACTATGTTACTGTTATGGACCTGCTAGCTCATGCTAACTACACGTTTGAAGTTGAAGCTGTGAATGGGGTTTCTGACTTGAGTCGCTCCCAGAGGCTTTTTGCAGCTGTCAGTATTACCACCGGCCAGGCAGGTAAGTTTTCATCACTTATGAATCTCAGCACTGTGAGACTGAGAGAATTTTGGAACATGCAAACTAGAGATGCAGTAAATCAGGAGCATGTTTGTTGTGTTCTGGTTCATTAATCTTTTTACCTTGCCAACTAATTAATTTGAGTTTATACTATTTCATGATAACCTGTCCTGTTTCTTGGCCTCAGGATTGCTTTCAGAAAGCATTGCTGAAAGAATTAAAGACACACAGCTTTGTTATTAGACAGAATTTATTAACTCTGCAACGTTTTTTTCTTCTTACTTCATTGTAGGTCATTCTCTAGTATTGGAAGATAAAAAAGTAGATGTGATGGTCCTATGCAGACTTCCTTTCTGAATACTTTAAACATGTGTGTGAGTCCTAGGTCACTGGAAGATGATTTGGTATCTGATGGTGTTTTCAGTGTTAATGTTTCCCCTCAGGATAATATTTCTGATTTATCTTATGTTTCCAGATATTTGATTATGAGATGCAGTGTGAAAGTGATGATTATTCTTTGTTTCTTCTATTTATCATAATCTGACAGGTGAAATGTCAGGGAAAATAAAATCAAACTAGCATATCTCCCCAGGGGAAAAAAAAAGCTTTAGTTGTCTGCAGCTGAATGAAAAAAAGTCTGATTTAGGTGTCTGAAATGGTGAGTTGCTTGTTGATAAAGTTATAGACAATAGTGTGCTGTGGGCTTTAAGACAAGATAGTAAAATTAGCCTTTTATACTTTGAACAAAAAGATCTTAAACCAAACATTATTTGTAAGATCTAGCTTCCAGAGAAAAGCCTTAAAAGAAAATATGCAGTGAATAACTGATCTGATGCTTCCTGTAAGAAGAGTTAACTAATGTTTTAAAGGCTACTTCATACTTACATCTTGGAGGAAATTTCAATGACTGTGATTATGGTGTTTGGGTTTTTTTTTAGAGCAGTAGAAATGATCCCCTACAGTAATGCTTTGAAATTAGAAAGAACTCACCATACAGGGTCAATGAGCAAACAGAAAAAACTGTAGTTATTTTCTACTTTAAAGATGGTCATCTCAAAAAAACAAAAACACAAAACAAAAAAAACCACCAAAAACCAAAACAAACCCCCCCCCAAAAAACCAAGCAAGAAGTTTAGTTTAAAACCTTCCCTCCCTCTCCTCAAAACTAGGACAGTTTATATGGTTGTTAAAGTTAGGCTGGAATATTTATGGGATATTTAATCTCCCATAGTGCTTTTCTGGATTCCAAATGCACATTTTATATTATTTTGGAACCTTCTCTGTGACTGAAAGGATTTGCTCTGTGCTCATTCAGTTCTTGAAGTTCATGATGAGATTTTGAGCACAGAGAAATTACCCTGAAACTGTTTTTGCACCATAGATTATATTATTTTGGCACCTTGATTTTTCAGCTTTAAAATAATTATAATTCTTCTAACATGCACAGGTGGATAGTGTTCTGCTCTCTGCAGATGACTATACAGAACTACCACATGAAGAAGAGGATTTGGAGTTTTTTATGTTTAGCTGAATGAAATTGGCTTTACTTTATGTGCTTTGATGGTTCAGTGGCACACAAGGTAAAGAGAGAAACAGTGCAATTTGGTGTCTAGTGTCACATCTCGAAGATGCAAAAGCCTTAATCAGAAGTTTATTGTAGTTCAACTTTATTCATTGTAGTTCATTATCTTGTGTTCTCATAGTCATAGATTTACTGCGGGTTTTGCTAGGTCAGAAGATATAGTTATTCCATGCTATTTTATAAGTAACACAAGCTGTATGATGTTATGAAATGATCATCACATCAAGCCCAGCGATATTAGCAGAACTATAGCTTGTGTATATATTAGAGACAAAATCTAGACTTCACCTAAAGATTTAAGTAATGGAAGAAACATTCAACCTCCTAGATAAGTTTTGTAAGAGCTTGTAGCAGGAAGGACTCTGTTCCTTCCCTGCTCTCCAGTTAACTGTGAGATTATGCACTGGCAAGCATTTCGCAGGATTTCATACTGTCACTGTTGAGAGAAACAACTCATACAACTAAAACTTTGTCTGTTTAGTATATCTGAGTATCAGGATTTAAAGGCCTCCAATTGCGAACCTAAAAGGAATATACAGAGGAGATAGATTTTGTTAAAAAATGGCTTTAAGCTCTTTTTCTTGCAGTTTTCTCTATCTGTAAAATGAACTTTTCCTTACCAAACTCTTCAAGATTTTCTGATTAGAAGTGTCATATAAATGCAGATTTGTAGGATTTTGATGGTTTTGTTGGTTGTTTTTTTTCACTGTATTACAAAATTTGCATTAAAGAAAATGCAGACATTCAGAACAACTGCATTTACCAAAAGGAAAGACCTCTTTTGCATTATTTTTTCAACAGCATATTTTGGATCCTAATACTGATTTCTTTAGTTTCCAAAGGAGGAAAATATTTTAGGTAGAACAAATTGATGACTGTAATTGAACAGAAAGAGACTGGTTGCTCAAAGGAGACTGTTATGCTTCTGTGTTCCTATTTTATTTTACCATGGAGAGAAAGAAAGTGTTTGATTTATTTATAGCCAAGTAAACTAGGATTCATGCAGCTCTCATTTGTTACTGTGTGACTATTCTATACTTTTGGCAACATTGACTTTTTCTATGCCCATATTGCTTTTTATGTGTGTAAATGTGTCTAACTAAACCTTCTTCACAAGTTATTATGCCAGCACAATAGGTGGCTATATATAATTACTGGGTTCACCAGTTGCACAGAGGATTGCAATGAGATTTTTCCTTTGTAGTTTTGGTTTAATTGAATTGCTCCTTTGTGGCCATAGTCACAGAATTCAAATCATTGTGTAATGATAACAAGAAATTATTGATAAAAGAACAGGGTTATGGAATATACTCAGTGTTTCTTCATCCACATATAATGAGCTTTGATGAAACAAAGAGAGCACATCACATAAAAGAACCAGGTGGTGAATAAAAAAACTATTTATATTTGTGGAAATAATGCAATAAAATGACTGCAAGCGGGTAGGTATCACTTCACATTGCTTGTATATATATGTATGACACATTGCTATTCATTCTTTGTTCTAGAATGACCTTGTGACTAGGCTATCAGTTGTCATATGGTGTATTTTTATGCTTCAGCCAAGAACCATGAGGCTTTTGGTTTTGCTTTGTTCTCTTTTTTTGGCAAGATTAAGTACACTAAGTCCCCCAGGAGTAAACCATCTTGTTACATATATTGCCTATCCAGCATCATATAAAGAATATATAGGATGTCATCTCAGTATTGCAAGCTTATCCGTGTGAATCCCTGCATCCTTGTAGAATTCAGATTTAAATGTGACTAGGCTCCAGTTACAATAAATGAATGCATTGAAGAGCTGCACCTGGCCAACAGCTGACAAACACCACCTTTACAAGCTTACTGAATGGCTGTTTACCAAAGATAAAATTTACCACTTTCCTAATGAGACAGTCACCTTTCCATTGTACTTGTAGGTCCTCTTGAACCATCACATTAATTTCAAAAATTTGCATTTTTTTCCATATAACACTCAAAAGGAGAATGGAATCGGATAGGATTCACAGCAAATGACTATTTGGTGTATTTTGACATTTATGCATTTTCAAACATTCCTCTGGAATTTATCTAAATGGTCAATGGGCTCATCTCTGGTACATACACCCAGCCTACCCTGACCTTGATAAAACTTAATAAATCCCAGCATTTATCAAGAGTTGAGAAAATTTGAGTGTATATCCTGAGTTAGTTCTAGTTGTCTTTACAGTCATTGAAGAAAAAAATCATATCCAAGGGAACACTCGTCATGTCTTATCACTGTAAGCTAACATGACAAATATGTAATGCCAATAACTGTTCCTAAACGTACTGTCTGCTCTTGTGCAGGGAGCCCTTGCCAGTGCTTGCTACTTCTTCACGGCAAGAGAAAGGTGCCCCGTGGCATTCTTTGGTCATGCTATGCCTTCAGATGCACTTAATGCTGACCACATGAAGTAGTTAAACAACCCTGATTCAGTTCCATAATCAAGGCTTACTCTTGAAAAACATTCTTTTGTAGTAACAATTTACTTTATATATGTTAATTTGCTATACCAGTTTTATATCTTAGAATTCAATTTTCAGACTTTTTCCTACAAAACACAGATCCCAAACTTCATAGTTAAAGAAAGAAAAAGGGAAACTGTTTTTTTCAAAGTAACTTTATCCCAACAACTTGAACTAAAAAAACATTGCATGCTATAAAATCATGACTATTAGCACCAGCACTGTTGATTTACATGACAAGAAGTGGTTGAATGCATAAATGTAAATTTCTGTAATATTTTTTGCCTTTCTTTGGTAATTCTGAAGTCTTTCTAAACAGCAGAGACACTTTGCATTCTCCCACATGCTAAATTCTCCTTTGTTCTTCCTGCTAGTAACTTTTCTGTTGTTTCTTCTCACTTTTCACCCGGCTCTCAATTATCCCTGCTCAGTTTTTAAAGTCTCCTCTTTCATAGTCTCTCCACTATTGGCATCTATTTGTTTCCTGTTCTGTGTCAGTCTCCTTTAAGCCTGACTTTTCTTCAGCAATGAACTGTCCCCCAACACAGGCAGCAATCAAGAAGATTGATGCCTGCGGCTTTCCGAGTGGCTGTAACCTCAGTGTTCTAGTCCTATTCTGACTTCTCTCCCTTTCCCAAGCCATTCTGGTTCCTTCCATGCTGCCACCAAGTTGTTTTAATCTACCTTCATCTGCATCTTCCATCTAATGTTCACTTCTGGTGATATATGTCACCACAAATAACAAATAACTTCACTATTCAGCTTAACATTTCTTCTATGTTTTCCCATTTCAATAGATTCCCTTTAACTGAAGGTTTCCTTTCATATTTCCTGCTAGTGAGTGACTTTAATTTTCAAGCTATGCCTCATCTTCTAACCTCCAACTGTGGATCAGTTTTCCCACATTGATATGGCCGTCTCATCTACATATATAATTTATTTTTTTTAAAGCAATGCTTCATGTAAAAAGAATTCAGATTCTAAAAATAATGGTTTTCTTTTACCAAATGTGTTCCACCTGTTGAGTTGGGTGAATTACTTTATAAAAAGTCACTTTTCAAAACTAATATTCACTAAACACTTTCATTAAACTGTGGTTTTTAGAAATATATATGTCATGATGACTGTATTTTGGGTTACCTTTTTGCTTAGTTTATTTAATGGGAGCTATGTGGATGTTTAAGATATATTTTAATATTTTAAAGCTTTTTCCTAGGCCAGTAGGCAGACAGCGTAGCTCTCTAAGTTTTCTGTACTCCATGGTGATCAACTAAAAATGGAAAATTGGAGTGGAAGTTAGTTACATATGATAGTTATTATTGTTCTACTTTTTTAGACGGCTTTTCAGTACATTAAAAAAATGGATTGGGTTATTTCTGTGGAGCTAAGACTGCCTATTGATCTGCAATCACCCTGAACTAGTATCACAGATATTTTTGCAGGAGGCAATAACTGACTTTATGCCTGAATTAAACTGATAGATAAAAACTTGATAAGAATTCCAGTCCCTGTATAGCAAATACCATCAGATCAAGGACAGCAGTTTGTTCATTCGCTGATAGTATCAGGTCATATTTAATGTTGTGAAATCTACAAGGTTATAGAGATACTGCAGAATTGCTAGGTTCTGGCATTATTGTAAGATTTTTAGGTATTAGATTTTTCTTTGGGAATTTCTCAAAGAACAAAATATCTGCATAGGATATAATATGGTATGTCATATATATTTTACAGTTTTGGTAGTATTTTATATACATATACAGAACATGTATATACACAAAAAATTTGCAATGACAAGAAATATGTTCGATAAGAAAACTTGCCACAGAATAGCTAATTGATATTAATTTTTTTTCTGATATTTAGTTCTATTTTTTCCAATATTTTTCATGAAATAGAGGAAAGATAAGGAAAAAAAGTAGATATTAGCTGTGTTGCTTTGGGTCTGATCCTGCACCTCTGAAGTCAATGGAAGTTTTGTCATTGACTTCAGTAGGAGCAGGATTTGAAACTTACGCCCTATCAGAACATGCAGGAACAGAATCAATGGGCACTCTCTCATCCTGAAAGGAAACTTTAACATTTTGAGTCTGACTGTATCTGTGGCTGAATGTAATTCGATTTTTTTTTTTAAAGTATACTAAAAATACTTTTTTTTCCCCCTCAAATGGATATCAGAACTCTTGGCTGTCCAGCTCTACCATAAAAACCTTTTAGAAATAGATGTAATAATTTTTGCTTAGAAACTTTTTTCCCCTAGCAATAACTGTGTGAATCTTACAGTATGTAGAAGTAAAAGAAGTGGGAAGCCACCTATAAAGTAAGTACACACAAAGGTAAAGTAAATCTTCAACTTCACAGAACCAAAGTTCTGAATTAGAAGTGGTCCGAGCTATGCGTGTTAAGTGTTTGGTAGCCACCTGCTCAGAGAAGCATTACAGCTGCAGGGCTATTGACTTTCCTGTGTGCTGAACTGTTGAAGTAGCAGGTTATGTCACCATGGTCAAATGTGCGCTAGTCAAGCATAATATCACCAGCTACACAAAGAAGAACTGTGTACTTGAGGGAGAAAATGAGAGGTATAAAGTACAATTTAGCCATAAAAAGGATGGATTTGCTTACTAATGTCACACAAAGGACTAGGAGCCCCTTTTTCTTTTAAAAAAACAGGAGCCAGATACCTTCCCAGTGCTTATAAGTTTGTGTTCGTAAAACCAGTAATGGAAAATTAATCGTGATTTTGAAAAGCAGAATGTGTGTTAACATTACACTATGACAAATTCCAGAAAGGTCTGTAAAATTATAGAGCTCTATTTGTGACAACTGGGTGGGCTTTTAGACTCTCATAAATATGCCTGGCTTCTTCTTTAACTTCATCCATAGTTATATTATTTCTGATGGCCACAAGTCCTTTTCAACCGAGTAGAAACTAAGTAGTACTCTTTGAGCTTCATTATGCTTTTTGGGAACTATAATGCATAGTTCTGCAAAGACCCAGACAATATCAGAGACTTTCATGATAGTTGCAGTACAAAGACAAGAAATACTTGACATATTTGTACTTGGTGATATACAGTTTAGAGTAGCTAATTGTGTGCAAAGAAAGAACAATTCCAGAGACTTGTTTTTGGCAGCAGAAGTTTATCTCCGGATCTTCCTTCTTCTGTGTTCCGTGAACTATAGTATGGTAACTGGATGCAGGATCTAAGTAAGTGCTGAACATCATCAGTAGGAACCCTGAACTCACTGTTGTTTTTTGTTTCAGACCTTTAGAAGAATTTATGTTGTCATTAGAAGAACAAAACCTTTTTAGTGCTCAGATGCTTTTTCTATAAGAAATGAGGATCATTGCTGAAAGGCACTATTGCAAGTTTCTAAGTGCTTTCAAAAGTGAAATCCTAATTGAGGTTGTTTCTAGTCAATTAAAAAATTCTTAGACTGGAACATCTCTACGTAGTGACATGTTTGACGACAGCATGGCATAGTGCCAACCTACTGTAATGATTCCTGTGAAAATCTTCAGGAGAGAAAGTATCTTAGGAAGTTTCTTCATAAAGCTTGAATAATAGTAATAGCTAAATGTGCAACTTCTAGTTGGAAAAGATTGCTCACACTAGTGCCTACTGAATAGCTGAAGACCTTCCTGGTATTGCAGCCAGTGAATTATGAGAAAAATGCACTGCAGGACTCGATGAAAAATGTGTTGAATCTTGAGCTTTCTTAAAGCAGGGTTCAAGCCCACCGTTTACAGATGAACTTCATTCTCATAATTAACTGTCTAGAAAAAGGTGCCATGTAGATTTTTCAGTTTGCCTTTTTGTATCTTTTTTCCTTAGAAATACTCAGAGATTATGTTTTAAGATATTTTATTCAGTTACTTATTTTATATTAATTGCCTGTGCCAACGGGCCTGTTTTTTTAGAAGGAAAAGCAAAGATTTGGCCCTCAGTTGAAAAATACAAATCTTTCTCTTCTGGCTTATGGCTGCTTGCAGTTTAGGGAGTATTAATGGCCTAAGAATAAATGGTTCTCCTCTGGCAGGAAAGGGTGAAGATAGCCAAGGTCTGTGAAGAGCTGGGCTCGATCTTTCTGATGCTAGTGGGGAAGTAAGAAAGGGAGACATTTTCCCTAACAGCTGTAGTTATTGCTGACTTATCCACTATGACAACTCCATGGGTAGCAGCAGATTTTTCAGGTACTGGAATAGTCTGGGTAATTGATAGTCTGGCCGATTTTTACCAACTCTCACATGTTGCTGCCCTATGTATGTTTCTTCTGCTTTGTATGTGATAGAACCAGCACTGACTCCATAAGGCATATTCGTAATTGAACAGTTTTATCTACTACTCTTTGGCATATGAATTGTTTTGTACAGTTAAGCATTTCTGTCGTCTATCCCTGTAATAGTCAAAATATATAATTGGTTCTATTTCTAGAGAAAACTCTCAGGGCAATTTACTGAGGAAGCCATGGTTGAAGTCTGCAAATTGACAACAATAATAGTGTTATCCCAAGTTCAATAGTTAATGTTAAGATAGGAGATGCTGATTATCTTTTTCTTTGCTTCGTTAGTGATGAATGGAAGCAAATTTGATGTAGACAGCAATCTGGTGGAATGATGCAGAGCTATCTATGAAAACATCTGTACTAATCCACCAATGCGGTAAATTATAGCTACAAGCAAACGACATTGATCCAAGAGGATCATTAACAGCTTTAACCAACTGATCCAAGTAATAGGGTAAATGAGAGAACATTATCAAGATCTGATTTTTACAGCTGTCAACTACAATTGCTAAAACATGGTTACCACTTTCTCTCAACTTCAGTCATTTTCTGACTTAAATTTACTGTATTCTATTATGGGCACCCAACAAGGATCAATTAAGTAGTAAAATACACAGGAAAAAATTGTCCAGTGATCATGCACTCCATTTACCAGGAGGTCAGTCACAAAGGGAGAGATAATTGCTGCAAGCTAGCAAAATTAATAGGGGATGAGCCAGAAAGGATGATGTATGTTCTGTGACAAAGTATGTGACAGAGATGTACGTATAAACCTGTAGCTGCTTGCGTTGTTGAGGACACAAGGACAAGAGAAGGAGACCTGTGAAAAACAATTAGCATGGCTTCAGAGTGAGCAATTCTTAATTAGCCATAACATGTCGACATCAGATAATTAGTGTCCCAATTTTTAACAATATTTGGTCATTAACTACAGTAGAATAAGGAAGATCAAGAAGAGCCATTTGTCTGAGCTAAGTGTTACATAATGGTGTCTACATGTGAATATAATACAACTAAATCATGCTTATGGTAATGACACACAAATCTTCTTATTTTCAGACCAATATAAATGCCCTAAATTTGAGCTTATAAAAAACTGCTCTTTATGTTTCCATAAGGTATTTGTTTGTGTTGGCAACCACAAAGTAAATCAGACTTTAATGATAGCTGTAGTTTAAACTTCCTACCTTATTGCTTTTCATTTGTACATTTAAATTTTCATAGCAAGCATCATGTGTTGTATGACTCAGGCCATTTTAATATTAATGCTAATTAAGAAAAGGTCATTTTTAGCTCCATTTTCTAAACGTACAAGGCTGTTTGAGTGTGCAAAATGTACATGTCCTTGGAAGATTTTTCTTTAGCTCCTTTGTCCTTTGTCAAAAGTTTTTGACCAGTTTTAACTATATTTGACAGAGAAGTAGAAATCTTAAGCTCTTACATGAAGTTAACAGGCCAGTAAAGACCTGTCCTTACTGAATGAGCTAAATCATGTATTAAACTCAATAGAATCCACATGTGCAAAAACAGAGAAAACCTTAAGAAAAATATTCACAGAACTGCTGGTATTTTTCTAACATTAATGCAAGAAATCTTAGAAGTGCAGAATGGGATATTTTATGTCTTCATTCCATCTGGTTTCTGTTGTATACAGACATAGAGAAAGAAAAAGAGCGGGAGAGACAGGCACACACAAGCATACACACCCATGGGTACATGCACACACATGAGTACAGACTCCTTTTAATCACTTTGTCTTCCAGCCTGGTAGTGTATTTTTCAGAATTTTTAGGACAGATCACACTTCCTCTTTAGTGGGTTTAGCACTAAGGATGAGGTCCTGTCACTGTGATTTTTAGCTTTTTTCTTTAAGTATGACCCCTCCTAAACTCTTAACTACATTTCAGCAACTTGTACACAATTATGCTTTGAATCTGGGATTATCTTTCATATGTATGTTTTTCCAGCAGCAGACTCTTCAGTTTCTTTACCTACCATCTCATATCTGCTGATGAATCTATTTGACATCTCTCCTTTTAACCTTTTCTGTCTGTCTGTCACTTAAGCTATTTTTTTTCTTTTTTTTCTTTCTTTTTTTTTTTTTTTTTCCTTGAGAATCCTATTTCCTAATGCATCATGGAGAGCTCATTTTTCTTCATAGCACCCAAGATTCTGTCAGGTCGTAGTGGCTGAGTCAGCAGACCAGATTTAGTGCAAGTAAACTCTGATGCTTATGTGAAGATATGCCATTTACTTCGCTGAAGAGCCTATTCAAGTTCACAGAGCCTGTAATCATGGCTGTGAAATGAGGACTTGGATGCTAATACTTCAGAGCCAATACACTAATGATGTGTCTCTGTGGACCTCCTATGGAATTACTCCAAATATTCCCTTGTGTAGCTGAGATCAAAATTTCACCCTTAGTTCCAATTTTTCATATTGCAGCTTAACTGATAATGAAGAGTGAAAAGTGTCATTGCTTTTTATATTGTGTAGAGTTAATCACACGAAGTATTTTGAGGCTAAATGTTCTGCTCTTTGATGCTGGCATTAAACATTAGCATTTAAATCTTTGGTGGATATTTGCATTGTTGTAGTCAGTGGAGATTGATAGGTTTCTTTAGGGGGTGATTTGGAACAGGAGCCAAATTTAGGAATTGTGCATTGACTCGTCCTTAATTACAGAGGAAGCGTTAGATTACCTTCCCTATTTAGCCACCTAAATTAACTGCCAAAAGTTGATGACTTGAATGCCCTCTTCCTCCCACCCCCACATATGCAAATGTTCATTTCTGCCACAATATTAACATTAAATATTTACATGCTTTTACTTATTTTCAAGAAAATACTAAGCAAGCAAACAAATTTAAAAGTAATTTATTGTCTGTGGGATATTAAAACTCTTAAAAATAATTTGCTTTTCCTGTTAGTAATTCATGTTATTAAAACCCTTTGAAGCTATTTACCAAGGACTGAATTAACTAAGGTGCTTAGTGAGGATATTCATATACAGGTGTGTCCTAAAAATAGAGATATTTCTCTTGATGGTCGTTTAAAGCATTTAGGTTAAAAACGTTTTAAAGATACAAAATGCTTATTCTTTGCTTTCTTTTTATTCTAACGCTAGTTAAGAGTCCCCATTAGGAGGGCTGCAGGTGCTTTACAGTTTATCTTACCTACAATAATGCTGTGATGGCCACTCATCAGCATTATATACTTCTGTGTAAATAATGAATTTACTCAGCCATGCAGTGGCACAGAACAATTACTAGCAGATAACCTTCAATGAGCAATAAATAAAGTGAACTCCTTCACCAAACTCTTGGGAGACGTCTCTCAATGTTTGCCCTAGCAAATACCCCAGGCTCTCACAATATTGTCACATTCATAATGCTTTGGAGGGTAGTTTCTGTATGCCAAAGAGACTACCTTTCACACCTATGCTGAGTACCACAGGAGTAAAGGTTGGTGGTGATCTCTCAGGCAGACATGTCCCGTTACATTTGGCAATCTATAGATCTAAATCGGTAGTTCAGACTCCACTGGGATACTATCAGACAGGCAGAGTGGGACTCTTGAAGAAGATAATGTGTGTTCCCTGTTTATCAAAGCTTTGCCTGTACAAAAGGGATCAGGGTTCATCCTCTGGTCTGGGTGTGTCAGGGCTCATGCTTGTAAAGTTAAACTTCTTATGTCCCAATGCAGCATTCCCATGTTCAGATCGCCAGAACTATGCCCAACTAGCTAAGCATGATAACAAATTAACAGTGCGGACAAGTATGTATCATACTCCATTTTCAACCCTAGCACCATTTACTTTTCTAGATTAAGTTTACTAAGTCTTCTGAGGTATATTTAGAGATCAGGAGGTCTATAAAACTTGACTTCTTGCAAAATATTGTAATGAGCTAATCTCAAAGTGATAAATCTATTCCATAAAATCAGCAAAGCTCCTTTTCTGGGGAAAATACCACAGCCACCAACTGCAGTGAAGTCGGTAAACTGATACCATGCCTCTGTTTGTCACATGATCATATAAATTTCTGTGGATGTAGAATATGTCTGGGTACCGTCATGGCTGGTGTCATAAATTCTGTTTTGAAAAAAAAAAGGATTATGCTTTCCATTAGGCCCACAGGAAGAACTTCACTTTTTAGTTCATATTTTCTAAGTTTGCATCATGTTTCAGCACTCAAATTTTCCTTTCCTGTACTCATTATGAAACCTAGGGAAGGGAGAAATATTCAGAGAATGAATAAAACAGCTTTGAAGCTATTGATAAATCATGTAGAACTGTTGTTTCAAAATATTGGAAAACCTCAAATATAATTTTGATAGTAGAAATTAAGAATTTTAAAAAAAAAGTGCCTGCTCTGATTCAAAGTCAGTGGTAAGTTTTCCTTTAAGCCTGAGAGGTATCTAAGCCATCGAAAATTCCTATTAAGGACAAAAAGGGTGGCACAAATTTGCTTTCTATTTAACTACCACTGAACAGTCAATGTTATTCAAGTATCACAATCTAGAGAGTTAGCACATTTGAAAAAAACAACAAAACAAAATTAAGAGAAGGTAGTTAATTATCCATTTGTGTACTTTTTAATAATCAAATATTACATCCAATATAAGGTTATTTTTAAATTTTTTGTAAAAATCTGGGAAATACGTACCCATGTAAATAGTTCAATTTTCTCCTCCTTAGTGTGGAATTTTCTTACTCCTAAGTATGGAATGAATACTTAAGAATTTGCATAAGTTGTCTGAAAAAAATTACTTGATCCTCTGTTTGGTTTTCTTTCCCCTGCATCCAGAAATGCATATAGTTGGATGTTTTGAACGTAATCAGTACATCTCAAGGGGAGCTTCGCTTCGGTGTAAAAGGAGTGCAGTTTGACCCCTGTAGCTGGAGAAAGTAAGAGTCAATGATCTCCATTAGACTGTATATCCCGCTGGGTAGTATCAGTTGCCCTTTTGTTATTGTAAGCTCTTTCTCTTAACTTCTACTGTTTAAATAAATATATTGAAGCTAAAGAGTTAATGACAAATTCAGGAAGTCTTGACTTAACGGTGATGAAGTGAGATGCATTTTGTGCCATTCAATGTACACAATTTATAACCCTGTTTGATTACTGCGGCATGTCCTCCGCCTATAAGGATTGCACCCGGGGGAATAGTCAACTTATTAATTCATCACTTGCTGCCTTTTAGGGTTGCAATACTCCTTTATGTCATACAAGCAGAGTAATCTAGTAATCAGAAGGCTGCCAGCTGACTGGTTCCACTCTAGGTGACCCTTTGTCTGCAGGCACAATGCTGATAACTTTTCCCTGGGTTCCTCTTTCTTGGAGGCTGCTTTACCCTCCCGCCTTTTGTCCTATGATAGGAGCAAGCAGCCATGGTTATAGGGACTTTCAGGAAGGAACAGCCTTCCATAAGTTAACCCGTAGCTTTTTAAAGTGCCTTTTGATTTATCTGTCACCTGATCCATCAGCAATGAATAATTTTCATGGAAGGTGCACTTTAATTACCTTCCTATTTGACTAGCATTATCTAGCCCTATCTAGGTAATTAATCTCACAAAGTATCCAATTTCAGTCTTTATTGCTGGGAGGCAGGCCTTCTGAATTATATGTGCTTGAATGGGCATTGGGTCTGTTGTTAAACCAAACAGGCCATGAAACAAATTTTGGGTCCTTCTTTTTTTTCTATCTTCTTTTTTCCTTAGCTTAATGGGTCTGTAAGGATGTTGTGGTCTAGTTGCTTTGGTTGACATAGTTGAGATTTGCATAAGCAGGAAAAGGCAATGGTAGAAAATGGTGGCTGATAGAAAAATAATTAGCAGAGCACAGATCATGAAAGTCAATCGGTCTCTGAAGAAATAGTTACCAGGTTGTGAAACTAGGCACAGAAAATAATAATTTTTTTGCTAGTGTATAAAGTATAGCTTTCACAGTATGAACTCTATATACCGAAGATTTACTTTGTAGATCTGATGCATTCATAGGATAAATTAGAAGTCATCCTCCCAATATCAGATTAGGGATTTGCAATTGTATTCAATTTTGTGTTTCATTGCTCTGCAGGTAAAAGATAGACCTTTAAAAATGTACTGTTGAACCAGCAAATTAAATAGCATGGCAATAAATTTGTAGGTGAGGTTATTCTTTTTCCTTATGCCCGTCTCATTAAAAATGGTGAAGAGCTAAGGTGTTTAGAAAGCTGAAAAAAAACTGTCTCAGTGGTTAAAAATAAATAAATACTTAGTGTGAATCTTTCATTTGGTTGCCTACAGTGTAGACAGGCTATGTACTTTTGAAATTCCTTTCTAATTTTTCTGAAAGCATGTGTTTCTTCTCTATTTCCTCTCAGTCCCCTTCCCGTCCCCTAAAGAAAAAAAAACACAAAACAAAACAAAAAACCAGGTTATTTTTTTTAATGGTTTGAGAGAAAAAAACTTGTGTCAGATACCCCTGGGAATTCCTTGAGAATTTTCACAAGTCTTTATCACTGAAGCTGATAAAGTAGTATGTTTGTTAAGTTTCATGTTTTAAGTATAGAAGAGAATTGTGGGATTAGAAAAAACTTTTTTAAGGGAATTAAGAAAATATGAGGATTTGTGAAGGAAATGGTGAAATCTTAAAATCATAGGTTGGTTTTTTTTTTATTGTAGAAACTTATAAGTTAGCAAAAGCAGGCCGTTAGATGCTTTTAACTAAAACATCTTGAGAAAAGCAGACAGTTTTACAAAGGCACAATTGAACTTGTAACAGTTATTTTCTCTACTGTTTGTAGGACTTCTTAAATATAAAAATTTGATTATCTGACAGATTATTTTCTTATTTAATGGAGGTACATTTTTTTTTGATCAGAAATTCTCCAAATTTGGTATAATTGTGGTTTATGCTTAGAATGATTTTAAGAGGAAAAAAATCTGAAAATATTTAACTGAATATGAAAAGGGGAGATAACTGTTTTTAAACATGTTACTCTCGCTTCTACCACTTTGAACTTCAGCAAATTGGAACAATAAACAGCATGGAGGCTGATACTGGAATGCAAAATCTTTCACCTTTAGGTCACCAATTCAAATTCAGTCAACCCAAGCAGTGACCAAAAATTGTTACCATATGAAAGTTGCTTGTGAACTGTGAGGAATTTAAATTATGATCTCAGTTCATTTTCTTTTTCATAAACTTCATCATAAGCAAGGCTTTTGGCAGTCGCTCAAAGGAGAAGGCAAGATTAAAGGAGAGTGACCTAGTAAACTTTTCACTCCTGGTCATGATCCCTTCAGGTGGAGAGTGGCTGGAGAGTTTTAGGTTGCTGATGTGAATTGTACTTGTTCTCTGCATAAAGACAAAACTTTAGTAGGTTTTTTTCTTTGAATAGCACATTTTATTTAATTTGAATCTTCAGAGGCAGGTACTGACCCTCTTTGTTATACTGCCAGTCTCATGGGTGCTCCTGAAACTTGAATCACATTCAAACCAAAACCATTCATTTAATATAAAAACAATTGACTAGGTGTTTTGTTTTGTTTTGTTTTTTATAAGCAGCTTTGCCAAATGATAAACAGAGCTCTCGAGTTTTGTTTGCAGTGTGCCAGGAGAGAACATATTTTTGGTACTTACCAAATGGCTCCTGCCATATGTTCAGACATATATATTCTAAGTCCAGTAGCTGTTTTTGGTCACTGGAATATAAAAAATCTTGGAAGAAAACCTTTGAAGGACTTTAATAAAGTATGGTCATTTGCAGAACATGAAGGATCTTTTCCAGCTGCCAAGCTGCTGAGCTTTAGCTTTGCTTCTGACTTTGAAGAGATATGTAATATGATCTGAAAGCATATGTGTTCCCAAGGTTCACAACTGGTGTTGAGACAAGATACAGGGCGCTTAATTAAGCTCTCTCAGAGTATATGCTTTAATAGCTTTCTTCAGAGTGGTAATAGAGCAAAAGCCATGTAAAAAGTAGCCATTTTGAAAGGTCATTTAAGGTACTGTACAGCAGCTCTTGTCTGTTAGGAAGAGAATGGTCTACTAGTTGAGGCACTGGACTGGGGCTCTAGAGATCCATGATAAATTACATAGTCATTCCCATAGGCCGCTTGTGTTACTTTGGGTAAATGACTTAATCTCTCCTTGACACTGTTCTTCATGAGAAGAATAAGGATAATAGGGCTTTTTTGCATCAAAGAAGCATTGTGAAGAAAAATCCATTAGTGGTTGTGAGGCATTTAGATTTGCTAGTGGCTATATAAGTACTAAGACAGGTTAAAGTTATCTGTCTTCCCGTGTTTTTGGGTTTTTTTGGTTGGTTGGTTGGGTTTTTTTGAGGAGGGGGGGAGGTACGTGGATTGTCCTTTTCTTGTTAAAATGTAAAATAGAATTAAAGCCTTGTTTTCACGCTAATCTAGAGCTATTGGTGTTCTTTGTTCAGCAATGGCCAAATTCTTCTTGACTGGAATTCTAAACCTCCTTAAGCAGACTTTTTTATCCCTCTATATTTTAATCCTTCTACATTTTAAAGAGAGATTTTAAACAGAGCTAGTTCAGTGTATCACCAGTTTTTTCAGAAAGCTTGGGTCTCCTGCGGCTCTGCTAGATGCACTGGGTAGCTGCCACTGTTGCATATGAAAGAGAAACAAATCTCCCCAGGAACCTCCAAGTTCTCGGGCAGTGAACAGGTAGCCGAGTAAGTCCTTAAGGAGGTTTTAATAATACATTTGCTTATTAAAAAAAATAATTTGAGATTGTGACCTTTCTGAAATAGTTTGTTCTTGCTGGGACTCTGCTTTTAATCGGTAATAATTGTGACTTTTTTTGGCAACCTGACCCTTGTGAATCTTTCTGCATTGTAAATGTCCCATGGGATAAAAGCAGGTCTTTTAATTCAGCAGTTTTTAAATTGTAACACTGATGCATTCCTCCATTCCCTAATTGCACCTGGGAAGACCTGGACCTTGTCGCAGTTAATAAACTGTTCACCCAGTACTCTAAAATAACAAGCTTGGTTACATTAAAGTGCTTTTGCATGGCTCATGTTTTTTCTCACCCCACTGCTCCACATGAGAGGAATAATTTTATGGAGACAACACAATTGCTCTGTATCTTTTGTGTGGAAAGATCTTACTTACTGGTTTTATATTGGAGGTGTTCCAAAGCTCAGGTGTCACCTTTCCGCCACGTTGCAGTATCATTAAATCTCAAGAGGTTGTTCAGTTATGCGGGCATGAGTTTGTTTGTTTAATTTCTGTTCCAATGGCTACAGGACAGACAATTTTTAACCTAATGGTCTCTGATCACACAAAAGTAGGTGTAAAGAGTAGCAGAGGGTACTAAACTTTCGAGACCAAATTTGTTATTTTTATTTAAAATATAATTAAAGTAATTTATAGTCAGCAAATCCAAATCATTAATAAAAAAGTAGTCACAGAGTAAATTTTAGATACAAATGCAGAGGACAATTTTCCACAGCTCTGGATTATGATAAGAAAAGCCAGGACTATCAAACCTTGGCCTCCTGGTTCCTCCTTCAACTTTTTCTCAGCCACCACTCTGCCTCACACATTTGCAGTGTGATTCTATGATTGTTTTACCATCTTGTTGCTCCACATCACAGTTTGTTAACTCAGCCATAAAGGGAAGAGAGGAAGTCAAATGCTTGGCTGAAGCTTTGAGAGTGCTACCATTTTGGGGTCTTGTGATGAAAGGACTCCCACTCAGTTGGTATAGTCCCCTGTTCCATCCACACACAACTGTTTTTCTTTTCTTCACGACTGACTAACTTACATGATTCTCAGTAGGGGAAACAGAGATCTTCAGAAAACAGTTTCTTTATTCATCTTGATTTGGAAAACTTTGGGTAAAAGACTGAAGGGAAGGTAAAATGCATACTGCTGAAGAAAAAAGTTATAAACTTTTTTTAAAGCATCCTCTAAATTCTTGTTGAGATAAAAAATTTATGATTCTGGACAATGGGCTAATAACATCTGTGATATATCTGGGTTTATAATGGTACAACCCTAAATGTGTATTAAGGATAGATGAAGCTCTTTAATGCCTTGTCTACGTTTTAATGTATTACAGACAGCTTAGCACTATCCTGTCACTGTGGGACTAAAGAGTCTTTGCACATGTATGTTTTAACCTCAAGTTTCACGTGTTTTTCTAGTCCTTTCCTTTCCCTTCTCAAGCCCCTCTTCTTGTCTCTTCTTTCTTATGTCAGTGACAGCGTTGTTTTGTGAATTAACAGTGCATCACCCGTGTTCCTGGAATTTTAAATTACTGATGAATATTGCTCAGAAGGTGAGACATCACAGTCCACTTACAGGGAAAAATCCAAAGATTTCCAAAATTATTGTTATTGCAGTTGTAAATGAGGGTTTTAGCTGACACGTCTATGAATTAATATAGTTCATGTTCTTGTGAAATAATTGGGATTTATATGAAATAAAGTGTTATATCATCTTCATGGTTTTTGAAACACAAAAACTTAGCAGTCCAGTAAATGCCACATTTTCTAAAATTTTCACTACAGTAGTAAGAAAAGTAATTATTCTTTAAAAAGAAGACAGGAATTGTGGCCTCTTTATCTTTTTCTCTGAAGCACAAAAACGTATTCAGTTTAATGGAATGCCATAATGCACTCCTGAGCTGTCAGGTTTCTAAATATGAACCATACATCATGACAGTGCAGAACAATGTATTTTGTACCAAAGCAGTTCTATTAGAAAAGGTGAAAATATGTTAATCCTACCTTGATCATCAGGGACCCATATGAATTTGCGTTATTCTGTTAACCTTGAAATGAGTAGGTGATGCGATTTTTTAACATTTTAAATAAAAATTTGTTCAGCTACAAACAGTATTTTTCTTTGACATTATTAAAGACTTCATAGACATCAGTAATTGTTATTTGCATATATGCAAAATACTAAAAATCTCAGAGAAGCTTGTGCTGCACTTTTGGGGTTTTTTTTTGTCTTCCCAAAGGGAATACTCTTCCCCCCCGCTCGCCCTCCCCGCATCGACCCNACGACCCCCCCCCCCCCCCCCCCCCCCCCACTTTTTCTTTTTGTGTGTAATTTTGCATCCATTTGGGGTTAGAATACTAAATATTTTATTGCATTCTATAGCTCACAGTTTCTATTGCCTACAGATTGCACTGAAATGCAGGCTAGTGTTAGAAAATCTGTCAACAGATCTGTTTTACAGATTTATAGATTGTTGCATTGAATTGTCTCAAATGTAATTTCATAGTAAGAACAGCTGAAAATGACATTCTAAAATACATTTTAACCTTTCAGGAAATGAACCTGTTAGGTGACCAACATTAATTCTATTATTAAATCCATTTTAGAGGAGGGATGTAGAACAAAAAGTAGTAATGTATAATGACTACAAGTGCTACAGTGGATAAAATTATTAAATTTTTTGGTTGGCGTTTATAAATTTGAAATGCTGCCATGAAGATCTTACACTGCAAAATATAGGGCTTAAGTTAGATTTTGGTAACTGGTTATGAAATTAAAGGTAATCCATTCACATGTCCTCATCACATGAAACATAGAGAATTATGATTGGTATTTTTGTGGGGTTTTTTTTGTTTGTTTGTCATGAATATACATATAACAGAAAAACTGTGTTACAGATTTAACATAGTATAGTATTTTCAGGGATTAACTGTGATAAAATATGAAACAGATGAAGCTTAGACTCCTATAAGAGTTGAAAGCAATTTACTTTTTTGACATTAGGTACTGTATTTTTTTTATTGCTTTCTTGTCTTCAACTGATCTTGAAAAAATAAAAAAGCAGTTTGAAAGCAGAAGTTTGGTAATGGCTGTATGATTAGTGACAATGAATTGAAGATCAGTTTTTAAAAATAGTCATGAAACCATTTATAATTTGGATTTAGTTTAAAAAATTAGGTTCTGTTTCTTTTTAATAAATGTGAGGTAATTTATATTTTAGAGTTTGACAAATTTATTTGCTTCTGAAAAGTCCAACAGCGACCACTTGGAAAACATAACTTAGTCTTCAGTATGAGTACAACATGGACTTCACCAGAGCTGACCCTCTTTTTATTGCTTCAGTTCTATGGTCATCTGTGAGCCTGGAGAAACGTCAAATAGGTAGTTTAATGCTTCATTAAAAAGTGATAATTGCCTCCATTTTACAGTTGAAAAAGAAACAATACAAAGTGCTTGAAGGAGCCTGGGTATTAAATGTTGGGTCCTGCATTAGTAATCATGTCTCTAGTGTGAGCAATGAAGAGAACAGTATACTGTTACTCTCAGGTCTGCTTCCAGAGAACTCATGGAAAGGAAATGATGGAATAATGTGGTTTAAAGCACAGAGGAGAGCTTGAATATTTTATCAGTAGCTCCTTACTAGGAGGGATCAAGAAGAGTATGAAATTTCACCCTGTTTCTAAAAAGTCAGGTGACTCAGAAGAAGGTTTCAGAAGCATGCTGGAAGAAAAGCTTTTGGACGTGCTTAGGTGAAAACATAGCTCCTTTCCTTCTGCCTTTAATTTGTCAATGGAGTGTATGCGTGTTTGAGAGCCAGAAAACCTGTCCTAAGGTGAGTGTGCCAGTGTTCATAATTTTTTTTGAGAAAAGAACAGGCTAAAGCTTCCATTAAAATAGGCTACTATGACTCAGAAATGCTGTTCCAGTGTTATATTATAACTTGTAAAAGGGGAGAATCAGGTTCAGTTCCCTTCTTTAACTGTTGAGTTTACTTTTCTTCTTCCATGCCTTTAGGAATATCCTAATTTTTAGTCCAGAGTCAAGTTTACATAAAGTACCTAATTTTCTTCCACTCCCATTGCCTTTCTTTCACATGACAGAGATTCAACAGGAATGACAGAGAGACTCCTCACTGATGCAGATTTCTCTAGTATTCAGAATACACAAGTATTAAATGTGGAGGAAAAATCAGGACTGAAATGACAACTTGACGGAATGACTAATACCGATGTGAAAAGAAATGGTTGATTTTGTAACATGAGATATTTAGGATGGAAATTTTAACTTTTCTAGCCATCAGACCAGTGAGATTCTGAAACAGCCTTTGGATGGGAGTGGTAGGAGACAGTCTCATTTTGAGATGGAGTGTGGACATTCTTTCGGAAGGAAATCACATGGTTGCCTGAGGTGGCAGGTACCTGGACACAGTGATCTCAAAGTAACCTTCTACTCCTGCCTTCTTAATTAGGAAAATATATTTTGTTATGTTCTCCAACTTCTCAGAAGCATTTCACCTGTAATTTGATTGTGGTATTTTTTATTGCTTAAAAGAGGTTGGACAGAGAAAAGAAAAAAATTTGTTAAGATTGCACAAGTCTGGCAATTGATATGTGAGCTGGAGATGATGAAATATCTGTGTGTAGGGTACAGAAACAGGGAGGACACTGTGCACATTGAAATGGCTGGAAGGGGGATGTATAAACAATTAGGGCAGTTTGTATTGCTATTTTAATATCTATGTCAAAACTGATAATGCATACAGTAAGTGTTGTTTCATTGGATAGTGTATATTTAGAAGGCGAGCACAGACTTATCCCCAGTTTGTTTATTTTTAAATGAATGTTACATTCATTAATGCTTTAGAATCTGTAAATTCTGCATCATTGGTGCTAAAAATACATTTGACTGTATTCTGACCAGCATTTTTTCATCAAAACACTTTTTTGCGATTTGTGGGAGGACAAATCACATTGTAGTCAGTAAAAGGAGTACTCAAAAATACTGCTTTACATTGGTACTACAGTTAAATGAATTAAAAATATTTTAATTTTTTCATTTTTATAATGTGCCATCAGTGGTTCAAACCCAGAAGACAAATGTGTGGTCCTTAATAATAACTGATTTTATGATGCGTTTCAAACAAATTTTGCCTTACCTTGTACTGCACAAAAACTAGATGCTAAAAGGTTTTTCTGCTACAGATAATAATAGTGTAGTCTTATGTAGTGTTTCATTTCAAAGGACTTTTCGGAAGATAGTGTTTATCCTGGCTTTGTTAATATTAAAACTTCTGCTTTCATATCTTGTGCTGCTAATGATTCATCACCTTACTGGAGCTGAAACAAGAAGAATGTCACTCACAATCAAGGTATGAAAACAAAGTTTGGAATCACATTATAAGGAGGTCAATAACTTGCTCTGTGGCATGAAACCCCTGGAGGAGGGTCTTGAAGATTACAGATTATATGTAGTGACATAATTTCCCAATGATGTAGAAATATGATCAAGGATTTAAAATTAGGTTTTTCTGAATGCTTTAGGTGATGGATGCCCACTAACTAATGCCCATGGCCTGATTTTCAGCAGTCATTTTTGGGAGGAACCATTTCTTTTAAATGCTCAGGAAACAAGATGTGATAGGACACAAGTTGATCTGGGACCAAGTTGCTCAGTCAGGCGTCAGGGATGCAACAAAGCAGATACCTGCCAGAGTCCTCAGGAAAAATACTTAATTACACAAGTGAAGTGCCACTAGACTTGTAGACAATTCGCGTCTTTAAAAAACCATGATGTGAGTTACAAAACCAAAGTAATTGAAAATTAGAGGTTACTTCTAAAAAATTTGGGCACTGGTATGAATTGCTTATATACAATTATTTTTATTTTAATTATGTATCATTACTTGAATCTTAGCTAGAAAAGAAAATGGATTTTTCCATTGCTGATCATAGTTAATTTATCAAAAAAGTAGAGCTCTGAAAGGATTTGCTTCTTAAAACATTGTGGATTTTCAATCCATTTTTCTTCCTTTAACAAATTGGTCTGTCACTCTTGAAAGATCAGCAAAATCCCACAAAGACATAGTAGTTTTTGTACAGTTTTGAACATCATGAAATAGAGTCTTTTATATGTGTGTGCGTGCACATTTATATGGGGCTTAATAGCCTTTATCCATTTACTTACCATTCTTGTTTAACCTTAAATTAACAACCTCGAAATCTTCCAGTATGTATTCTCCAGTGTTTCATTCACTGTATGTTGTTATTTTGTTTGTTAGTTAGGTAAAGGTTAAATTACACAAGTATTTGACTCATGGTCACTGTAGCTATGCCTCTTTAAGATTAAAGTTTCTATTCACCTATCAGACTGAGTAGAATTTTACTGTGGGGAGTATTACTACTTAACAGGGTGTCTGTTGTGAGAATTCAAATGTTGAAAGAAGTGCTAGGGATGATTCAGAAGATAGTTCTTTCTCACTGTATTAGCTGAACCCATTTTCCCCTGTGGGAAGGAGAATTTTGCAATTGGATTTGTTGCTTTTCAAATGAACTAAAACCCCTGAAGTCCTGTCAGCTGTAGACTTGACACAATTTTCAAGAGGAGAGGTGTTAACCTCAGTGTCCTGAGCAAATTCCAGTTTGAGTAATTATGCCTCACATCCATGTCATTCCCCCTGTAGCTTCAGTTGGATTAGCTATTCATTTCCTGTCCCAAACCTTTTTGTAGCGTTTCCATGTGCTCTATAACAGTTTCCACATTTCACCCTAGAGCTAGCTGTAATCATCTTTCTTTGTCTGTCCCCACATACAGACACAGAATAATTGTGAAACTCTTTGCAGGCTTAAGAGAATCTAGCCAAAGGCCAACTGCATTAACTAAATTAAGATAAAATTCTAGATCCAGCAAAATCTGAATTTAAAACAGGGCATAAAATGGTTTCAGTGGCATGTGTAATCTGCTCCTGTCACTGGAGACAGTACAGGCATCTGTTTTCATCACTTCAGACGTATCTGAATCATTTAACACAGTTGATCATGAGATACTACTTTCTTGCTTGAGAGAGGTTGAAGGATCCAAAGTAATACAATAAAATAGTTGGCATCATTCCCAGACAAACACATCCAACAAACAGTCAGGGCAGACTGCCTTTTTGTTCTTTGTTCCAATGTCTTTCAAGAATAAGTTTTGTTGGTAGCTCTTTTTGACATTTATATTCAGGTACTGTGTGAACAGGTCAAATGGTATGCTTGAGAAATATGCAGAATGCATACATTTCCTCTTGTCCTTTGAGGCCTGTCACCGTTCCAGTTTGACTGAAGGAGCAACTGATTGCAAGAAAACACCACAGAAATAAAGAGTACTTGTTTAAGACTGAACATAAATGAAGCAGAGATAGTACTAGCAAGAAGTGGTGAGATTCCAGGCCCAGTGTAGGAGCTTCTGGTGAAAGTTACACATCGTTTTTTGATCAGTGCATCTCATAATTTAGGAGTACTTCTCTATTCTGTGTTGACACTAAAGCTGCCACAGAATGGCATCTGATAAATAAAACTGTCCATCTTCCCTCTTTATTTAAGACAGTCTATTTAAGACAGTCTACCTCATCCTGTTGGATTTTGAACTGTCTGCAGTTATTCTTGCATTTCTGCTTCTCCCTTGGATAACAGTAGCACAGTGTATCTGAGCATAAAGCTCTTACTGGGTAGGGAAACTTCTCAAGTACAAAAGGTTACAGCAGCTTAGGCTCCCACAAACGCATCAGGCTGCCTTACATTGGCTTTTCAGAGAATTAGGCTTAACTTCAGTCTCCACTCTTATCTTCAAGACTCTCTGGCCTGGGCCCAGATATCTAAAAGGCTATCTCAAGCCTCAGTGCTTGATAGTCTCACTCCTGGAAGTTCTTCAGTAGATTTCTTCACAGAAAATATAAGGCTTATCTGTAGGAGAGAGCATACAGCAGTGCAGTTTGCATCAAAGCCTCTGACATAATTCCCAAGGAATCTGATGACTATCGAAATATTGCCTTATTTCTCTGTGTGATGCAAATATCTTGGACTTGCTTCTATCTTGATAGTTACACAGAAACAGGCATAAGCAGAACAAAAAGGCACTTTGCATCTTAGATGTTCAGTTATTCTTTACTCCATGAGGGAGGATGAAGAATGCATATTATGCTTATATGCTTTTGTGCTTGTAAATATCTCTAGCTTTATGAATTAGTAGAGCTCAAAGAACTGCAGTGAAAATAGGCCAGATTATAACAGATGACTATATAGATGGGAAATAATTCTTACAGGAATTTTCTTGATTATATGTATCATAAGATTTTCTTCCAATGAAGCTGCTAGTCTGTGGTTTGTTCTGTTGTAAGTCACATAGATAATAGTGCAATATCTACATCAAAGTTAAATACTAAAATAATGAGATAAATGTTATGACATGTCTTTTTTTTAATATTACTCCTTACTGTTAGTCAGTGGCCAGAGAGACTGGCTACTGAAGAATAGAAAACCCAGTTCATTGGGTACAGATAGATATTGATCTTGTTTTTAAATTCTTTATAATTTTGTTTGTTTTACAAAAACATGTTCACTTCAGTATTCTCTGACTGATGATAGTAGTAGTTCTTTCGGATACATTGAAACTACAGAAGATAATAAAATGGTTTATGTACATGTGCTTCTGCATGTAACTTTGTAATATTTGGCTTATTTCTGGAACTTGTGACTCTCACAATGGCTTTTTTTACTGATTTGTTTGTTTGTTTGTTTCTTGAGTCAGAAATTTGAAGGAAAATGGATAGCTATTTTTAAATTTTAATGGTATTAACTTGTTAGATACAACAGCAGTAGGTATCACGTTGCAATGTGTTCACTACTAAGAACTGTTAAGTGATTAATTTAATTGATAGAATATAATACATTTTTTCACCAATGTCTTTGTATTCCTGCAGATAGACAAGTCATTGCTAAGAGAACCAGAAAGGATAAAATGTACAAACTTAAATCTTTTTGCAGAGTCTGGGTATTTTTCTCATATCTCTTAATTTGTGCTGTTTAATTTCAGCAGTTGGAAGAACTTTCTGGGTTTCCTAAGTACGAGGCTTTGGTAGTAAGAATACATTCAGAACAAAATCATGAGAATGCTGTATCAAAAAGGTTCAGTCTCTGGTGTAGTGTCTAAACTGTTGTTTGCCACATCTACACAAGTGATTTTTTTTTAGTTAGTAGAAATTATTAGATGTAGCAAGATTTTTTTTCTTTTCTATAAGGAATATATGTAAAAGAACAGAAGAAGGTATAATATACAAAATAAAATTTAACTTTCTGTATTGGTTCTGGCTGAGTTCATTTCCCCATAGCAGCCCTCACAGTGCTGTGCTTCGCATTGATAGCTAGAAAGGTATTGATAACACACCAGTGTTCTTACAGAATCACACAGTTATCTAGGTTGGGAAAGACCTTTGAGATCATCAAGTCCAACCTATTACCAACACCATCTCATCAATTAAACCATGGCACTAAGTGTCTCATCTGATCTCTTCCAGGGATGGTGACTCCTCCACCTCCCTGGACAGCCCATTCCAATGGCCAATCACTCTTTCTGTGAAAACTTTTTCCTAACATCCAGCATAAACTTCCCCTGACGCAGCTTGAGACTATGTCCTCTCATTCTCTTACTGGTTACCTGGCAGAAGAGACCGATCCCCACCTGGCTACAACCTCCTTTCAGGTAGTTGTAGAGAGCAGTGAGGTCTCCCCTGAGCCTCCTCTTCTCCATGCTCAACAACCCCAGCTCCCTCAGCCTCTCTTTTTTGGCTAGTTTTGGCTACTGCTGAGCACAGCATCAGCAGTGCAACATGTCTTCCCCAATTCAGCTTAAGATCTGGAAGGAGACACGAGAAGGCCAGCTGACCCAAACTAACAAAAGGGATATTCCATACCATATGACGTCAACTCAGATATAAATGTTAAGGAAAGAAAAAAGAGGGGGCATTAATTGTCTGCAGTGTCTTCCTGCTAAGAAATCACTGAAGCCCTGCTTCCCAGGAAATGACTAGACATCACTTGCTGATGGGAAGTAGAGAATAAACCTTGTTGCTTTCTGCTTTGCTTGTGCACACACATTTTTTGCTTTTGCTTTAGTAAACTTCCTTATCTCAACCCATGGGTTGTTCTCCATCCTATTCTCTCTCTCCTGTCCGGAGGAGTGATAGAGTGGCTTGGTGAGTGCCTGGTGTCCAGCTAAGGTCAACCCATAACCCTTTCTAAAACAGAAATTAATTCAGTTGTCAAGGAGTACTTCAGAGTTAAATGTGTCTGATGTCTCTTTAGCATGAAAATTTTTGCATTATTTCATTCACTTCTATAAAATTACTCTTGGCTTTCATTAACAAAAATTACAAAAGTATCACACCTTCTCAGAGCTCTTGGGTTTCTACTAGGATTTCTCTGAATTTTAAACTACCATATAGTCTATTCATACATTATTTTGCTTTTCTTCTGACTTCTTATGTTACTGCAACTGTTTAAAAGGCCTAAGTAGGGTGGGGATTTGTTTTGGGTTTTTGCCTATCAGATGACACTCTACAGACCAGGTGCTGAACTGAATCAGCTGGTGTTTCAAGTTAAATAGACTTGTATCCATTATTTCCAAATTGTTGTTCATGAAAGTGTAAGATTACCTCAGGGTTCTGGCATGTGCAGTTGAGGACTCTCAGAAGGAGCAATTTACAGGCCCTAGCAGGTATAGCAGGAAACACATACCTGAGCTTCTTGTGGCTAGGCTTAATCTTCTGCTCAGCCACTGTGCTATCCATGTTTCACAACAGACACTCAGGCTTTCATGGTGACAGGACTGGGGCTGCCCCACACCTTCTGTTGGCTTCACAGCAGGGGAGTGGAAAGCGATAAGCATTGGCTTAGTGCAATTCAAACCTTGTTCCTTTTTCAGACTTGATATGTTATATTGGTTATTGCACTAGCACAGTGGCAGATGCTGTTCCTAGTGCTTCCTCATTACCGCATGAACTTCCTAACATGATTCTGACACCTAGGCAAGAGCCGTATTCACAATGTTGCTTTGCCGTTTCTTGAGGACTTTTATGTCTTTTCATAAGGAGATCTGAATGTTCAAATACAAGAGGAGTTTAACATTTGGAGCTAGATCCCTACCTGATGAAAAGGCTATACCTGATACATAGCTATCACTTCAGAGCATGCTGTACATGTGGAAGTCAGTTCAGACTGGTAGCACATCTAGAATTCATCTAGTATGATATCAGCACTGCTCCTGCAAGTATTCATGCTCATAAAAAAAAAAAAGGGACATCTTTTGTTTTCATAAAAGGCACTGAAAAGCTATCATCCCAATGTACTGAAGTGCCAATTGCCACTCTGGGTTTGCAAGACAGCGCTTTGGGAGCAGTCTGACAAAGGCACCAGCCTTGCTTGCCTCCAGGCTGGGGCAGAGGGACCAGGAGCTATTTATAGCTGCCACTACACATCGGGCAGTCACGTAGGCATTTGCAGGGGCTCTGTAAAGGGCAGAGTGAAGGTTTATCAACTCTGGATTTACATTTATCTGTGTTTTTTGCACCAAATTCCTTCCATTGGATTTTGTGGGTTTGAGGCAGACTATAAATAGATGGTTGGTTTCTTGTAAATATATTCATCAGAGAAAATAGAAAAGCGAAGGGCCACCTGGAGTTAAGATTTTAGTATTTCAGTTGTTACAAACCAACTCCAAAACCAATATTTTTTTCCTGGCAGATTTGGTGTGAAAATGTTTAGTTGAGCAGATGGAGCCACAGCTGGTAGTGTACATGTTTGTCGGGATAGTTGGCATTTAGCTACCTCCAAAACTGATGTCAGGCTCAAAGATGCTAAAAAGCGGGAATGACTGGAAGCAGAGATGATACTTCATCAGATCATCTAGCAGCAAATTTCTTTAGTTTTTAGTTCTTTGCCCTTGTAAGAATACTTTTAACCCAGTGGGAATTTAAACATTTAAAACTAAAACTAAAAAAAGATGTCAAAACAGGTAAACATTTCCTATTACTGTCCTTTGATAAATAGCCAGAGGAATGCAGAACATAACCCAGAATGTATTGATATTTAAGGCCTAGTTAGCAAATAACATGCATCTGCTGATGTTTAATTATCTTGTATGCTTTTCTGGCAGATACGAGAATCTGTATAGTTCATATTTACCAATGTAGTCTCTTGTTTCACACATGAGAACATTCAGCTGGAAGTTTGAGAGAAGAAAGGGCTCATGAATCATAACGAGGAACCAAGAACAGAACAGATTTGTATAGACAGTAATGATTTTACAGTTGTGTCTAATGCATACAATGAGGTTCGATGTCCCGTTGTGTCAGGCACTGTACAAACAGTGGGGGAGAGTCCTGCTGCCAAAGAGTCTTAAAGAAAGAAGACAGATTCAGAGACTTCATTTCAAACAGGGATTTCAGCTTAAAGCTCCTTAGGCAATCTTAATATGAGCAAGTAACAGAAGTATGCTCTTTCTGTGGCTCTGGCCACACAGCAATTTTATTACAATATGGGATATTATTCTCTTTAGGTTAATAATACTGCATACATTTATATCAAGGGTTAATTTAATTTCAGTGGTATTTCTGGAATTAGTTTTTTTAAAGCATAAGCCATTTATAATTGTTTTTTAGTTCCCCATCTTATTGTTCTTCCTGTGCAAGTTTTTCTCAAATATAGTAGATGCATCTTGGTCGATGAAGAAAAATGGAATGTGTTTCTTTCATCTTGATAATACACAACATTTGATAGCACTGGCATGGCAGTGTTCCATATCCATTCACATACAGATGGGGTAATGTACAAGGGAGTGAGATTTATTCAGGTACATTACTATCCTGTAGGCAGCAAAGAATTTTTGCCTTGTTTTTAGCACATGATATTCTGAAAGAGATTCCTTTGTTGTCATTGCACAGGTAGCAGAGAAAAGTATCTCTCCGGGCATATAAAATGGCTGCATTATAAATGACAGTCTAAGGGGAACCAAACTGCTTTGCTAGATGACCAGCGATGCCTGTCACCTCTTTGCCAGTGGGTTGTGAATACTCAGTGTACTAGAATGTAACAGTGCCTTCAATAACAAAATAACAGCATGTGGCATTGTGCAGTCTGAGCAATTCCACTTACCTTAGGGCATCCTCAGAGTCTGCTATAATACAGAAAGCCCCTCCTCAGCTGTCATCTCCTGGGGCCTGTTCCAATTTCCATCATAGTCCAGCCTGGGAAACATGAAGAAGTGCCAGAAAGGCATCCTAATCCTGCATTTCACTGAAAGTATAAGCTTATACAGGATTCAAGTGCCATGTCCCTTGTTGGAAAGTTGCATAAGAAAACTATTATGTAGCAGCATTTAAAGATGTTTCAATCATGGACTGTATCTAGAAAAAAAATTTAGTCAAACATTGAAATTGGTGATGGCCAATGGTGTTTTAAAGCATAGCACTGTCCATTTTTTAAAGCACATATGCATTTATGCACTCCAATGCACTCACCCAACGGCAGGGCAATGGCATAATTATGCAAACTTAATGATGGTGAAACAATAGCACTTTATGAGATAAACAGCCGTGATGCTTTATAAGGCAGTAGGTTTGTTACACTCATGCTAATTCCACAGGACAGAAAATACAGTTTCTATAATATGGTGTGCAGGGACATACGGAACCCCTTACAAAGAAGATTATCACCCAGTTGTGTCCAGATTCTTTTGGGGGTGTAGGAGTCAGTAAGCTTATTCTCATCTCACCTTTCAGTTGTTTAATGATGTCTCAAGGCTTTACTAATTGTGTTGGACTGTACTGCCTTCAGAGCCCTAAGCATTACCATAAGCATGCAAGCTTTAATCAAAATATTTTTATCCCAGCATTTATGCAGTTTAGTATATTATAGATAAACCTGATAACCAGAAGGATATGCCACATTTTTTATTTTTATAATTTTTCAATTTGAGGTTTATGTTGACTTTTCAAGAACATGAAGCCATTGTAGCACCTAATTATGAAAATTATATCCTATGACATCTAATTATAATGAAAATTTAGGAGATATGTTCTTACTTTGTGTAATGAACTTTGACAAAATGCTTTGTACAGTAATGGCTGCGCTCCTTTTAGAAAAGCTAGTATAACTGTTCTTCAACCCCAGGATATAACGTAGAAATGTAAAGCTCATCTTTTGGAACTCCTTTTTCAATTAAGAAAATTGTAACATACATACATTTTCACTTAAATTAATCTATAATTTTGCTAAAATTTCACTATATTATAAACACACTTCCTCTTAATTTCTAGTGGAACCCAGAATTTAATAAACCAGTGGGTGTGGGAAAAAAAGAAATTTTCTGATCTCAGCTGCATTTCTTTATTTTCATGGCATGTATCAAACTGGAATTTAGCAGATGGATTTTGCACTAAATGCATTGAAATCAGAAGTGTATTCCAAAATAGTTAATAGCAGAGACCATGAGAATTAGGAAAATGGTCATGTTTAATCTGTGTTCTATAAACAGGCAGAAATATTGGATGAATGCTCAGCTGTTATAAACAGAGAAAGAATAAAAGTCCTTGCATAATCTGTTTGTTACGATTAGGAGTTGAAAATTAAAATTTAATATAGCAATCCATAAAGAAATTAGTGTGGATGTGTTGTGAGCAAGAAAGTGCTTTATGTGAAAAAGAGTATTGGAAGGGATGTTGTAGTCCTAGCGAAGACACCAATTTATTTTAGTTTTCCATATACTGATACACTTGACTTACTATTGGTATGGGGACATTAATGATACAACACAGGCTATACCTGGGAAAAAAACAAAACACTCAAAGTCGGTGGGTAAAGTAAACCAGTCTGCTACTTAGAAGTCCTGATGTATATCTGAACATGTTGCAACTAAGACAGAGACTACGTATTTTTCTCCTGTTGCTTGACCTCTGAGACACAATTGTCTCATCCTTTGCTTTCTTCAAGGCTAATAGAGTTTGAGTGTACTTCTTTAGCAAGCAGGAGATACAAAGTGCTGATTTAGAGTTGTGTACTGCTGCCTTCATATTTTGGCTCACTTATAAAGTCAAGATTGTGTGTTTGCTTTTATTTTGGGAAGCAAAAGTTACAGATAGTTTTAATAAATTTGATCTTGTATATTACTGCTTTGTTAGTAGAGGTTGGTGGGGTTTTTTTCATTCTTACTCATTCTCATTCTATTTTAGCAAGTCAAATCAACTTACCTCCTTTTTTATATTTTGAATAAGAAAAGGCATCAATAGCATCAACAACATAAAAATGGGAAGTCTTTGCTGTGTTTATTTTTCTTGTTGTACCTTAGCACACTGAAAGTGTAACTGTCTACATAATATAAAAGGTTAATGGTTGTTTGAGTAAGTTGGAATGAAACTGAAGGAAGCTTCTTCTTTACCCTGGTTAGCATGATTTGCTTTGTTTTGATAACAAAAGATTTTTATGATAGTAACCAGCCTTTTCACAACCTACCAATTGTGGTTTGATGGATACATTCATTTACAGATTCTGGAACCAGCTGCTCCTATGTGTTGGTACTGCAATTAGAAAATCAGTCTGTTAAAGTATAATGAATTTCATAAATCTCATCCTTTCATATTTATATATTTATTCTCTATTAGTCATGGTAGAACCTACAGCTGATAATTTGTTTCAAATGCCAAATAATAATAATAATAATAATAATAATAATAACAACAACAACAACAACAACAACAACAACAACAACAACAACAACATCAGAAGGATGCCTTGTATTATAAAGCAAGTATTTTTCATGGTTGTCATCTCTGGGAGAAGAAAAATTGCTGGTGGATGTAGAGAGGCAAGGGTAATCTCACTGCCTCACACACTGTTGCTAAATACAAATAGTAGTAATAGTTTTATCTTTGCAGAAATGTTGTTATTAAATAGACACAGCTAAGTCAGTCAATGACCTTTTTCTTTAATGCAGTAATTACATTATGTTTTCACAGAGATATGCCTTGTAGGGTTCATGTCCTAAGTATAGAAAAATCCCTAGGAAAATGTGATGTACTGATTATTTTCTAATCTTCATATCCATCATAAATAAAGGCAAGAATTATTATCCCATGTTGCAGTAGATATTTCTGATGGAGAGATATCAAGTGTTATTGAACATATGAAGGGAAATCATTAACAGAGTGTAGTAAAGAATCTAAGGATCTCCAAGTTTTATTCCTTATTAATTTAACCAGTGATTACTTGATGTGAGCTTTGTGAATAATGTGTAGTGTAATTACCTTTTCTTACAGAATTTTCTGGATAGGAAACAGACACACATAAACTGCATTCACCTAAAGTGTTAGAAACGGAAGGCAGTCTGGCTGATATATGATTCATGTTTTGGGTAGGCACTGCAAAGTCCATATATTTTCTTTCAGGAAAATTCCCTCCATCTCTAATCCTCTTTTCTTTTTTTTTTTTTTTTCCTATCTTTTTTCCTCACCTGTTCTGAGTAGTCTATTTTACCCTGCAAATAGAGCATCAAGAGCCACATGGCAGCCAACACCAGGTAAGGATCAGGATAGAACAAGTTTTATGCAAAGCCAAAGCAGCATTATCCCCTTTATCACTGCATTGACGTTGGCAGATGTTAGTTCTTCTCATAGGGCAGATTCTCACAGGGAAACTCTCACAGCTTGATCAGACTTCAGGAGCATCCTGACCACTTCTGCTCTGCATCTGCCTGGCTGTGTAGAAAAAGGGAATTGTAATTTGGCTGGATACATTCCACCTCTCTGCATTGCTAGCAAAGCTTGTTCTGCAATAATCTGTGGCAGTAAGAAGATGAAAGGAGTAAGACCTAATTCACTTCTTTGGGATGTGTTACTGTAAACTTGCTTTCAGTAGAACTGTGTGCAGATTTGTAAGAATACTTTTGTTTGGGCTTTATCTCACACCACAGGGGTTTGAGTCTTGTAAAGGAGAGATTTTGCATTCTACTTCCTCCTTCGCTTCCTTCCCCTTCCACTGTCACTTCTACCTCCTAACCCTTTGCTCCAGCACTTTTAGCATCGGGCTTCCTTGGCAACAGTTCTTTCCACTCAAATTTCTCTCCTACCTGAAAGATTGTTTGGTGACTCCTCCCAAACATTTTAGCAATGCGAGAGATATGTATTTTGCCTGCCCTAAGTAGGAAGAAATTAAAGGACCTAACTTGTTTAGCAAGAGAAAGGTAGATAGGAAATGCTCCGTAAGATAAAATGCATGCATCTCATTCTAGAACAATCTTTCAGTTGAAAAAGCAGCAAACCTCCCAGTATTTTTCATCTCCATGTCCTGACCATGTGATGTTATCTGCAATGTAGTTAACAGAGAATTAGGTTTTGTGACACAGACATCTCTTTCCAGTCTTAAAAGTGCAAAGATTTATCAGGATATCTTTGCAGCATCAGCATAATATATTTAGTAGTCTTTTTTTGTACTCTCTAATTCTTTTTTTCATTTGAAATGTCTTATCCACAGATATTTTTTATTGGCCATCACAGCAAAATAACTTCATTACTAACAATATCCTGAGAACATTATGCTCAAATATCAGAGGGTTCCAGTCATAAAGTATTTTTTTTTATGATGTGCAACCATCAGTCCCTCCTGTACAAATGTAGCAATTTAAGGGATAGAAAAATATTTGCTTCTTGAAATGTTAGCATTATGTCCAGCTTTTTGAACTGATAGTGCAGAAATTTTTAGCAATTTCATTTTTTATATACTATCTGAACCTGCATTATGAGAAGGTAGGCTGAGTGTAGAAAAGCTTGGTGGAGGAAGACAAGGAATTTGCAATTTCTGCTGCAAAGGAGTTGTGCACTTCATGGAGTGCCACAAAGGAGCTGACATATGAGTGTCACTTCCTCTATTAAATAATACGAAGTTTTTAAATGTGTCTGTGTCTCTTCTTTGTCTCACATTTTTTGTAATGCAGAAATCTTGTCTAGGATATTGCAACTATGACCAATCTCTGTTTCATGAAGGTAAAGGGTGAGTGATAGTCAAGAGAAGTTTAGCACATTTTTATTTTATTCTTCATAACATTCTGGATACATTGAGGAGGAGGGATGAAGAACAGTTGATTAGAAGTGAATAACCAAATATGTATGTTTAGCTAGTTCAGCTTATGACTCATGTCTTCTGTGTGCAAACAACTGAAGACTCATCTTGTGAAAGGCGACCTGGTATTTTAATAGTTGAGCTTTTTCCTGTGAGAAGTACAGAACAAAGGATTTTGACAATTCAATTCTTGAAAATCTTTTATTCTCCTCAAGAAGAAAGATGAGAGAATTTGAAAGACTGGTCTGAATCTTTAAATGAACTCAGTCAAGCAGTTCTCAGGGGTAGTTGCCCTGTAATCTTTAGACAGGGTCTTCTTACATGCCGTGTATAATGAATTAATAAAATGACAGCCTGCTACTTCAAGAATGTTCCTGTGTTGGTACTGTCTTCTGAGTCTGAGTGTCAGTTATGACTTCTGGTCAGGTTATTCAGAATAAAAACCTGTAAGATGATGGCTGAAGAAGGGTAATTTCACATTATAAAAATTTGTAGTGTCGATTTAATAAAACTAGCTGGGAACAATATTTTTACTGTTGAATTAATCTTGAAATGTTACTGACAGTAACAATCATGGGACCTTGTTATAGTCTCAGGCCTTCATCGCATATCTTGTCAGGGACAGTGCATATCATAGTGCTGGAATCTATTGGCTGTATCATAGCAGAGAGATCAGCCCCTGCAAGTTTGACTGGAGGTTAAAAAAGAGCTAAAACTCTCAAATCTATTGAGTCATACTGTTGTAAAATGTAGAATATGTAATTTTTTTGTTTTTATGAGATGATGTTCTTTAATGTTTGGTCTTTGCATACCTTCAAGCCTAATCTTCAAGAAGGGAGATTTAATCCCTTAAACAGATAGCAGCTAACAAGCTCTGAGTGATGTCCAGGTGTTAGAAAAAAAGTTACTTGTTGGTAGAATTACCTTGTTAAGGTTTAGGGCTTGACATGCTTCAGTGATCTCAAACCTTAGGGAGATTAACAAAGCTTGGGAAGAAGGATGTACCGGTGATATTGGATACAAAGAATGCAGAATTTATGAGCCACAGGACATTTGACAGAACTCCCAAGGTTAAGGAACAAACTAAGAAGCCTAACTCAGCAACTGTGCTGAAACCAGCTCCAAGTGAGTAAAAGATAATTCTGTCAGGGAGAAATCGCAACCGCTGACTCACGGACCACCGACCCAACAAACCCACTGACTCAAAAGAAGAGAGAGACTGAAAATGCAACTAATTAGCATGAGAAGCAAAAGAATCATTAACCTATAGAAGTTAGAATACTAATTAATAAAAAAACTGTGTTACTTTTAGTCAGTGAAGACTAATTCGTTTGCCAAAATATATAAATAGTAAAAAGTTTTGATAGTTGATGTGCTTATTTTGTGGAATACCACCAAGTACCCAGGCTTGTGCAACTCTGAAATGAATAATCAATGTCTCTCTTGAGTGTGTAATTATTATCCTATTGCACAGTGAGTAACAAATCTGGTTTTTGTGGACAGCAGCATCCTCTGTGAGTTTGTCATGAGAACTTAGACAATACATTCTACATTGCCTTAAAGGATCTGCATAGTATTATGCTTGATGAAATCTCACATCTAAAAAATCTGCATAATAAAGGAAAAGGAGATGAAGAGGAGAAATTGACTAAACATTTCTGGATTTTAAACACAGGAATCCCAAAAGTGTGCTTAAGATACAAGACTAATCCATAAGATTTTCATGGCATGGATCTGTTCCTGTAACTAATACTTGCACTGATGAGCCTTTATGTATCTGTATACATCCCTTTGTGGCTATTACAAAAGAAACTTTCTTAATGTAAGGTCAGCTGAATGGAATCAAAATAGGTTTGATTTAAATTGAGACAAGTCTTCATGAGCACTAGTGATGCAACACCAGTTTCAGGTTGTTTTTTTTTCTGATAGTGGTGGTTTGGGATCTTTAAATATATTGAGATACCTTAAAAACATGTAGAGATTAAGTTTTCAAAAATAATTAAAAAGGCAACTGTAGGAATAAGAACAGTCCACTAATCTGATATATATAATTTGAACCATCTTATACTTCAGATAGACAGATAGTAAGACCTGAAATGGATTAATATGTAATCTATCAGTGAATCCATGATAATATGTAGGATTCTTGTAGAAATGACTGTCTTTATCTACAGAATAGATCTTGCCAAAAGAGATATAGTATGCCCAGGTTATATAGAAAATTACACATAATCTCTCATTTCTTAGGTAGGATTTATAAATATGGAGCTATTTAATGAAAAGCTAATAGTTGCATTTGCAAGATTTCTACTTTGGCCTAAGCCTTTCTTCCCAAGAATTTGTGTGTAAAAATGCCTTCAAGACTTTACTCTTTTTCCTTCTAAGGCCTGAGTCATGAAAGGGAGCACTAAGGAAAGACAAACCATATGAAAATTCACCTTGAAGTTAATGTGCAACAGGTGTATTCATTTCTAGATGGATTCCCTCCATACTGTTCCCTCTGTGGCATGCATGAGACTGATGAGACACGAAGCAAACTGCAAAAAATGGGCTCTGAAAGGAAGAATGCAGCAGAATCCAGAAGTCTCAAGCAGACATCTTTCCACCAAGTGCTCTGGCATCCATATGTATACCCAGAGTAACTTAACTGAGCATTTTCCTGAGCAAAGTTTGTCTAATGTTTGTTACATATGGAGTTTTTAATCATTTCTCTGCCACATTTCAAATATAAAGGGCAAATATATCTGCTTTGTGTTCGTTCATATTAAATATATTTAAAGGATGGGAATGTAGTGGATTAAATTTAAAGCAAACATTTGGCTATGGGTGGGTTATTTAATTTGGACTTGTTCCACCAAGATAACCATTTTTAACAAAATAAGTAAAGTCAGAATATTCTTAAATATTATTGACTTTACTTGGCTATAAGTTTAAGAACAGACTTTTAGAATTTACAGGGCTGAAGCTTGTCAGACTATTCACTAGCTGATAGTCTAGTTAAAAAATATATCTACTTCTACTTATTTCTTGCATCAGATTAAAAAATTTCAGAGTCAGAACATGAAAATATTTGTTTAGAATGGCATAACTTCTAAATATATGATTTATTTTCTGTCAGTGCTATCGTTCATGAATAAAATGACAAGGAAAGACAATCAAAAGCAGAAAACCCTTTCTCTGGATTTGTGGCTCATATCAGGTAAATGGTTGATTCATGGTAGCTCAGAATCTAATCTAGTATGACCCAGTTGTATCAGGATTAATTTGGCCATAAAGTATCACTCGTTCCTGGAAGCCTGAGTAATAAAACATTGACTCAACAAACAATCTCTGTGATAGTTTGTATTAGAATCAGCCTTTCCATAAAGTAACAAGGGTTATGTAGAGAAAGGGTGGTTTGGAGTTTATTTATTTTTTTGTTGGTTCATTTTTTCTTCCATACTAGTCTGAGAGATGTTAGGTGTAAATTGTCTTTGTGTATTCGTTCTCAATTAATTTGTTGAAATACAGAGCTGAAGCTGCTTTTTGGAGCAGTCCATAATTAATACTGAGGACTTTCAGAGATAAAATATTTTTAAAATGTCATCTCTTCCAGGAGGCAGCAAGGAAATGCACCTTGTCAGAAGCTCATCTTTTTAAAAAAATGACTGAACAATTTATAAAGTACCATTCAAACTGATTTTATTGTTGAGGTTGGAGCAGATCACATCCTGAATTCGTTGCAGATTGGACTATACTAATTTGCAGGCAAATATTTTGCAGCTACAAGTTTGCAGATTCCACCTCTCGCTTCTTTAATTTCTCTTCTCCATCTTCCATTGCCTCTTTTCCCTTCCTCTTTTTCTTCCCATATGTGTTTTTCCTTTTTAGATCTTCAGCTTCAAAACAAATTGGATTAATTCTGATTTAGTTTGAAGGGGCAATCGAAGTCACATTTTTTCTTTCTTAAGCTTCCTGCTAATGAAGGGCAGTGCTTCAATAGGTTTGTCTTCGGGTTTATTCAAAGCTCTCACACTTGCCGGAGCAGGTGATGAAGAGTGTATCTGAGTTCAGTTCAGTGAGCCATTGAGAAATAGATTGTAGTTTCCAGAAGTAATAAAGGCTTGGTGTGGGTAGATTCTGAGATGGAGCTTTGAGTTATCATATGGCACATCACTCATTAGTGATTAAGCCTCAAAAGCTTCAAAACAAGTGACCATTTCATGGAAGATAAAGAATATATTGTATACTTGCACGCCTTCAACTTTCTTTGTGTCTTCAATCCTGTTTTCTTCTCTCTTTTAAAAACAATCTTTAGAAAGCTTCTCTCTCATTTTGCCCATTTATGCTCTCTGAAATGAGATCCTAAACTCCCCCCACCCCAATCCTCTTCAACTTTCATAAGGAAATATGCTGAAATTTAAGACTGCAAACATGTTTTGGACATTTTCATATGAATACAAAGAATTTTCATCCTCTTAAACAAAAAAAAAAACACCCCAAAACCAAACCAACAAACAAAAAACCAAACCAAACAAAAAATTTGTGTTAATCTTCCCATTTGTCAGAGTGCAGAGACTTGCTTTCCAGAAAATGTATATCCCTGCTGGTAGACACTAGAAAACTAGTAAGAAACTGTACGTGTCTCTTAACAGCAATAATTTTGCAGTGTTTGCTAGTGCTGACTAGCATGACGTTTCACTTGCACTTAAAAAACTTTATTAGGTTTAAACATTTAGTGTTACTGCAGATGTTTTAATTTTGATTACCTTCACACATACAAATGTCCTTCTCCTAGAGTTTTGCTTACAATACTGAAAGCTCAGAGAAATCTTGGGAATTCATCATACTTGAAGAGTTTCAGTAAAATAAGGATGCAATAATGCATTGTATTGTGAGAAGCTCTTTGGGTTGTTTTTTCCCACTGTTTTACTGTACTCTAGATGCCATCCTCAGTTAAGGAGTAGGAGCAACCATTTAATCCCTTCTGTCTTTCCTTGCAAACAACTGTGGTCTAAGATCATACCTTCAATAAGTGCATTAGCAGAAAAAGGAGCAAGGCCCACTTCACAGCCCAGGATCTGGGACTCTTGTTCCTCTCTCTGTTTGCATGTGGAGGGAGGCAGATCACTGAACTGCAGCGTTGTCCAAAGGCAGATTAAGCGTTCTGCCTCTTCGTTGTGCTCCTCCTTTTCACCTATCTATACTACTGAACCAAAAGAAAGTATTTTTGCAAAAGTTTTGAAGATGTAAAAATCAAAATCTTTAAAGCCAGTCTTAAAGCCTGGAAGGAGAGTGAGCTGTTGATCCACAGAAAGGTATCAGAGCCATAGCACGCCTGAGGAGGGCTGCTGAGGCATCTCTAGATTTCCCTTTGTTTAAAACTATGTCACCATTTGAAACCTAGCTAATGTGAAGAGAATTCATAAGCTGACTGCACGCAGCGCTTCCCTTGTTAAGGGTTAATAATTATACATCTTTCCTTGCACCATATGGTGGACTTTTGTTTGCTCTGAAATACCTCTCTTTTCAACAGCTCTGCAGATTAGAAAGTAAAGCTCATTAGCTAACAAATGCTATCCTTTTTACTTGATTTTACATGGCTTTATATAATTTTACATATACTTGACTCATTGTCAAATAGAACTAGATGCGTTTAATGAAAATTTGGGTTATTTTTAATTTTTTTAAATGTTTTCGTCATTTTTTTTTAGTTTTCTGTACTTCCTGTACTAAGAAAAAAAGTTGTCTTTCTGTATCTTATTGCTGTTTATGTTTAAGTATGACCATGAACATGTATATTCCTCAAATGACACAAATTTAAAACACTCATTGCTGCAACATCAATGCCAAGCATCTCCAAGTAAAACTGATTTTACGAAATCAAAGCTGCCTTAAACATATTTAGTTTCATGATAATCCTAGACTAGATGTGGGTATAGATAAGAACTAAGATAGGACAAAGTCATTTAGGATTATAATTGCTTAAACATTTCCATTCCAGCTCTTAATTTTTGGCTAAAATTTATCAGACTAATGTGTTTTCAGGTTTGTTTTGTTTTGGGTTTTTTGCTTGTTTGTTTGTTTTTTGTTTTGGGGGTGTTTTTTTGCTTAGAATACCAGCCTTTTAAAATAAAATATTAATCTTTCATATTAAGTGAAAAATGAAAGAGTGGAATAGAGATATTTTTATTATTTACTCATATATGCATATTTATTTGAACCACACTTGCAGCGATATAACTGAGTTGAAATTTTGGCAAAGAAGTAATGATTATTAATTTTTTTTTTTTCCTTTTTAATACTTTTGGTGAAATTGGGTTTTTATCTGCCATAACTACATGTCTTTGAACAGTACACATTTCACATGGACCTTTTATGGAGTTATGCTTTAATGAGTGTTATGGAGATGTTCATAAACATTCATCTTGATGAATTCTGGCAAACAGAAGATAATTGAAAATTTTGAATATTGCACATATGTTACCATTCTCTTTATATTTTATATGATATTAAGAAAACTTTAGGAGCTACTGGAAGCAATCACTACTGTAATATTAAAAGGTTTATTCTATCACTGTTTCCATTACCATGCCCTCCTGGTATTATCATTGTCTGGATATACCACTAACGTTATTGCTTCTTAATGGTAGAAGAAAAGGAATTCTGCCAGTACATTATAAATATTCAGAGAAGTGGAATATGAATTCTTGTAGCATACTTGTGGTACAGTTTTGGAAAGCATGCTTTTACTGGAGCTAGCTTTAAACGAATCTTTATCCCATTTGCTGCTCCATTTTCATATTATTCTAAACATTTTTAAGCTTGTTCTGCTTGTGAGCCATCTTTTCCTGGCTTATTGCAAACCTTTAGTCCAAAATCTGATAAGAACTGTTACATGTAACATTATTTGTGATCGTTTCTGTCACAAATCAACTTTATGATTTTTCTGCAGGACTGAGTCTTGCAAATCAAGTTGGAAATAGAGGTACCCTATCTCATTTCGTGCAGGTATTTCTTTTAAAAGAAGAGGATGGCACTGAGACATGTATAAAGCAAGTGAAAATAATAGACAAAATTTTGTTCTTAATCTGCTGTGAATATATCTTACTAAATGCATGGAGTCACAGTACTTTTCACCAAATTTTTGGAAGTATATTAAAAATTATCTCTCATCTGCAGGGCCATATAAAACTCTTCTACCAAACTAGCTGAAAGACAGTGTCATTATGAGGTTCGTATTTTCTTGGATGTTTTGGGGTTTTTTTTGCATACTGTTTTTTTCTTTTCTTTTGGAATAGTGTTGAAAAGCTCCCATCAGTCTTCTGGCTGACTACATTAGTCATTAGATACACATATAAAAATGCATTCTTTAACCCAAAAAGCATTTTTTTTATGGAACAAGGGCATGCTTTGCCAAGGACAAGGTGAAATACTAACGCCCTGTTTACCACTCCTTCCAATGTACTGCATGGTGAAATAGACAAATATTCTCACTCTGAAGGACAGCTTAATAATTCCAATTTCAGGAACTTCCTGAGTAATTAAGACATGCTCATTTATTATGCCAATTTATAATGGTTCTGTCTAGATAACAACACAGATTCTTCAAATTTCTTTCCACCATTTTAGATGAAAATCTTTATCTGCGTTTTTGACACACATTTCCCATGTCTTCTTTCCTAAATCTCTTCCATAGACTTATTTTTTTTCTTATTAGACATGACAGAGAAAATGTTACACAGCTTTTGATCTTTAGATTAGGAATTTAAGTCAAAAGTTGGAGTCTGAAAATTTCTGGTACTTTAATTTTTGTGGACCAAAGTTGTTACAATATCACTTCTCTTGAAGACTGATGAAATACATGTTTAAACGGAGTTCAAGATAAAAGCCTTACAATAAAACCCAGAAAAATATATTTGTAATTTCTAAATAAGTCATGCTAGTCATTTTTGATTGTTGTGTGTTTCTTTTAAAGAAACAGTTCTGATATTAGTTTTGCTATTAAAGAATATAAGTAATTACAAGGGAAATATTTTCTTCACAACGATGACTTTGCTGAAATTACACATATTACGGTGTACTGAATGGTATTCTTGCTTTTGGTCAGTTTTGTGTTTGATATTATTTTGGTGGGGTGGCTAAATACAAATAAATAAGTAAATAAAAAAAATTAATATGTATTTTTGTAAAAATATTTGTAAATAGATTATTAATTCCTTATTTAAAGTATTATTCATTACATATATGCATTATATATTACAAGTTATATATAGACAATAATGTAATAGATATTTGACTAGATATTAATTTCTATATAAATATGTTCTAGAGTGCTTATTTTTTGATCTTAGCATTATGAATCAAGTGACTTCATACAGAGTTTTCTTTTCAAAGAATACTGTATTATTTCAACATGTACATGTGTAACAGATGTGTGCCTTATGAAGCAAACACTGAGTTACATCTAAAGAGGGTTAAGCTATATTACTATATTAACAAAAAAAATCCCAGAAATCCTGTCATAATGAAGAAACCCAAATCCCATGTGCAATGTCAGAACATGTGAACTTAAATTTTGATCTGAATTATTAATTCAAGGAAGTTGTATAACAGTGGATTTAATTTTGTTCCTTGTGCACAAAACCAAAACTATTTACAAATGTAATACATAAATAAAAATTAGGTTTTAGCATTCCCTTTCACTCCACTGATTTGTTTCAGCTGAAAAACTAACCTTATATCCCCATGAAAACAGTCTGTATTTAAAACAAACAAACAAACAAACAAACAAAAGTAGAAAAAGTAACCCTTAAGCCATCATTGTAAAAATAAAATTATGGCAGCCACTTTTTCTTCTGCCTTTGAAAGCTTCTTCTCTATCAGGTGGCCGGATCTCAAGAGCAAGATTCATTTTAGGTGAATAAAAAAAAGAGTGGTAATGACTGTAATTAAGGGAAAGTATGTCATACACACCTGTGATGTAAAAGTATCAGGGCTTTTGACCCACACACTCTCTGATTCCTGAGACACTCTAGCTTCTTAAACTCAGTTCCTTTCCAGAGTAAATCTTGCAGGCAATACTAATGGCTGCTAAAATATGTCATAAGTTTTCTTTGCAATGCAGGACTTGTAGAGATTTTTCTATAAATTGACTTTAACTTGTAAGGAGAAATAGCAAGAATACACGGGTGTAATTAATAAGTAAAAACAGAGCATTTACTATTCATGCATTGTGTAATGCAAAGTCATACAAGCAGCAAGTGATGAAATGGCATTTCTGAGACAGCTTTCTTTGAATGGCAGGAGCATTTTCTCCTTGAGCTCTGGCTAAGTCCTAGATATACAGAAGGAAAACCTATTTGAAGGCATTCTCTTTTCATCTTGTTTTAGAAGGAGATGCCACCATTTCCACAGCTAAGAATGAAGAAGTAAGGAAATTAAAAAAAAAATAAAAGAAGGAATTAAATTATGTTAATTCCAGTCTGAAACATCTTTATTTTAGGTTGTTTAGTATTTTGTAATGCTATTTTTTATCCCTTATGCATGTTTTGCTGACCTTTTGGGCAGCATTGGCCAACTGAGATTGGAATTTCACATTAGATCATATTTTGACATGTTTCCCCTAGGACCATATATTTCTATAAATTCAGTCACATATGCCTTCTAGATAAGGACCCATGCCTAATTTTAATTCTTTTCATGTTTAGCACCTAACCAAAAGTCGATATGCTAGTTATAAAGTTTTTTTAAAAAATTCTCCTTCATAGGATGTTAGGTCAGAATGTAACTTTACACTAAGGAGTGTTGGAGATTTTATTTTTGACTTCAGAGTGCCTGAAGTTGCATGATGGTGAATCTGGGTTTTCTAGTCTGAAATCACCAGCAGAGAATGAGGCATCCAGACTGCTTCCAGTCACTGGGGCAGATGCTGATACTAAAGGTACTTCAGTTCCCCAGCTCCATTTTAGGTGAAAATTTCTGACACCTAAGGTGGCTGTATTTCTGTTAGTAATGAAATTTCTTGCTTTCTGTACTTTTTTCAATCAACATGGTTCAAACGTAATATTTCACAGAAAGTTTTAGTGAATGCTAAAACAATACCTATTTTAAGTGGAATTACGACTGTGAAAATTTAGATCAAATGAGAGGGCCTATTTGAAATAGATGAATGCTTGCTATTTTAGCACCTGATCACTACAAATCCTGTATTATAAAGCTCAGGATTGCCTTCACATGGATATATTACTTTTGTTTTTCTTTTGCCAGGGAAATATAATGTAGTGATTTATTTTATTATCAACATCACTTTAGTAGATTTTAGTTTTTTGTTTTGTACTGTTTATTATTGGTTGATTTGGGGATTATAATTATTCCAGTAAATTTGATTCACTATTTTTCATGAATAAAAGAATATTAAAATGAAAAATTACCAAATGTCTTACCAAGAAGTTCTCTGTGTAATCAGAAAGTAGTATCTAGCTCAAGAAAGAATAGTATTCTCTCAGGATACAGAGACTCATTAATTGGCAAAAATCAATGTCCTGGCAATATAAAAGCCCAACAGCATTTATAAATATGCAGCCAATGACTCAATGATAATTAGAGGGTTATCAGTTTAACGCTTTTTGGTTTTTCTAATGTCATTAATGCACAGGTCATTTGTAGTATCAATTGTTTCTGGTGAGCAGAATTATTTAACTGGTAAGCAGTGAAAACAAAGTAGTTGTATTAGCTTCTGTTCACTGCAGATGCTCCAATGAGTCAGGTAGACCAGAAAAGACATTAACCAGCCAAACAAAAAAAGTGCCAGGTTATCTATCTTGAATGAAAGTCCTTAGTGCAGCCTTCATTGCACAGAGAGTTTGAGTTAAAAAGTTAAAAAGGCATATGCTGGTATACAGGGGTAAGGATATTGTTTACCTCAGAGCTGTGAAAGAATTCAAGTAGTAAAATAAACTGAGAAAGTTAAAAAGATGAAAAAAAGTTAGTAAATAAAAATACATATCTAAGAGAGAAATAGTTTTACACAGTGCATTAAATAAACTATTGTTAAGATTGGCAATTTCAAAATAACTTCCTGGAAAAAAATAAATCTTATGAGAATTTGGAAAAGACACATAAATTTTATTTAGAAGAAAACTGTGTTTGGATACCACAACAAAAGAGTCATAAGCAAAGGCAAGAGGAAAAGATTAGTTTCATTAAGATCACTTCTTTATTCTAGTCACATAATTTTCTTTTTTTTTACATTTATGTCTGTGAATTTAACACAAAACTGGATTATTCTAATGTTGAAAAGACATAATTTGTTCTTCAACCCGTAGTAGCTTTCTACTCTCAGGGCCTCTTTCTCAAGTGGTACACATCACATCACATACCTTCCAGTCCCTTGGGGGTATGCAGGCTAGTAGTATGGATTCTGTCTATCTAACATGGTTCCAAAATGTAGAGGGATAAAGAATGGCACCGTATCCTGCTTATTACTTTAAATAGAATTTACCATTTGCAAGTAAAAAGATGAAAGATATTTTTAGAATGTACAAAATGGCCCAATTTGGACAACCTCCATTGAAACATAATTGCCTCTTAAAAAAAAACCAACTCAATGCCAGGATATTTCTGATTTGTGTGTGTAACTCTTAATCCTCCTTTTCACCTACCATGGACTAACAAACACTGAGAAAAGTCTACTGTAGAAAGATTTTCTGTTGTAAGTAAAAGTTTAAGTTATGTAAGTTAAATTACAGTTAATAAAGGTTTTATGTAGTAATATTAGGGGAAACCTAGAAGTATAACTTCCTGAAGTTGCTTTAAATTGTATGTAAATTTGGGGCACACCTCACCCTCATCTTTCTAGTTGACTTCATTACAATATCTCTGTCTTGCTCTATTTAAGAAGTTTGTATCTTGCATTCTCTTTGGTTCTTCTACAATACAGACACTTAAAGTCTTTGGCCTCATTTTGTATTGCAAATTCTATGGAATTTAGGTTTCATTAAGCTCTACCATTTTGTTATCCAAACTTCACAACTGTATTTGAAAACTTTGAGTGCATTTAAGTGCATGAAACAACATTAATCATTGTTGAGTCAGTGCTAGAAGCACTTTGTTTTTACATTTCAATACAGACAAAACAAGAGAAGGTGGAAGGAAGACAAAAAGTCCGTAGAGAAAAAATTCCAAATAGGTCTCATTACATATTCATAGGAAAGAGATAGTAGGATAACAGATATATATATTAGGAAGGCTGGCCTTTCTTCTTCTCTTGTCTGCTTTATTCTGGAAAGAGGAAGAGTTTTGTCCATATCAACTTCCATTCAGATGATCCTATGTCTCTATCCAGGCAAAGCTGATACAGGCTAGGGGACATTTCTGGACTCTCTTCTTAGGTCCTGATTCCTGGCAAAGGAACTTTGCGGTGGAAATAAAGGAAATAACGGAGATCTACTTTCAGTCCCAGAACGTTTAAGCAAAGCAAACATTCCCGCAAAACTGACACTCTCTGGATAACTGGTTAGAATCTTAAAATCTGTATCTTGAGCAAATGATAATGCTGTCAATCTGCCTTTTATTCTGCTGGTTAGTAGCCTAACCTAGAGAGTGGTGTGTTCCATTTGTCATTACCTGAGTGTCATAGTGCTGTGTTATTCATTTTACTATAAAAATAATACCACTGGATTTTTTTAAAAACCTTTTAAGTGCTCCTGTCACCCTTTTATTTTTATTTGTATTTTCTGCCTTTGAGCTTTATTCATTTAGATGTACCATTAAAAATTAGTCACCTGTTAATGTGCTGAAGGCTTTAGGTACATAAATGTTTCTTTGAAAAGAACTAAAGAACACCTGCAATGTCTTAAGGTAATAACTGTCAAACTGTCAAGAGTCAAAAGTAACAAGCAAAAATATTTGCAACAAAAGAATGGAGAAGACAGCCGTTGGAAAGGGAAGCAAACTATATTTTTAAAGCTGGTTGTAAAAGCGGTTAATACTAAACATGTGATGTTTATGCCAATAGAATGAGTCAGATGTGCTTCAAATGAAATACTGTATTTTGTGCTGCCTAATGTCACCAACGCCTGCAGGGACAGTTTGCTAACTCCATGAACACACAGCCAGTTCTTCAAAGTAATTTTCATTATGCAACCACCTAGCTTTAAAGTCATCTTCCCTCATTGATCTTGTGTTTGCATGATTCAACTTGTTAAGAACAAGATAAAACTCCTCTGATAAACATTGATATTCTATAGGTAAGGAAAATTTCTTTAATGTTTTTATTGTCATTGTTTGTATTTATGCAGACAGCTTCAACTTCTGTAAGCCTCTGGTAAGTCATTAAAATGGTTTGGGGTTTTTTGTTGTTTTGCTTTTGCTTTTTTTTTTTTTTTTTTTTTTTTTTTTTACCTCTACCATTAAGCTTCCTTTAAACTCTAGCCAGCTTCTTACATTCCTGACCTTCTGGGACTACTGAGCCAGTATTTGAGACCAGTCATGGCACCTCACTTACTGGTATACAGTCAGGCCTGGGCCAAAATGTTTCCAGATTTTGCTTTCAGCATGTTAGAGTCAATCAGACAGATGCAGGAATCTGATTTCTCAGAAATACTAATTGAAAAAAAACCCGTAACTTTCCCTTTTCCTCTTCCTTCTTGTTCCATATTCCCTGAGCTGTGGACTAATATGAAAACTAAAAGAAAGGAGGAAATAGGATAATTTCACACTAATTAAATCTATCTTCTTCAAAAATGACACAGATTTGTATTTTCCTTCCTGTTTTGATTTTCTTGGGGGAGGTGGGATGTTTGAGGCCTAGTTTGGTAAAAATACATTCTAAGAACTTTAAAATACCATATTGTTGATCTCTTTTATTTTTTAAATTCTTTTGAAAGGAGTTTACAACAGAGTTGAAAAGGGGAGAAGTACATAGTTAACACCAGAATATGTAATCTGGATGGACTGGATGTACAGCAAAGTGTAGTGTTTAAGCAGAATTTGGGGTGTTCCTGTAACTTCAGGCCAAGCACAGTCACTTAAGACACACCCATATGGTTGTTGTGTTGTAGGTCAGCTGGCCAGATGTTTGCGTGTCACACACTCGCAAACCTGCATTAGTCACAATCCTAATTTATCATGTATTTCTACATATTTCATTTATATAAGTGTGTTTCATAGAACACAAGCTTGTGGAAATTACTTTCAGAAACTCAAAAGCTTGTTTGCAGCTAGGGAGTGAGAGTGGTTTCTAGGGATCCTGGAGAAAAGTTAATGACTGCAGCAGAAATATGGGTAGGTAGTAGTCTTTATCTGCCAAACTTTGCTGTATACTGCATATTAACACAAATTTAAAACTCTGAGTAAACCAGACTCTTTAAAGGATATGCCTCGTTTATCTCTTCTATAGTAGCAGATGTTTCTGCCATCCCTCAGAGGGAAGTCCAGCCTCCCTAGTGGGTGCCTGAGCCATATCATGTAGGGTGCCTCTCTGTAGACCCTTTAGGGCAGCCCCTTTCCCTGATTAGATTTCTTCTTGGAAGAGTTTTTAGGCATTTACTGCATAGACTCAATGCTTCAAATTATGGAGGCTACTTTCCAGCTGTGGGTAATAAATTAAGACAAATACCAGAAATTAGCATCTCTGTATTTTTATCAGAGAAAACAAATATTAGACTAAGGATTTAAATTGAGTAATGATAATAAAATAATAAAAAATCCAAGCCCTATGAAGGTTGTATCATAAGAAAACAGTCCTATCAGTTGTGTTGTAGATACAGGTTCTATCTCAGGACACACCTGGAGAAACAATCTAGCTTGAAGGCCCACCTAAGATCTGAATGACCAGCAGGATCTCTTTCTCTGCTAATTGAAAGGACTTAAATGAGACCAGACTTATATTGTATTATCTCAGGTGAGAAAATTATCTGGGACCAATAAGGACAAATATTGCACACTCAAGATATGAAATTTCTGTTCAGATAAGGAGAATTGTATTTGTTGGTGCAGCAAAAATTCCTTTAATAAAGATATTCCAGTTGTGTGCTCCACTTCTAAAATAAGTTTGCAGTTATGTCCACTTGAAGGTAGTTATTCTATTTATTTTGCACAAATACTGCATATATGAAGCTCTGATTGATTCCTGTAGGTACAGTTGTAATTAAAGAGTGCCATAACTCTCTCTGTTGTCTGACTTTATTTTATTAAATAATTAATAGAACATGCTTAGACAACATCAGATATCAAAACGTCTCATGATCTTCTGTGGCTCTAAGACATTGGTAGAAGCAACCCCTGCATAATATATGACCATTAGTCCTTTAGTCCATTGGCTATGTTAAATAAAAACAATCCACTGACTATAAAAGTAAGATGAGTTTGCAATAAAGATATTCTCTATTTTGTCCCCTTCTTTAGCCTCTGATTTTAGCTCTCGGATTCTCTGAAGCACCTATCTTTCTTGTAGCAGCTGTGATCTCAGAGAGTCTGACCCTTTCGCCTGCCAAGATTGCTAGCCCTATTTCAAAGGGCAAACAAACACTGCTACAACTTTACATGTATATTTCAGAAACATTTAGTTTAGTTTGGATTAAAGAAGTTACAAAGTTAAAAAAAGATAAACTCTTCAAGTAGAGCTGTGAAATAAGACATGCCCTTATCATTGCCAGCTTTATTTTACGACTAATTCTACTATTTTTGGCTAATTAGAACAAAGAAGAATTTTTTTTCTATTTTTGTTATCTCTGAGCATATGTACAGTATAGTTTTGATTAGTTAAGTAACCTCTCTCTTTTTCAGCAGCACTCACATAAAAAAGCTACAAAAAATCACGCCTAGGTTGTTGGGTTATTGGGTATTTTTTTCATTAAATGTTAATAAGAGGAGTTTCTAAGTGGTTTAGCTATTTTCTATGTCAGGGATTTTACATGCATATTTAAGGGAGAATAATGAACATTCAGTTTATTTATTATTAAATAAATAAATTAAATTCCAGTAACAATAATTTATTTTTTTTCATCTCATACAGTAAGCAATGCTGAGACTGTATTCATTAAGGAAACAGTCTATAGATGTTCATGATTCTGATGTATATCCATCTCAGTCATGAGTATAAATAGTTACACTAGAGCTTTTTCAAATGGATAAGCCATTAGACTTATTCAGAAGATGTGGTCCTATTTCTGTTTCTGTTTACGTATTGTGCAACCTTGCACATTCTGGTATTTAATAGACTATTGGTCTAAATTATAAATTATGTTGTATTGTTTGACTAATCTAAATATAACACATATTGTAGACTATGCTCACTCATTTCAGTTGTGTTGCTCTACTAGTTATGTGCCTTGGAAGCACTAAATTTAAGGCTCTTGGTGGTGGTGGCAAATGCAGCTTTTGTGCTATACGTGTATATATAGGTAGCAGTAATTTCTATTGTAGATTTGGAGACTGTCATTAAAAAAACAAAATTGAAAAACAATCTACACATTCTGTGTTGGAAAATAGTAATTTTCATTAAGATGCAGAATAGTGCTGCACTTATGACACATTTTTAATTGCTTTTGTGACATTCCAATTTTATGGTCTTTTTGCTGCATCCTTTACAAACTGGAAGGATAAGTAAGATGTGTAGACACCATTTTTTCCGTACTTCTATTTAACAGAACAGGATATGTTGCATACAGCTTGAAAGACCAACCCTACACTCTTTCAATACCTTATGAGTGAGAGATTGAGCAGTCAGATCTAAAGTTTATTATTTTGGATAAATACAACTGTAGTGAACTATTCAAGGATGCTTATGCAATTTTGCTTATTCTTCTAATATAGTGAATAAATGTGCAATAAAACAGAACCAGCTTTGTGGTTTGTCTGGTTGGGTTTTTTTCAAGTTTAACCTTTCTGACTTCTTGTTGCATGGTTTTGTGTTACTGCAAAGAGCTCCATTTTCATCCCTTCATCCTGGATATTGATTAAAGTTCAACATTCAAGATGAAAGGAGTCAATGCAGTCACTATTTATTCACACCATTAAAAATTGAAAGAGAACCAGGTCAGAAGCTATTCTGGTTTTGTTGGTTTGTGGTTCTTTTCTCTCTTAATAAAATGTTAGTTCAGACTTAGTGCAGCTTAGGAATATCTTCAACATTAAATTGATTCTCTGCAATTGTGAAGTTGGAGTTATGTAAGTACTCATAGTATTTAGATAGCAGTTTGCTAAAATACCTCTAGGCTCAATAGGAATTAGACTTCTACTATTATATGTAGAAATCTGGATTATACAGAATTTTCGTGAGAGGTAAGTCAGAGTAAATTCTAGGCTAATTATCTTAAAGTGCTTTAAGGATCACGGAATACACCTCCTTAAATTCGAAGGAAAATTTAGGAAAAAGAAAGAAATTCTAGAGAGTGTGTGAGAAAGAGGTCTACCTCACCTCAAAAGTATGTAAGTGTTATGTGTCAGTTTTATTTGCTGTACTAGATCATCTGTTTTTTCTAAAATCAGTGCCTAAATTCACTATGTAGTCAGTGGAGAAAGTTTTTCAAAAGTCTTGAAGTGCAATGGTTTAAAATTTATGGGTCTCAGTTTAAACAGGCAGGCTCTCTTTCTGGATCTTTTCAGTACACTTATCTCTCTAGAGGTCTCAGGGAGCAGTGCTATGTGGGTGAACTTAATCACTTCATTTATGTGTCCTGAACGACACAATGTCCTAAATGGTAGGTGCATCCAGGTGTCTAAGTTAGATTGTATGGATCCCATCCAGAACTATTTCTGAATGAAAAAGTGAAAACTTGTTTGTGTGAAGTTGGCAAAGTAATTGTAATCTTTTTGTTAAAAAAACCCCCACAAAAACAAACAAACAAAAAAACCCCCAAAAAATAAAAAAAAACTGTAGCCACTTAAACGATGCCGCTGTGTCGCATAATCAGTTGTGGTAATTACATTTTTAATTACTTTACCCTTAGGACCTGATTCTGATCTTGTTTCCATTGGTATAAAGCAAAGATAACTTAGATAAAATCAATGCAGCTAAACTAAAATATAATTGATGAGAGGTCAGAATTGAGCCCTAAATGGTATGCTAAAAGTGGAACTAATCAGAAAGCTAAATGGGTTTATAATTTGTGCAATTGACATTTTCGTAGTCTAAATCTCCAAGAAGTTAACCTTTGGATATAGAATTTGAGTTTCCTTCAGAGCCTCATAGCATTCGGGGATGTGAAGCCACTAGACAGTCTATATATATATATATTAAAAAAATTATTCTGTACAGCTTTTAAAGCCACATAGTAAAGTCTTTCCTTAAATGATTGATGTGTTTCCAGCTTAATAAATTTCTGCATCAGACAAGTCTTTGTGCAAAATCTTCCGGTGAGCAGAAGCTGGAGAAGTGTTGAACCATAGCATGTTCTCAAATAACAAAAAAAAGTCCCCCCAATTCAAAGGTTACTTTAAGCAGTAAGGGGATTTATGAATGTACTAAAAGTGAAGAATTAAGATCTTTTTGAAATTATGCTTAGAACTTACTGTGTAATAGGGGGAAGGGATACATTTTTAAAAAATTGTGCCAGTTTACTATATATAGTTGCATAAGTCCTATAAATGTGTTACAAGATTTAATATTATTTATGGCCAAAAATAGAGAAAACTTAAAAAATTTAAGATATTTTCCTACAAAATATTTGTGCTTTATTGTTAAGTAAATGTGTGCATTATGTCTGAAGTAGTTTTGAATAGGCAGATATTAATTTATGCTATATATTCAAATTAATCAAGTAGCTTTGCTTTACAAAATATGTTCCCCCAAAGATAAGGGATTTTCCCGTCTGCTTTTGTAAAACAGTATTTTTTGGAACAGCTTGCGCCAATGTCCAAGGTTTTTTCATTTGGGACAATCAATATTGTATCAAGTGATTTTTTTTTCTCAGTTGTCACAATGTATGTGAGTTTTGATACATCAAGGGAAATTCTGAATACTGTGTTTATGTCAGTGGCAGTTCTCCACAGCGGTGACCTCACTCTGGCCAGTGAAAATGCTTCTTCCTTAAGCCCTGAGGAGGGAGTCATAGGCTGACTGCTGTGACTGACCTTCCCCTCATGGACATGACTTTCCCTCCTGTGCATAGTCACTAATTTTAGGCTGACTACTTCTGATATTTATCTCTGTGGCTTAGATTCCCAGATGGATATTTATCCTTCTTGTTAAAATCTAGAGATTTAATGTGCTTTGGGAGAAGAAAGGCTCATAATATGAAAGAAAATGCAAACTGTTTTTGCAAGGAATTCTCCTGCATTCCCTGTGAATACTACCCATGCTGCTTTCAGAATTATGCCCATTGTTATCAGTGCCATTATGATGCATTTCACAGGAATTTGCAAGGCTGGAACAGAAGTTATTACACATTTTAGGAATGTTAGTAGAGTAATGCTTTTTTTCCCCCACCAAACAATTGTGTCTTTGGAAGCTACAGTTTGATCAAACCTCTGGCATAGTGATAATTATTGTTTATGCTGACATCTTTATAGAATATTTACAGGCTTTTCTGTTAATATTTGATCAACTGCTTTTAATTTTTTGACATGGCACTTTGTTTCCAGTTTTTTGTTGACTATGTCTGAAACAAAAGGCTTTGTTATGGGGCTTGAATTTATTCAACTGTGTCTTGGACATCTTACACTAAATAAACATAATTGCACTAGTTTGTAGTCCTCCAAAGACACAGTTCTAAATCTCCTCATAGACTGCAGCAAAAGCAATTTTTACTTTTTGAGAAGTCAAACTAGAGTGGCAATCTTGGATATACACTAGCAGTAAAAATGTATTAAGGGGATTTTGTTGATTTGTGGGGTTTTTTTGCTGTTTGGGGTTTTTTTGTGTGTGTGTGTGAATTTGTTTCTTGTTATTGTTGGGTTTTGCTGCTGGTGGTGGTGGTGGTGTTTGGGGTTTTTTTCCCCCCCATGTGTGGCTTCCTTGAAACTGACATCTATTTGTGACTGAATAGATGACAGCATGAAATTCAATTACAGCAAACAGTCTCAGTCATTACACCTGTCTGCTTCCAGAGGAAAGTATTTGTAAATTGTATTTTATCCTTCTGCTCCCTAAAACCTGTGTCTGTAATTGACACTTGCCAGCAGAGATGACTGGAGACAGAAGGAGAACATAATGTGTCTGAGTAGCCCACCAGGGAAAAGAGTATCCTCATCTTTGTGGAGTTTTGAGATGTTTTGTTTTCTTTAATGAAGAATAATATCTGTATGCCAAGGATTTACTGCAAGGCTGGTGGCAGATGTTTCTCTTACAAACATAAAAAAAAAAAAAAAGTTATGAAAGATGGATGGCAAAAGAACACAGGACAAAAGAAAAAGCTAATTAACATAGAAATATTTCTTCTGCAAAGGAAAACAAATGCTTCAGGAGAACAAAAGCTCCTCTCTGTTATTTGTAAGGGTGGCTTGTTACTTTAACACATTTGTAAAAATCAGGTTTGTGCCTGAAATGTCAAAACTTATTCACAAAACAAGAGTTGTGGATATCTTGGGAGTTGATGTTGTCACTTGTTACGCAACTCAGCATCCGTTCAGCACTGATTGATGCCCCAGTCACCAGTTTTGGAAGAAATGAGATGCAGACATAACAGTAATATTTGTACCAAATGTCAGGCAGGAGAAACGGGGGAGTTCATAGAATGGGTCTAGATGTAGACTGTGACCAGAAAAAAAAAAAAAAGAAAACATGATATATAGACAGGCTGTCAGCTATGATCTTTCTAAACTGTTTAATTTCTTTCTGGTAGGTTCTTTATTTTTATTGGCTTCCCTCCTCAGAATTTTGCCAGAGTAGAGAGTGTATAGAACTCATCCTGCTGCTGAGTTTTGAGTTTGATGAAGGACTCACCAAACCATTAATGCATTTCAAGTGCATCAGATATATAAAAGATAAAATTAGTAAATCACTACATATTTGGCAATAATGCTGTTTGAGCATAAGCTTTCTTAGAAGTTTGCTTATAATATGAGGGAAGATCAGAATGTATTTTGGGGGGTTTTTTTGCTTTTTTTTTTCCTGATAAGTCCCTTCCAACTCAGCATATTCTGTGATTCTATGATTCTATTTATTAATGAATATGCAAAGTATTTGTGTAGCTACTGCTTCTGAACCTCTCTGTAAACCAGCAAGTACTTTGAGAGTTTCTCAACCACAAAAGTAATGGCAAAAAATGTAAAGGAGTAATGCACTCAAGTATTACTTGACTATCTTGCTTGTTACCATGTACTCAAGACATTCCCAAGTGGCTCAGAGGACTGTGTGTGCCTCTGCTCATGGCTTACACAGCACTGAAAGCACACTGTGTTGTATTTATGAGCCAGAAAGTAAGGTGTGTCAGAGAGGGAGTTAAAATGTCTTCTCTGTAGGATATTGTTAGTGTAAAACATCTGATTTATTTGGGTCTCTTTTCAAATGCTGAAGCTTGTAAACACAGTGGGGAATTTCTCTGCCATTGATCCAAAGCAATGGGTACTAATGGCATAATGCAGTGGTACTCAATAACCTTTTATCATAGTCTGCTTTGTCATGTGGAGGCTTAACTGAAGGGAGAGAAATACACCATAAAACTACAGAAAATCTTATGAATTTCTATCAATACATTTAATAATTTTCAGTTTAAGAGCTGTCATAATCTTTTCGCGTGAACTATCATATAGAATAATATGAAAATTATTGTGCATATTAATGTAAACATGAATTGAAATGGAATCATTTTTTCCCAAGCATATTACAGTGCTCTGAGATTTTTAAATAATTTTAATAATAAGTAGAATAATTTTTATTTTTTTTCTGAGGAAAAAAAGCTTTTCTATCTTCCTAAGAAACAGAATATATAAATTGGGGAAATACCTATACCATAAAGTGTTAAAATTTGCCCAGTATCTGCAAACTCTTGTCAAAGTTTGCTTTTAAGTGACTTTTATGTACATCAGACAGCTCCTCAGAAGCAAGCAAGGGCATGTATCCTGAAGCAAGTGAGGGCATATGTCCTGAAGCATCCTGTTTCAGACCAGCACAAAACCCAGTGTGGTTCCTTATGATATCTCTCAGGCCCTTAACAGCAGTAGCTGCAATTCCTCAAGATGTATAATCTGTTTGCCTTCCACTCGGCAATCTGATGCCTAAGTTTCCCTTCAGAACAAACCAGAGCATGGTTATAGGCCAGGTTATATCTTCACTAAACGTGCTTCCTCTTAGGAGCAAATTAGTGCAAAAGGCAGTGCAGAAAGGTGCCCTTTGGGTAATCTGGGTGCAGGACTGTAATGGGGTATGGGGAATTTTGTGCTCTCTTCCTGAACAACCATTTAAGATCCAAACCCAGTGTAATTCTCTCCTACTATTTTCATATATATATATTTATTTATATGGATTCATTTTACATTTGTTGTTGGGAGAATGCCAAATTCCAGTCTCACTTAAAATCAATGTAGAGTCAAAGCAACTTTGTTGTCTAAAGATTTCTGCAGGGAAAGGAGACAGCAAAGACATTTTGAAAAGAAATAATAGCGTAGGTTATAACCATTGAGATGCCAATACCTCTGTTTTTCCATGCTTTGCATCTGTTAACAATGTCCCCTTCAGGCTGAGTATTCCAAACACCCTCCAACTGCTGTAGAACACTTTTACAGAAAAATGGTGTAAATGTAATGTAAAACTTACACTGAGCCCTAAAATACAGTTTCACAGGAATGTAAAATTGATCTCTTTGCTGCTGTATGAAAAGCTTGTTTTGAATGATTGTTGCGTATCTTTGTGATACCAAAAGAGGCCAAAAGCCAAGATTTTTTTTGTCCTTTAGGAAGTGCTGTAAGAGTCTTGTGCTATGAAATTGAGAGTGTTATAGTAGTAGAACAGGAAGCTCAGGTCGACTTCAGCATATTATTGCTATTACAAGATAAAGAATTAAAAAAATGAGTTAAGGAAGGCTGGTAGGCCATTCATTCTTAGCCTTGTATGGCAAAATTGTATCAACCAGTTTGTAACTGGTGTTTGGTAGCATTCATTAATAAAGTTTGGTCCTGTGCAGGGAGCATTTACTTATGTTCATTGATGAAACTTTCTATATGAAGTGTTACTGTAGGATTAAACCCATTATTTCTAAGGATTTTAAATCGTTTCATATACATGAACTACTAAACACCCAGGATGTTGCTTCTAGAGACACTTTTTTTTAAGTATCAATTTAAAAGTCTCCGTGACTGATGTTGTTGATGGAACTGAGACACATTCAAGATTCAGGACTTTAGGAAATCTCTGAGAAATGGATAGATATATTTCTTTTGCTGAATTATATTTTTTCAAAAAAATAGAAGTATGTTTATAGCTGATTTTGTGCTAGCAATAGGTACATTACACCTTATTCCTGTTGTATGTGAAAGTTTAGCTTTACATATTTACATTTTTCCATTTTTATTATTTTGTGCATGTGTGTTTGGCTTTTTTATTGTTGTTTTGTTTGGGATTTTTTTAGGCAGGTGTTTTTTAGTTATTGTTGTTCTGATACAAAGTGAAGAAGATTTAATTTTGCACATCTCTTTTGTCTTCTGGAAAGCACACTGTGAACCAAGGAAAATAGTCTTGAGAACCAGAGAATAGCTAAGGATGGAGATTAAAGGTGTGAGCAATATTACAACTTTTTCAGAGGACTCTGAACTAAATGTAGTGGTTTCCAAAACAATCACCACAGTTTTCTATACCTAAATATTTGTGCCTATTAATAATATACCATATGCTTGGCTCAGCAGTATGGATGTAACACATCCATCTACCAGGTTCAATATTCTCTCTGTAACAGAATATATCCTTGGAATATCCTGATCTTTTTGTCATCTCAGTTTTAACTTTTTCTATAACTTGATCTGAAAATGATGACCAGCTTGAAATCTATATAACTTGAAGGCTTTATCAGTAAAACCCAGCAGAGTTATATTTCTCTGTGGCTGTGATGTTGAAACCTGGGGAAAATCAATTTTTCATTTTGCTGAATGGTATATTTGAAGCATTTAAAAAAGGTGAATGAGTGTGCTGAGGGCCTGTCATTCTCAAAGTACTTTCTTATGCAGTGTGTGTAGGTACATCTGCCTGTTAGCCCTGAAAGGCTCTGTGTTTGATGCATTGGATGTTGTGCCAGCAGGAAGGAGCAAAAGAAGAGATGAGGTGTATCAGAAAAAAAAGTTGATAGCAAATGGTATTTTGAACAGCCTGTATCCCTCAGTGTAATATATTATGGAAATAATGATTCTGACAAGTGATGCTTCTTTGTAACCTGAAGTGATACGGTAGGGATTATGCAGGCTCAAGTCATTCAGGACTGGGTACTTAGTTGTCTAGAAATGCTGTAAGAATTGTGTTTGTCATGAAAGACTTTATTAAGATACAGTGGTAAGAACTAGATTATTAAAATGAAAAAAAAAAAAAACCCAAACCTGAAATAGTTGGTTTTGACTTTTTTAGTTGGAGTTTTTTTGGGGGCTGGGGTGTTGGTTTTTTGTGGGTTTGATTTGGTTTGGTTTAGTTTGGTTGGTTTTGGGGGGTTTTTTACTGGTTCAGCTAGAAACGGAAACAAAAATGTTAATTTTAATCTCATTTATGTAGACATCTTTTTTTTTTGTAATTTAGTACCCTATTCTTTCTTGTATTTAAGGATGAATTGTATGCTTTAAATCATTTTCAATCTTGCTCAAATACAGTTGTTTCAAAACCATTAAAAGAATGTTAATTGACATAGATAGGCAATGAGAAGTTGGCTAAAGGTTTAAAAGAAGGTGTCAAGAAGGTTTAAAAGAAGATGTCAAGAAGCTAGAGCAAATTAAATATGAATATAAAGCTGTCTGTAAGAAAGCCACGGAGAGAATACAGAGGAAATTACTATACAAGAGTAAAGAGAAAAATGCTTTTGACCTGTACACTCTCATAAAGTACAGATCAAGAAATGAAACCCAAAAGGCAGGATACAGCTAGCATGTGCATCAAGCCTCTCACATCAATAGATCGGCTTAAGTGGCTGCTCTAGTTTGCAGAGATTTCCTTGCAGTGGCAACAAACTTATGTACCTTGCCAGAGGAGGAGGATGCTCTGGCTTCAGTCAGTTTAATGATTCCCTTCTTCCCCGGACAAATATGAGCGAGCAAAATGCATGCTACATTTTAGCAATCTCATGTAGTAGGGGAATTATATGCAACTTAATTGTCTTCAGAGCTACAAACATACACAGTCTATAGGGCTGGACTTTCTCTTCTTCCTCCTGTGGTTCTGCAACCAGTGAAAGGTAGCTAACTTTTTAGGTGAGGCTGTGGGGAGCCAAAATTCAAACAAACAAAAAACCCCTACAATATTCAAACCAAAACCACACCCATCTTTTACTCGGATCATTCTTGAATGAAATGAATATTGACAGGAAATATCTTTAAAAGTGCATATATTTAAGAGTTTTGAATGCTGTCTTGCAATGTTGATAAATCACTGGGATTTTATTTTGAATGGAAATGCTTTAAGAATGGAATATGCCTGTTGTTTACTTTGTACAGGTTTAAGTAGGAATCTCACATAGTATATTTCATTTCCCTAATTAAATTTTTCCACCTTTCTCTGTTCCTCCTGCTCCACATAGCTCTGTTCATTTTGCTTCGCTGCTTTAAAAAAATGAATGCTATGGCCAACAGAACGAAAAAAAATGATAAAATGAAAAAGCGACAAATGTTGACAACAAACTCCAATGAACTAAGTAATATAAAATTGTTTCATGATAAATACAAACATTAGCAGTTTTGGACATCTAAAAATGTAAGATTATCACTTTGAAAAGCATTTATCTGGGTGAGATTTTGAAAAACGTTTATCTGAGTTAGATAGGAAATTATACATGAAACATAATGACCTTTCTGAAATTCATTTAGACAAAAAAGACAACTAGTTAATCATGGCAAAGAAAATTAGCCAGAGTAAAGTAGTTTGCTGCATTCCGGAGTTTTAGCTACAAAAAAGAATATATTTCACTAATTAAAGAGTGAAAATCTCTAAGCTGTGAGAAAGAGGATGCAAAGAGAGTGAAAGAGAGCGATCCTGGTTTTGCACACAAACCATAGTGTTTATCTGATACAATTTTATGATTTTATCAGTTAGGCATCTTCATCTTTGATTATATTATATATATTATATATACATATATAAAATATTATATACATTATATAAGAGTTCATAATGAAAGTCATTATGCATGGCTTCAATCCCTAATTCTCATAGACTCCTGGAGCCTCTAATAAAATGTAAATAAATTTAATCAAAAAATCTACTTGAACATACATATTATAATTAAACAAAAAAAAACACAAAAAAAAACAAAACAAAAAACAGAAAAAACCCCCCTAACTAGAAATTAACAGTCCAATTTTAATGATTTAGAGGATTATTTTCTTGATTGTTCTATAGGTATTTTTATATTATCATTATGTTTCATTACTTATCATTATGGATTATTGCTTAATGATACAGAAGTGTGCATTCTAGATGTTTTATGATATTTAAATGAACTAGAGAAAGTGAAGTTCACCTGTTTGGGATTAGAATTGTGTTTTATCTTAATATCATCATGATCTGTACATCATTTTACAGAGTGAAAGCTTTATATAGAGTTCTGAAATATGCTGGGTTTTTTCTACCTAGAAAAAATTTAAAATTTTCAGATTTTTTGTTCAAACAAACATTCCAGAGTAGAATCAGTACCAGATTCTTTGCTTGAAAAATATGTACATCAAATATCTGTATTTTAATGTCTCATTATCTCTAATATACTATCTCTGATAAAGTTATCTCAGATACCCTTCCTGTGCCTGAATCTGCTCCAAGACCAAGTATTTGCACATATAAATGTCATTTTGCATTTACCTGTAGGGAACTGAGTATCAAGTCTTTTTTCTTTATCATCTTTTGCTATTTTAAAACTTATTTCCATTGAACTGAATGAGAACAAGATCAAGTTCTGTATGATTTCAATACCATAGTTGCTTTCTTGAGTGCTAGAATTTTACAGGACTTCTGTTCTATATTCATGTAGGCAGTAGGTATATTGGTGGAAAACTGTGATGTTTGGCCTCCTTTGATGCTGCACTTCAACAAAATACCTGACACCTCTTTCTTTGAACATGAAATAAACTGATAAAGCAAATTTCTTTTTCCTTCTCTCATATTTTGTTACATTCTCTCAAACATTTTTAAATGAGAGTAAATGGCTCTATAATGTTTGTATATTATTTTTGGTTTGGGGTGGATTGGGTTTTGTTTTATTTTGTTTTGTTTTGTTTTGTTTTATTTCAGAAGGCTTTGTGGTTGATGTTTATTAGGAAACTCAGTGTGTCTATGTGCACACATGAGGTCTGCGAGTATGCATGTCTCTGTGTGAGGTGGAGGAAGACAGAGTCCACTTTGTATCGTAGATCTACCTCTTAAATTTATCTTGCACTTTCAAAAAAGGCCAAGACAAAATATGGAAACTTGGTCTCTAAAGAGAGAATGTCCTGGAAAGGTTTGAACAATTGAAAAAGAATGGGCTTACCCTCTTAACAAAGTTGTTCTCATCGCCAATCCATGCCATAATCAGATAGTGTGACAGATTATTTTTTAAGCAGAATTAGAGTCAGTCATATCGACTCAGCCTAAAATGTGATTTTATTTCTAAAATATTATTTTTCCTTTAGTGTGCATTTCAGAAATATATGCAATAAATATTTAGACTTTCAATTTACTACACATCACTCTAGAAATCTGCTTTGCTATCATCATCAAAATTAATTTGCTTAATTATTATTCCTACCTCATCAATCTCAGTATTGCACTAACTTGAAAAATGCCACTTTTTACTGTTTGCACTTTAGTTTGATTTCTATTCTAAGTTTATGAACAGTAATAGAGTCTTGCTTGAATATTCATTAGCTTTGAATTGTGAGATATGAAAAGGTGCTTTCTTTTACCTTAATGAAAGTGGCTCAGCATGGGGTGGATCGGTAATGACATTTGATTTTAGGCGTCCAACAAAGTTGCTTTTAATTTATTGACACATCTTGTCCAAACAGCTCCCTCGCAAGTTAGTGGTGTAATGAAAGAAAGAGTGCTGCAAAGGAGTGTGGAGCTTTCCTGGCAGGAGCCAGAACATCCCAATGGAGTCATTACTGAATATGAAATCAAGTATTATGAGAAAGTAAGTGCTAAGAATATCTGTAATGTACAACAGTGTGTTGTTCGTTTTATGTTGGCTTGCTGTGTTGTGGAACAGTGTTAAAGTCATCAGCTATCAACTATACTGTCTCTCCAAAGTTAGTGATTTTGCTTGTTTTTAATAACTAGCTAAATCCTGCAATCATTACTGCTGTCATATGTCTCCTATATTGTATTTTATCATACCAAAAATGAAATATACACTTGAAATCTGCATTTTGTTTTGGTTTTTTTTTTAATTGTTAAGTTGGACTTAGATATTTTAGCATTATATTGTTGTTTTCTCATCTTTTCTGCAGTGTGTGTGAAGCTTTTTTCATTTCCTTCTATATCACTGTAATTCTAGTCTTGATACGGTGTATCAAATACTACTCCTGACTGCATTTCCTGTTTCCATAAGAGCTGGGCAGCTTCAGCTTGATGTCTGAAAATTTCCAAAACACTTCCTACAGTTTCAGCAAATAAATATTCCCCATTTATCCTTTTAAAAAGACCTAGCATTGTGAAATTTATTTTTTGCTTGTTCTCTCAACACAGTAGTGAACTGAAGGCTGCTTTTCAATAGTAGATGAAGTGATCTCTGTTCCTGGTAGAGTGAAATTGCAATCTTACTGATGTCAAGTTCGAGTCTTGCCATTCATTTCAGCGTGTCTAGGGCTTCATTCATGATAACTTTGAAGTACTGCAGAATAAAAAAATTCTGACAACCGTAAGCTGGATGAAAGCAGAGTGCAGGCGTGTTGTGCAGCTATGTTTGTCATGGGACCCAGACTAAGTGTGGCTCCTCCAGATTCCCTGGAAAATTGACTGCATAATATACTAATAACTTTTATGAAACATTCTGTGGAAATTAAAAATGCATTAAAATTAAAAAAAAGTGAACAAAGGAGCTCCTTTTTGATCAGTCATGAAGACATTTCATCTTTGCAAACAAGGTAATTGTGCCTCTATATCAAAAAGATCATGTCAGCTTAGTAGGTAACACAGAATTGGATAAATTCAGACCAGATTGGATCTAATATCAAATGTCATATTTAATTTTCAGTGCTGAATTACACAAATATACTTATCAAAAGATCTTTATATAATTTATGAAGGGAATAAAATGTTTATTTGTTAATGATAACTTCCACTTCAAGTTGTTCAGTCTCATGATTCTTATAACAAAATTTAACAGATATGTACAGATATTTAAACAAGTCCTTTAAATAAACTTTACTAATTTTATCAGGCAATTTTTGTTTTGCCAGCATTTGTGTGTGTACACACAAAAATGAAGTCCATATTTTAAAAAAATTTAGCATATTTACAAGAGCAAAACTGCACAAAGAAAGAAATTGCAAATATACTAGATTTTTCATACAATGATAGCTTTTAGAATATAGCTTTCATTATTTTCCCTATATATTCATGTTACTTTAAATAACCAGCAAAATTTCACTTCCAGTTTTCTGTTTACAAAGGGAAGAACTGATGTTAAAGTTCTTTTGTAATAGAAGCAAATCTCCTGGTATTATACTTATCACAGTGAAATTAATCAGAGAATGAAAAGCCCATTCTACAGTCCCCAATAAACTGAACTATGTAGCTTTAACTGACAAAATTTTTGTACAAATACTTAAATGGTTGTCTTCCAATAAAATGTAGTCCAGCTTTAAAAGTCATTTATAATCTACTTGATTAGAATGAGAGAGGCTGTTTAAGTCTTGTTTCACTAGTTTAAAAGAAACAAACAAAAAAAATTCTGAACTTTTACAGCCAAATTAAATCAAATATTTCTATTGTTCTGAAGTATTCTGATAAGTGGGTTTTTTTCACCTCTCACTTCTGGCAGGGCTGGAATAGAAACTGCCTGGAATCTCCAAAGTAAGCCTGTCCTGTGAGATTTCTAGTGCAGGTTATTTTTATTTCTTTGTTATTTGTTTATTTATTTTGACTGGAAGAACTGTTGGCAATTCAAATAAGCCTCATTTATGCATCAAAACTCTGAAAATCCACTGTGTCTTACAATCCCAAACCTGACTATTTGTGGTTTCCTTACACTTGTTTCTCCTCTCTTAAGCGTTCCTATTCTTTCTCACATACCAACATACATTCCACCATGGTCCTCATTTACAGATGATTTAAATCCTCTTGGTGAAAAATTTGTTGCTAGCCAAGACAGTGGGCTTGCTCAAATAACAGACCAGGCAAGAACTAGGAGAAGCCTTTACTGAGTCTCAGAAGAGTAATCCTGTATGTTCTGTGTAGCCTTGTACACCAGCAAAAGCCTTTGCTGCTTTACTGACAGCAAAGGGGAAGGTTCTCCATCATTTTTAGCCTGTGAAGTGCTGTTGAAATGAGTTACAGATTTATTCTTTTCCTCTGTCTCATTAGCACTGCCATGTACGGCTCACGCTTCTCTGGTTATGTGGTGCATTCAGATGGTTGGTTAATTCATCTCTTCTGCCGTTCAAATCAGAATTGCATCTGCCACCAAAAATCAACAGGACTGCACGTATCTATGCTGAAAGACAATCTGTGTCAGTAAATGTGATGAATAAGTAGAGCTTTTTGAATACTGTAATGATCTGTGATACAGCTTTTGTACTCTTTGAAAGTGAGTTATTACTCATAGGGTTTGTAATCTTACAGCCTTAAATTGGAGGAATGTCATACTGCGCTTCTTTCTCTGGGTTCTTCTTTTTACTATAGAGTCTAAAATTGGTAAAGACTAAAAGATAGAGAAAAAAATCTGAATTAAAAACTGATATGAGGAAATCAGGAATTGTGCAAAATCAGCCAATTATACATTGGCAATACTGCATTTTTTAAAGGTGTTGGAAGAGTAAAATATCAAGGTAATGATATCAGTTGGACTGTTGCCATTCATTCATGCCATTCAATGTTTAGGACTTCATTCATAATAACTTTGAAGTACTTCAGAAATAAAAAAAATCTGACAACAAAACTGTGTTAGTGCAGTGTGAAGGCAGGTTGCACAGCTGTATGTTTGTCATGTTCTTACCATGAAAGAACAAATTTCCCTGTCCTTGAACTTTTCTTTAAACCCTACCAATTCCCCTGGAAAGCTGCAATTGTGTAATTTCTCATAAAAATTTTACAAAATGCAATCAGTGCCAAAAAGCAATCATTTTTGGTCTCAATGTTTTATGAGTAAAAACATGAGCATCCCATTTGAATTTTGCATTACACTTAGAGCTCTTCATTGCATTGACAATGTTTTCTAATACTCTGCAGAATATGCTCTATTTTTTTATGCTGGGGAAAAAGAGCATTCAGCAAATTGAAATAAACTACCCGGGCTGGCTGTCAGTTGCTGTTGTGCAACCATGATAAAATCAGATCTGTAAATGTCATTTAATCTTTTGTTATATTGTTTCTAGGATCAAAGGGAGAGGACCTATTCAACAGTAAAAACCAAGTCCACTTCAGCTTCTATTAACAACCTAAAGCCAGGAACAGTGTATGTTTTCCAGATTCGTGCTTTTACTGCTGCTGGTTATGGAAATTACAGCCCCAGACTGGATGTTGCCACACTGGAAGAAGCCACAGGTAAACAATTGGGTTTACAGGAAAAGAACCCTTTCTGTAAGGTAGTAAAGCAAGAAAGTATCCATAAGCAGTATAATTGCAGTTAAAAATTATTACGTTCTACAAGAAAGTGGATTTTTGTAATTGTATTTTGAAGGATGAGCTTCAATAATTTGTTTTACTATAGAACTGAAAATTGGTCTTACAGTTCTGAAGGAGATTCTTATATCTAAAGGAGATATTTTCATCTCTGAAGGAGATTTGTGACATATCAGGTTCTTCTCCTCTGCTGTCCTTCTAACCCAAATACTCTGGGGTTTGTTTTGTTGTGTTGGTTTGGTTTTTTTAAAAATTCAAATCTTCGTTCTCTCCACAAAGAAAGTGAGTAGTGGTGAGCTGAATAACGCAGCTAGATTCTTCTGTAACGGGGGAGAGGAGGAAGGCGGAGATTTCAACCCACAGAGGCTTTTCCATGTCATTTTTGCTGTTTAACTTCCAAAAATCTTGAAAGTTTTATCTATGTTCATGTCTTGTTTAAGCTGTAAGTCTATCTTCAGTGTCTTTGGAATTCATTGGCAATTTTAAGCTTGGTTTAGTAAAGAAACAGAAGTCTCAGATACTAGGTTTCTTTGAGGCTCATGTAGTAAGTTGTAAGCTGTGTAACAAAAAAAAAACAACCTCTCAAAAACCCTCACAATGGACAATGCAAAGCTGATGTACAAGCAGTCTCAATACAGTACACAGAAAATCTCACTGTGACATCTCATCATAGGGATACTATTTTTGGGGAGATCCTTCACTTTACTTGAAACTGAAATCAGTCTTGTACCCTTATTTGTATAAAAATCTTACTGATACCTTTTTTACTCTGCAGTGTAGATATGTGCATGCATGTTTAGAAAAACTTTTCTATGTTTTGCATCTTTTGAAAGAAACTACCATCAGTGAGGCCGGGCAGCTGTGAGCCCATTCACAGGAACTGACTGTGTCTCTGGCAGCTCCACCACTCTGTTGCAGACCCAAATTACGTTACTCTGTTGGTTACCTGAAAATTTGCTTCAGGTTGACCTTTCTGACAGCAGGTTTGCCAGATTTGGAGCTGAGAATACATAGCCTATGAGTTCAAATGTATGTCTGCCATACCCTCTCTGCACTCTATGCTGCGTATCTAAGGTGCAGACACACATCATTGCATCTTATTAATTGCAGCCAGATGTTGCCTGAACAATTTGTGGATATTCTTAAAACACAGTAGTTAGGTCTTGATTCCACGTTAGCTCCACTCAAAATATAAAAACTACAGATAAATAATACCACACATCTAATACACATAATTGAAATAGTAATTATCATAATAGCAGCAATAAGCTGTTATTACTAATACTATTAGCTTTGTGACTAATAGCATACTTTCCATCTGTAGAGCTCTGCTTTAGAAAGAGTCAATAGAAGAATCCCCATTTTGCAGAATGGGAACCTGAGGTACAGCCAGAAGTAATTTCTTATTTTGAGTAGTTTTCTGGAAAACAAATTAAAAGTCTGTCATAATCAGTCATAAGTTTCTGCTAATTAGCTAATTTATTGTCCATAGTGGTTTCAAATTAGTTTGTCAAAATGTTTCCTCAACATTGCCTGAATTATGTGCATATTTTTATATGCTGAATGTAAATATACTGGTAACTGCTAGTATTAGCAAAGATAATTTCAGAGATAAATAATCTTGACTGGAGTTTGATCAACATATGGAAGATTAGAAAATCCTATCATAAATGCCTCACTGACCATGTTCCTGAACTCTTTCTCACTCAGATGATGAAAAAATGCATATAAGCCAGAGAGATGCTTGGCCAGCATCTGCACAGCAGGTTTTTTCTTGTCACAGGCCAGCTTTGTGTTTTGAGATGACATGTAAAATGTCCTATGTTTTTATTAAAGAAAATTTTAAAAGTGGCATATTTTCCATTAACTTGAGATGACATTAAAAAATATAATTCCCAGTAAGGATAAGCATCCACAATTTCCCATAAATAAATAAAATATTGGTAAAAAGATAGTAAATTCCATTAATTACTTCTAAAAGAGTTTTACACAAAAGTTGTTTTTTTTCTTATATTTTACTAGAACTTACAAACTAATCAAATTGATCTTCCTTTAACATTTTAAATGAAGACCTTTAATGGATCATTTTTTGGAAATGTGGCTCAAGCGAAGTGCTGTACTGGTGAATACTAAACCAGTGTTATGCTACAGTTTAGAGGCACTGTCGACTCATTATTCCAGTGGATTTCTGAATGCAGCTTTTAAAAATGTCAAAGTATTTTAAGAAAAAAATACACACATATATATTTATGTAAGAATATATATAATGACCATCACAGTCAGCTAATCATGTTGCATGCCTGGATTTCCTCTGGCACTTAACTGGTTCCCACTTTTTGGTTGATGCTGTTAATTAAGTAAATTTTTGTGTCATGCTCAGTTTTCTGAATTATGATAGAAACTACATAGCCAGTTTTTGAAGAACTACATCTCTTATAATAATATTACTCATATGTAAAATACACATATTTTATACCTGTATTGGAACATGTCATACATGTTGGGTATTGCATAGATATTTATGTTAAAAAAAAATTCATAATTATAAAATAAACATGCTTTATAAAGTCAAAATACTCTATACTGTGTTTGCCACAGTTCAAGTCAATTACTCTAGTCATTGTATTTTTTGCTGATTGGTTATTAGAGACAGAAGTCCCTCAGGAAAAACACACAAATGCATAGAAATATCACTTAAGTGTCAGTTTATCTCTTGGTTCACTGAAGTATTTAGAAGTCAAGTTAAATGGCTTGTAGCCAGTGGACCTAAAGATGAAACAGTGTTTTTTGTAGTTGAAGCAGATTTTTTCACTTGCAGAATCACAGAATAAATTAGGTTGGAAAAGACCTCTGAGATCATCAGGTCCAATCTGACTTTGTTGCAGCTCTCACTGTTAAAGCGCTCGACACAACCTGGCACAATGAAGTCTTTGCTTTTTCCTTTTGCCATTAATCAGTTTAAATCAAACAAGATTAAAACATTTGCTGAATTTATTTCCAATGTCTGAAATGACAATAATACACATTTTTATAGAAGACATAAAGCACAATATTTAAGAAAGTAATATTTGTCATACATGGGTCCAATTATCGTTGAAGCTTTCGTGATGGACATCACTGGGAATTCTTTTCCACAAATCATCCATTTCAAATTGTTTGCATGAGGAAAAGTTTCTGGAGCAGCAGCACAACATTTTCAGTTGACATACATTTTAAATCATCCAGGATGTTTATATATCCATTCCTCATCCCTACAACCATATATTTGAAAGGTGTGGTTAACTTCTTTAAATTAAACACTGTGCCTTGTGTGTGAACATATCATAGCACAAGATCAAATATCAGCTGTAGCTAAATGCCCAAGTACTAGTTCCCTGTTTCACTCCCTTAGCCTGAGCAGAGTCTAAGCAGAGGTAAGGGCAGACTTCTCCATCCTGCTGCTGATTCGCTGTCATCACCATTGGGGCAGCGTCAGTGACAGGCAACCATGCCATGCACCCCCTGAACGGATCTTCTGCATCACAAAATCATTGCTCTAAGAACACTCCAGCATCTTTATATCTGCCAAATCACAGAAATAATTCCAGTAGCTGGGTTCAGATCCACTGTTTAACTAACAGTCTGAGTTCACACAGAAGAGAGAAGAAGCAGAGTAGCTGAACAGAGGCAAATGTCTTAGACTGCTGTCACTGAATTCGTTCCAGGCCATGCACACAATCAAGCTCTTTTTTTTAAGATGTAAAAATGCATCATACATTGCATCCCACCTGTCTTACCAGTTGGCTAGTGTATCATGTCCCCAACATTTTCCAGAGCCAAAAAAACATCCTCTGCTTGCTTCCAAAATGTACCAGTACCCAAAATCTGTGAGGCAGTTACACGGAGCATCCCACTCACATATGTCAGCCTCTGTGCACTCATCTTGGCTACTGGATTAGGTGACAGGCTGGGCTGGTGATTTTTCCAAATCTTTTTGATGGATGAGACTTCACACTCTGGCTATTGTGACAGGATGCTGCTTCTTCTTCATTTCCAAGTGAGGTTTGCACTGAAGTTCAAAGAGAGAAGGGACCAATTAAAGGAAATGCTGTATTTTACAGAAATTTCACATTCTTTAGCTTTGTTGGTTTTGATGCCCTGGTACTTTACAGGAACTGAGTTTTATTATATATGCACCTACATGCTTGCACAAGACAGTCACCACTGATTCCTTAAACGTTCTACGAGTAGTATATAGGCAAGTCTGCAGTAGCATCCTCCTGACCTGAGAATCTCAGAAAGTTAAACATTTGTTCTTTTTAGTTAAAGAGTAATATTAATAATGTGATCTTCCTCACCTGAATTAGGTAGAATATAGAAAAAATACAAAGTTTCTTTAGGAAATTAGCGTGTGTGTGTATGTGTATGTGTATGTGTTTGTGTGTTTGTAATTTCCCTCCAGTGCAGATTATTCTAAATCTGTGTAGTATAACAAGGGGTTATTTGAGGGGTAAACAGTTGGTAGAGGTCAGTGTCAGTCCCAAAATAAATCATGTTGATTGGCTCACTTCTCCCAAGAAAAGACTGGTTTGTTTGTTTCTATGGGAACCTCTGAAGTCTGCAACAGGAACTCAATTCTGCGGAATTCATAAAATCCTGGTGCAAACATTCCTATTCAGTTATCACTACCGGCAGTTAGCTATATTATCATACCATCTACAGTTCAGTTAATCAGCTATCAGTTAAGTTTCTTTTTTTTTAAATCCTTCTTTTTAATCTGTATGCTGCATTTTGATCTAGGGCTGGTTTGTTTGGCACCAGGCCTGCCTGGAGACAGATGGGGTTAACCTGTCTAAAAGGGGGAAAAGGATTCTAGTCTGTGAGTTTGCAGGACTGATTGACAGGGCTTTAAACTAGATTTGAAGAGAGAGGAAGATAAGACCAAGGTTGCTAGAGGTGAGCCAAGGGGCAGCATGCCAGTGTTGGGGGTGAAAAGGATAGCCCATATGAAGTGCATCTGTACCAATGCTCGAATTACGGGTTACAAACAGAAGTTGGATGCCATCGTGCAGCAGGAAAGCTGTGATGTAGTTTCTGTAACAGAAACTCGGGTTCACTTGCATGACTGGAGTGCTGCAGTGGATAACTGTAAGCTCCTCTGAAGAGACAGGAGAGGAAGGGGAGGTGGTGGGGTAGTTGTGTATATTAGGGAGCGTTTCAACAGTATAGAGCTCAAGGGTGGTAATGATAAGGTTGAGTGCCTGTAGGTAAGAATCGGGGAAAAGGCTTGCAAGGCAGACATCCTCATGGGAGTCTGTTAGAGACCACCCAACTGGGATGAAGAGGCAGATTCTGTAAGCTGCTGGATAACATTTTATTCTTGTGGGAGACTTTAACTTGCTGAATGTCTGCTAGAAACTGGCTGTCTAGGAAGTTCCTGGAGTGTGTGGAGGGTAACTTCCTGACACATCTGGTAAGGAAGCCTACCAAAGGAAGTGCCCTGCTAGACCTGCTGTTTGTGAACAGAGAAGGGGTGGTGGGAGATGTGGTTGACAGCCATCTTGGGCATATCAACCACAGAATGACTGGAGTTTTCAATTTTTGATGAAGTAAGGAAAGGGGCAATAAAACCTCTACCTTGGACTTTTGGAGGGTGGACTTCAACTTGTTCAGAACACTGGTTCAGAGAGTCCTTTGGGAAGAAACCCTTGAAAAAAGAGGGGTCCAGGAAGGCTGGACATACTTTAGGAAGAAAAATTTAGAGGCAAAGGAGCAAGCTGTCCGTGTGTGCCAAAAGATAACCCAGCAAGGAAGAAAACTGGCCTGACTGAATAGGAAGCTTTAATGGGGAAAAAAGCAGGGGAGGAAAAAGAGTTTGTGACCTTTGGAAGAAGGGGCAAGCAACTCAGGAAGAGTACAAGGTGTTATTAGGACATGCAGAGAGAAGATTAGAAAGGTGAAAACTCAGAACTCAATCTGGCCACTGCTGGGAAAGATAATAAAAAGTGTTTTTATAAATACATTAACAACAAAAAGAGGACAAGGAAAATCTCCATCCTTTATTAGATATGGAGGGGAGTATTGTAACAAAGGATGAGGAAAAGGCTGAGGTACTTAATGCATTCTTTGCTTCAGTCTTCTGCATAAGACCAGTTATTTCAGGGCAAACAAACCTCTGAGCTGGTAGACAGGGATGAGGAGAGGAATAGAACTACCTGCAACCCAGGAGGAAGTAGTTTGTGCCACTTAGACACAAACCTACAGAGCTGAGTTGGATACACCTGAGGGTACTGAGGGAGCTGGCAGTAGAGCTTGCCAAGCTGCTTTCCATTATTTACCAACAGTCCTGGCTCATAGGAGGGGTCCCAGACAACTGGAGATTTGCTAGTGTGACGTGCATCTACAAGAAGGGTTGGAAGGAGGATCTGTCAGCCTGACCTTGGCACCAGGGAAGGTCGTGGATCAGATCATCTTGAGAGCCATAACACATCATGTGCAACACAACCAAGCAAAAAAGTACAAACCCAGTGTGGGCTTACGAAATGCAGGTCCTGCTTGACCAACCTGATCTCATTTTATGACCAGGTGACCTGCTTAGTGGAGGAGGGGAAGACTATGGGTGTAGTCTACCTGGCCTTCAGTTAACTCTTTAATACTGTCTCCCACAGCATTCTCCTGGAGAAATTGGCAGCCCATGGCTTTGATGGGTGCACTCTTCAATGGGTAAAAAACTGGCTGGTTGGCCAGCCCCAGAAAGTGCTGTTGAATGGTGTTGCATCCATCTGGCAGACAGTCACTAGTGGGATTCCCAGGGCTCAGTATTAGGGCCAGTATTGTTTAATGTCTTAAATCAGTTATTTGGACAAGGGGATCAAGTGCACCATTCAGCAAGTTCGCAGATGAAAATAAGTTGGATGGTAGCATTGATCTGCTGGAGGGCAGGAAAGCTCTGTGGAGGAGTCTGAATCACTGGGCTGAGGCCAACTGTATGAGGTTCAGTAAGGAAAAATATTGAGTCCTACGTTTCAGTCACAACAACCCCAGGCAGCACTAGAGGCACAGGGGAAGAGTGGCTGAAAAACAGCCCAGCAGAAAAGGACCTGGCGGTTCTGATCAGCATCTGGCAGAACATGAGCCAGCAGTGTGCCCAGGTGGCTACAAAGGCCAGTGGCGTCCTGGCACTTGTATGTGGCCAGGAGGACTAAGGCAGTGATCATCCCTGTGTATTTGGCATGGTGAGACTGCACCTCGAGTTCTGTGTCCAATTCTTGTCCTGTCACTGCAAGAAAGTCATTGAGGTGCTGGAGAATGTCCAGAGAAAGTCAATGGAGCTGGCAAAGGGTCTGGAGCACAAGTCCTATGAGTTGCAGCTGAGGAAACTAGGGTAGTTCAACCTGGAGAAAAGAATGCTCAAGGGAGATGTTATCACTCTCTACAACTACCTGAATGAAAGTGTAGTAAGGGGGAGGTCCACCTCCTCTCCCAGGCAGCTAGTGACAGGACAAGAGGACATAGCCTCAAGCTGCACCAGGGGACATCAGGAAGAAGTTTTTCCCTGAAACAGGGCTTAAGTATTGGAATGGGCTGCCCAGGGAGGTGGTGGAGTCACCATCCCTGGACGTGTTCGAGAAATGACTAAACATGGCACTTAAAGCTATGGTTTAGTTGACATGATGGAGTTCAGTCAGAAGTTGTACTTGATGATACTGGAGTTCTTTTCCAACCTTAATGGTTCTATGAATTTATGATTGTATGATTCCAGGTGTCTCCTCATCTATCTATTTCCTGGTCTAGATCCTCACTGTTACAAACCAGCACAGCTCCACAGAGTTCAGTAGAGCTGTGCTCATTTAATACAGCTGAGTACATGGGCACCTTTAATAGATGTCAGGCAAGCAATATATCTAACAAACCTCAAGGTTTTTCAGGCTAAGTATTTACATCCTCAGTTTACATTAATGTGGCACGCATATATTTGCATATATTAATAGATTTGTCATATATTAATAAAAAGAGTGATAATGTTTGGATATTTTAGCATGTAAATTCTCTGAAGCATGGAGAATTCAATTTTGTATATGTGGAAGTACCTTTTTATTGCTAACAGAAACATGATAAGTAATAAAAGCTATTTACAATGATTAATAGCAGTAAAAGATTGAAATATGCTAACTAGGAAATCTGTGTTAATAGAGTTTCAGCTCAAACGTTTTTCTTAGAGTTAAGACATTATTTCCTTGGAAACCATCAAAGTCATATCAATGAGCTTTAGAAGGGAAGCTAGAAGCAGAGCTCTTCAGGGATTACTCCCCTACTGTCCCACTTTACAGGAATATCTAGGGCTTCCCTCTTTGGATGGAGTCAACAACTGAGCAAAACAGAAGGCAGCACAGCAGTAGGAGGGAGTGGAAGTGACTGGTGCTAGTGGTGCTGGCCTTCAGCTAATGGCTGTACCACTTTTGCCAAGGAAATTCCAGCTTGGCTGCTTTTTATTCAGTTTAGACAATCATTGATTCATACAGCATTTGGTTGAATTTCTAATGCATGCCCTTATTTAGACTAACTTTGTCAATGTAATAGTTTCAGACAAAAGCAGCCTACAACAGTAGACAATCTCAATTCATGATGATTGACTTAAATTTTTGCAGTCCCTGTTTAGGGATTAATTTTTAACTCATCTCTGCTCTATGCTCTGTTTGTAGCCACAGCTGTTTCCAGTGAACAGAATCCTGTCATTATCATAGCTGTGGTTGCTGTGGCAGGAACCATCATTTTGGTCTTCATGGTGTTTGGATTCATCATCGGACGAAGGTATTGCATCTTTCATGGGCCTAAGCACATCTGACCCTACCCTTTTGAACTGCTGAGATGTAGTCTAATCTGGGATAATAATTTGCAAAACTGAAATGGAAATAATTTCTAGTAAGGACAGTTTTCTTCTTAATCCATTATCCATTATGTGGTTTGTCCTCTTACTTTAGCAAGACACTTAAATCAGTGTGTTCTTTTTGTTCTATATAAATGTGCTTAAAAGGAATCCCTAGCAGGTTCTTTACCTGCACTTCTCAAAGTCCCTCTTTCTGTGCAGTTTTCTCACATGGAGAAGTCTGACACTTTATCTGATCAGCCTTTAAATGACTTAAATTCAAGAAAAAGAGACACAGCAGTAAGATCAAGAATACCCTTATGTAAAAACAGTGTTCTAATTTCAAGCTCTTTAACAGTTCCTCTGTTTTATCTGTAGAAGCTTTTCACTGGAACTAGAATTTTTTCTTTAAGACCTATCCCGACTGATATTTGATACAAAAGCCTTTTGATTGCAATTGTTCATGATTTATTTAAAACTCTGCTGTCAATAGGATTACAGGTGAAAGTTTCAAAGGATCTACAGCCGTTTGGTATTCAGTGCCTGAAAATCCCAGCCTGCAAAACTGATTTTGTCAGGACTTTAGATGTGAGAAATAAATCGTTATTTACCAGTAAAACTGGTGTTTTACTTCTTTTTCAGGCATTGTGGCTATAGCAAAGCAGATCAAGAAGGGGATGAAGAACTTTACTTTCATTGTAAGTGTTTTGCTTTCCCCCTCCCCCCTTTCAAAACTTCCCAACTGCAAGAATGTAGACAATACTATAGTGCAGACAATACTAAAACAAGACTCCATGAAAGACAATGCCATAGGAAATTCATAAATGCTATGTAAATAGCAAGTGGGAAATTAAACACTGTAAAAATGTGACCTACAGAAAAAGACTGCAGATTAAAGACAACACTGCTCACACAGATGGTTTTATTTCTATACATGTTGATGATATACTGTTGTTTTTCATTGTATATTTTTGTTTTCTTTTTGTTTCTTTGAATATGTTTTTCATGTTGTCCTAATGATCTCTCTGAGGTGCAGTATTCTGGAGACCTTTGCCCAAGTGATCTTTACCTCAGGCAAACTTCAGATTTAGAAAGTATGAGTCACTGCATCACCTTAAAAATGAGGCTTTTCTGCTCAAAAGCTGTTTTCTGCTACTGTGAATACCGTACCATCAATATTTACAAAACATAATGTCCTTAAAATAGAATATTTAATATGAAAAGAAAGGTCAGCCACTTCATTACTTTCTGTGTTGTAGGACCACTTGCCTAGCTAAGAGTAGCACCTAAGGCCTCTCTTCTTAAAATTGTATATACCATCTGAATTTATACTAGAACCCTGGGAAAATTCAATAAAACACATCTTTGTTGAGTTAATGACAATTAAAAATGGAAAGGAAGGTTTATGCAAGAATAGTTTCATTCTTATTCAAATATTGTTTAAAAAAATTCTTATTTTAGCCCATTCTCTTTTCTATTGTAATGCCATTTTGGCATTAAAAATTGAAAATGTTTTAATTTCTTTTAGAAAAGGAAGCATTGTAAAACTAAGTTTCAAAATTATTTTGAGCAATTGGCAAGTCACAATAGAATTAAACTAAACATAAGTTCTCGTACACATCAATGCCTGAGTTTCCAGTCTTCTCCCATACCTGATGACTCTCATATCAGTACAATTTGCCATTTAGACAAGCTATACTGTATGTAGCTTTTGTTGTCTAACAATAATTACTTAAAGTACTACTTAAATGCATCAGATTTTTTTTTTTGTGAAAGCAATAGGATTTATCTTATTACAGATATGTTAAACTCATGAGCCATTATCAGAAAGTTATGTCATGTGGACAATGAAATAGCCACCAGTCCTAAGTTCTTAGCACATTCTCAATGCATTTCTCTTAAATGAGTAATTCTAGGCAAAGCTCCACTCAAAATCAGATTAGTGCTCTGTTTTATTTTTCTTTCCTGAAAAAATCAGGTCAGCTGGAAATTGATCACATTTCCTGAGTTTGGGTGTACAGCTACCTAAAATTGTTTAAATGCAGTGAGTGTCAAACTAAGTAGTGACATCATTGCAGCTTTAGTAAATCAATTCATAAACTGTGCAAGAAAGGTGGAAAATAATAATGAGATAAGAATTATCATGCACTTTGCAGTGCAGCTGATTTTAAAGAATTCATCAAAAATCTGATTTTACTTAAATGTTACTATTTTGGGAGTGATGGAGTTTAAATCTGCCTCTTGTAATGCATTATAAGCTTTTCACATCTTCAGAAGAGCTACTGCTTTCACTTTTAAAAATCTCTGTTATGTCCTTGAAGGAAAAGATCAAGTATGTATTCTTTTATTTCAGTATAGAAATGAAAGAAGCATGCTAGCTAAACAATTTCTTTCCTTATCTCCATTACTGGTGGCATTTGTCTGTTTCAGTGAAATTGTGTATTAATTAGTGTAAAAGCTGCTGATTGATAGTTGATGGAAATGGTGAGACTTTTATAAGTGTTCATTTCTCTTACTATCCTTTCAAGAAATCTGGTTATCCAGCAAATCAGTCAGAAGATTAAGCATACACAGTCTTTTTTAAATCATGGCCCAAAATAGAAGTCACTTTTTACCAAGGTAATTTTTTCATCATATATTGATCGTACATGTATTAATTTAATTTGACAGCCATATACAGAGTGAGAGGGGACCCACTGCTGTGGTCACCAGCTTGGTCACAGAGCTGTGAACATCATTTTGGTGGTTTTTTGCTCCATAACATCTAGACAACATTCTTCTGTACTGAGGTACCAGACTGGATTTTCAAAAACCTAACAAATACTTATAACAAAAACTAGCAAACATTTTTTTAAAGCAGATTTTAAAGTACTGCATTTAATGGGGTATCATATATTTCATTTCAATTTCATTCATTTCTCTGTGACCTCAAGTGCTACACTTGAAGATGCAAGTACAATGGAGGAGTTTAGTCAAGCAATTCAGATTTATATTTGGGTTCCTCCTCCCGTTTTCACCTAACAATGTCTGCAAATGCAGGGCAGCATTATTTCACGTTGCTATGCTAGGATAGCCTTGGCCTGTCAAAATGTTTTATGACAGCTTGAATAAAGAACCATCAGAGGCCCACTTGAGATTTGCAAGGCCAATCCAGGCTCCTTTTCAAAAACACAAGAGGATGGCTCCTTCTCCATATCCTTACCTAAAAGCAGTATTACAGCTGGTCAACATATGGCTTTATACTGATTTTCTCCAATATTTTTCAGTTTTAAGGAATAAATATTAGCAATTTAAAAAATGAGCAGCATTGTCAATGCAACTGGAAGAACATCTATTTAAATACAAAATATGACAGCTAATAACATCTGGGCAACATTTCAAATCATTTCTCTGGTTCTAAATTCATTAGATTACTCAACCAATTTCTCTAGTTTTTTCCTTCATATGAGGTTTTGAGGGTTTTTGGTCATTAATACCATCTAAAACATAAATACACATGATTACTAAGCTATTTTTCAATATATTTTCAAATTAAAAATATTTTATGTTAGAAGAATAAAAAGCAACTTTAAATTATTTGTGTTTTGTATTTACTTCTGATCCTGTTATTGCATACCGGTATATCAATTATCAGAGAAACATTTCTGCATTTTCATGTTGAGTTTTAATTCACTGATTTAATTAAAACTCAGGAGTATAATCTTTCTGAGCAAATTTAGTTCATAAAAATTGCTTGATTAATAGATTTCCATGGTTGCTCTATTATCACCAAGAGTTTCTACTTTCACCAAAACAGCAAAAAATAATTTACCTGAATCATCATTAAACTAAGGGAATGCTGACCAGAGCACTATGCTGCCGAAGTTGTACTAAGTGTTATACTAGAAAAGGAATGATCAGAAAACAAGTTGCTGCATATTATTCCTTAGGTGCTTGAGAGGAGAAATATTTGTCCCACAGAGCCCACTTTCCCTTCCCATGCCTTTACAAGTTGACTACAAGTGTTTCTCTTGTTCATATTATAATGCAAGAAATATACCTCAGAATATAATTCCTGAGTGCTGTAAATACTTTGACTATTGCCACAGTCTTCAAACTATATTATGTTCAGTAGTTTAAGCAAACTGAAGGAGCTGGAGGTGGATCCTTTCAAATCCCACTAGAAGATAGAAATAACATGAAGAAATGCTGTTTACATGTCCTGGGACAAAAAGAGAAGCTGTCCTTACACAGAAAAGAAACTTTCACCTCTTCTTCTGGTCCTCTGCTCTCCCTTCTCCTTCTTTGTTTTTACTCCCACTCAACCCTTGAACTTTCTCACATTAAGCAGTATTTAATATTTATCACTTCTTTCAGTTCAAGGTGGAGATGCAGGTGGTAATGTTAGTCATTTTTAGAGATGGGATTGTGTACTTGTCTCAGCATGCTTGCAGATGATGCCTAAAACTAAGATTGCCTTTCAGAGCAGCTCTGACTCAGGCAGCGTGGAAACAGGTTCCCTTTTCCAAGGAGCGCTCTGCATAATGAAATTCCTGGGCTGACTGCACAATAAGTGCTTTTGTTTCATCACAGTCATGCTTTCTTACATCATTACAGTTAAATTTCCAGGCACCAAAACCTACATTGACCCTGAAACCTACGAGGACCCAAATAGAGCTGTCCATCAATTCGCCAAGGAGCTAGATGCCTCTTGTATTAAAATTGAGCGTGTGATTGGCGCAGGTAAGGCTGCCGTGGCTTCCTGATTCAACTGTTCCATTTAGCCCAGATCGAAACTCATACATCATAATGACAGGCAAATAATTATACCTCAAGTATAGAATAACTTTTTGCATTTGCCAGAGTGGTTAAGAGCAATGAAGCTGCACTTGCTTCTAGAACATAAAAACAAACAAGAGAAAAAAACCAACACAAAACCCAAATAAATGAGTAAATTAGAAGTCTTGCTTGACATTGAAAGCTTGTCGGTTTCTAATCCTGGTTCTGCTTTTAAAAATGGAACTGGGGGGAGTGGGCCAATTTTGCTGCCTATTATTTACTGTCAGAGTAAAGACATTCAGTATTTGTGCAAATTTTGCTCGCTTGCCGTTTGCAAGAGGGCTTTTTGACCTCTGAAGCTTTGTTCATGTGAGTAAGGAAAACTGGCTGCAGCACAAAATCACTAGGAAGGTCTTGTTTCTGTATAACAAAATCTTTCCTAAGGCTGTTTTTTCTTCTACCATTTTTCTTTTTGATATTTTATGAATACAAAAAGTTATTGTTTAACTTCATATGACTGATTGTAATTGCACCAGCACTACATTGCTTTTCTTCCTCTTGAACTGTCTACCACCTATTTAAACCATGGTATTCATGCTCTAAAAAGGCAGTTTCATTTGTTTGCATTAATAAGATATGTGACATTTTTATTGCACTACTCCATGTAGTGAAATTAAGTTTCCATGGGTAAGAAAAATATCAAATACTTTGGATTCCTGGAGGAAATGTTCGTTTGCTTTCCTGTTGTTTTATACAAGTATTAGTTCAATACTTTTTAAATCACCCTGTAGTTTGGCTCTGTAAATTACATACTGCAGTATTAGTTAAATACAGAAGAAGAAATATCTCTAAAATAAGCTGGTTTACCTGTAAAAAATTCTTTAGAATCAGAATTCACAACACCTTTTTAAAGTAACCCCACTCATGTTGAATCATGTCTTAATCAAGGAGTAGCAACGTTGAAATTAACATCACTGCTGAGAAAATTATTCCTTCAGATGAGTAAGAGCATAAGAATCGCTTGCTAACTAGTAATTTTTGTGATGCTAGAGTGGCAGCATCTCTTCTAATAAATACACAATATACATGATTAGCATAAAAAAATTGCTGAGCTTTATTTTTTGCTTTGAGTTAGAAATCTACCAGTGTAGCAACAGTTCAGAGCACAGAGATATATTCAGCTGGATTTTCCAATGACTTCTGAGCAAAATGCTGAAAAAACATGAGCTGCAGAGAATGCAGTTTAAAATGTATTTTCACAGTTATGACAAATTTCAGAATGCCAATTTTGATGACTGCAGATTAATTTATTCTTGATTTTAATACGCTTAACTGATAGCAAAAATAACTAATGTTGTCAATAGTCATTGAGAAGAAAGTTAATAAGAAGTGCAATGGTGAAAGCATACTGTATGTGGCGTTTAGCTATGGCTTTAACCTGTTGATATAAATAGCAAACAGGAGTGAAATGAGATGCAGTCCAGAAACAACAGAATGTTAAAGACCCAAAGCAGCAGCTGAAACTCATACATCAAAGAAGAATGTGGAATCTCTGCTAGTGACAGCACCAGAAAAGCCACTTAGCAATCTCAATATGCATCAACAATGCTGGCCACATCAACTATTGAATAGTGCCACATCTCTCAGAGAAACAGGGTGCAAGTATGCTTGTGCTGCATTTGCATGAGGGATGTGCGCTTTCCTTGCCAACATTTTCATTACCATCCCGCTGCGGCCACCTGTCAGATACAGAATGTGGTGTCCACTATGTTAAGTTGTTCATACCATACATCCTTTGTTCTAGCCCCTATCTTGTTGACATGCTGAGCTAGTGGCTGTGCGGCTGTGCAGTATTCCTACTCTTGTTGTCATATTTTTTGGTTCATTTTTTGGGCATCTTTTCAGCTGAATATACTATTTTCTTGGGAATAAAAATGGTTCATTGGCTAGCATCCTGGCCTGAAGTGCGTAACATACAAGTTCAAGTTTCTGGTTTGCTTGAGTGTGTGTGATCTGTTTTTGAATATCAATCAAAATCAGATCAGAGAGAGCTGGAAAGGAGTTAAGCCTTAGTGTCTTCCTGTGCCAAGTATCCTAATTACCTGGCTCTGAAATATCACAGACACACGCTTACACTCACATCTTGTTTTCGGCATGGAACAAAAACAATTTTGGAAAGTACTGCTAGGGAAAATTGTTATCCTTTATAAGTTCTTGAGGCTAGGAACTGTGAGTGAGGTGAGTGATGAATTCATTAATCCATGCTGCTAATAAAGTGCAGGAGGGAAGTTAAGGCACCAAGGTAAGGGCATGTGCAGCTAGTTGTTGTTTATGTAACAGCTATGCCTGATGGTATTCATAGCTGTTGACCTGGCTATTCAGACCTTGACTCCAGTCCCCAAGGATGGTTGAGGATAATGTGCAGGCAGGAACACTTGTCTGACCAATTAGCTAAGGGTACAGCATGGTATTAACAGAGGTATGTATATGGAGTTGATTTGACCTAACCTTGATTCAGCTAATATGGAACAGGAGGGAGAAGAATTTGATTCTGTATGCAGTCACCTCCTGTAAGATTCATAAAACAAACCATACTGAGTGGAGATTTGCCCAAACAGGTTGGTTGGAAATACTAAGTCATGGTCAAAGTTCTCCTTTTCTGGTTGGAGAAATGGGAAGCTGAGGCCCAGGTCCTGCTTTCTTCTTCCCCCAAGTTCTGCCGTTGAGGCAGCCAGGAGAACAGTAGTGTTTAAATGTTGTCGGCATCCTAAACAAGATTTCTCAGAACCCATCCATTAGGACACTTCAACGTCTATCTCTTCAGGCATTCAGACTAATTTTCAAGCATAAATTTCTCCACTGCCAGTCAGACATCTTGCCAAGATGTCTGCACTTGCACTTGTTCTTAAGTTTTTACCCCACAAAGTTTTTTTGGATCTCAGTCTATGCCCCCAGAGGACTCTCTAGTCAAACTTTCTGTGTAGGTCTTGCCTAGTTCCGTCATTTTTTTCAGCACTCATCCTAAAACATGTCTTAGATGTAGGTGTGTCTGCATATTTGTGTATATATAACGTCTTAATTTTAAGGCACTACACAGGCATGCAGGAGATAAATTTCCAACTTGATTTGATTTGGAGGACGGACTTGGAACTATAACTTCTGTACTTCATATGAAATTGCAAACTATCAGATAATTAAATATTTTTACAATGAGTCTCTCTTTTAAAGGCATGTTCCACTTTATTCAGCATAAGATATGTAACTACCCTTTTCTTGTATACATACACAGAGATTTTTCTTCCTGGCTACAGAATTGGATATCTCACTTTTTCTGTACTCTGATACAGCTGTGAGGCAACGGACAATCCTTAAATCGTTCATAATATTATTAATAGTGAGGCAGATATTTTGCCATTTGACTCCACATTTCACATGCATCCACCCTCTTTTCTGTCTGATAGAGTCCAATTACTTCTCTCACAAATTTGATTGTTGAGGCTTTTTGTTGTTGTTGTATTCTTACTGGCTGTTTGGCCTTTTTTGTCACATATTTCTCCAAGTTTCAACTGTCAGTTCAGAACCTTTTACAAAATTGCAACATTTGCTTGTGTTTGTTTAATGTAACAAAATTGTTATGTCACACCTTTCATTTTATAATCTGCAAAGTAAATTATCCTGCTTGAAGATAATACTGTAGTGCTTCATTTAACACCATAACAATGCTAATTTAAAAGCAGCTCCGCAAGAGCTGCCTTTTGAAAGAAGAAAAGCCATTGGCTCTAAAGTTAGCAAGGAAACCATGTAGAGCAGAATGACATTTTCACTTAGAAATCTTCTTACTATTTCTATAATAGTGTTTTCTTATGAAAGCTTCTTCGTTTTTATTTCCTATTTTTGAAAAAAAGGCTACAAATCACTAACAAGTCTTTTAAAATATTCAAGTAACAGTCCTGTCAATTGGCTTAACATGAAGTGTCAATTCCATAAGGGTCACCAATTCATTTGAAACTCATGCCTAAGTAATCCATTTCAAATATGAACATTCACATGTAAAATTTAAACACACACTTAGGTGACTAGTTGAATCAAGGTCTATGAAAAATATTGATAGTTGGAGTAATTCAACATTGATCTACTTAATTTTAGGAGAGTTTGGTGAAGTGTGCAGCGGGCGTCTAAAGCTTCCTGGCAAGAGAGATGTTGCAGTAGCCATAAAAACTCTGAAAGTTGGCTACACTGAAAAGCAAAGAAGAGATTTCTTGTGTGAAGCAAGTATCATGGGACAATTTGACCATCCCAACGTTGTTCACTTAGAAGGAGTTGTTACTAGAGGTAAGCAGCAGCTCGACCTGTCAGTCAAATAACAACACCACGGCAGAAATTACTCTAGCTTATTCATGGTCAAACATTCAAATTATAAACAGACTGCACACTCCTAATGGATTTTCTCCTGATGCGTAACTAACTAAAACAATACTTACTTTATGCTACAACCTGATGAAAAAATTTAGATGTACGCATGATTAAAAGATGAAGTACTTTGAAACATATTATTTTTCTAGTTTCATTTAGCCTCAAAGGCCTTGCAGAGAGATAAGGTTTCCTATGTCCGTTCATATTATCTGACATGCCATTATTCCAGAATCCTGTTCACACAGCAGGAGTTCAGAGGACACACTAACTTTTTGATTTCTATAGTTTGATTTTTTGAGTCATGGCCATGTTCCATGCAGACATTTAAGAAATTAGAGTTCAGTACCAGTGCTGGAGGGCTCAGAAACATTCGTTGTCTCAATGATTCAGTCCTTTAAAGGAATAACGTGTGTTTTATCAAAAAAAGGCACCCCATTTGTTTTACAGTTTCTTAAATATCTGCTTTCTTTCCTTTCAGGGAAACCAGTCATGATTGTAATAGAATACATGGAGAATGGGGCATTAGATGCATTTCTTAGGGTGAGTACCAAAATGAAAAGTAATAAAAACATATGGCTGGATGCCAGGCATCCACTAGAGCCGCTCTCTCCCTCCCCTCTGCAACTGGACAGAGGAGAGAAAATATAACAAAGGGGTTGATGAGTTGAGATAAGGAGCTGATCACCTGATCACCATCACAGGCAAAACAGACTTGAAGTGAGGATATTAATGAAATTACTAATAGCATCAGAGCTTGAGAATGAGAAGTAAAATGATCTTAAAGACACCTTTTCCCTGCCACATCTCTTTCCAAGTTCTACCTCCTTCCCCCCACCATGGTGCGGGGGGATGGGGAGTACAGCTACTTGTTTCTGCTGCTGCTCAGAGAGATGAGTCCTTCCCCTGTTTCCCGTGGGGTCCCTCCCATGGGAGACAGTCCTTCATGAACTGCTCCAGTGCAAGTCCATCCCACGGGCAACAGTTCTTCAAACACTGCTGCCACATGGGTCACTTCTCCACAGGGTGCAGTCCTTCAGGCACAGCTGCTCCAGTGTGGGTCCCCCACAGGCCACAGATCATACTAGGAAACTCTTGCTCCATGGTGGGCTCCTTTTCCTATGGGTAAGCAGGTCCCTGCCAGGACCCTGCTCCAACACGAGCCTCCCATGGGGTCTCTGCCTTCTTTGAGCATCCACCTGCTCTGGCATGAGCTTCAGGTGGGTCTCTGCACCGCTGTGGTCCTCTATGAACAGCAGGGGCACAGCTGCTCCATCATGGTCTTCATTATGGGCTGCAGGGGAACCTCAGCTCCGGTGTCTATCAGAAAATAACAAGGTTTATTCTTTACTTCCCATCAGAAAGCGATGTCGGACCCTCCTTCCTCTTCCTTCCTTTGGTTTTTATATCTGAGTTGACATCATATGGTATAGAATATCCCTCTGGTTAGGATGGGTCAGCTGGCCTACTTGTGTCCCCTTCCTGGATCTTGCCCTTGACTGGGGAAGGGATGTTACACTGTTGATGCTGTGCTCAGGAGTAGCCAAAACATTGATGTGTTATTAACATCTTTCCAAAAAGGAAAAGCACAGCACTCTGATGGCTGCTATGGGGAAATGAGCTCTGTCTCAGCCAGATCCAATACAGTGACATATATGATCTATTGACACTTTTCAAAAATATAGTTTGTGTATGTGCATATATATATATATATATATATATATACTTGCATGATATTAATATAATTAAAATGGTTTTCAGGCTGAAATGAAGCCTGACAAATACTAGCAGTTCCATGTGTTATTTCAGTAAAACCAGATCAGAAATGAGAGGATCAGAGTGGATCATATGGAGACATNTGTCTCAGCCAGATCCAATACAGTGACATATATGATCTATTGACACTTTTCAAAAATATAGTTTGTGTATGTGCATATATATATATATATATATGTGTATACTTGCATGATATTAATATAATTAAAATGGTTTTCAGGCTGAAATGAAGCCTGACAAATACTAGCAGTTCCATGTGTTATTTCAGTAAAACCAGATCAGAAATGAGAGGATCAGAGTGGATCATATGGAGACATTCTAGGAATTTGTGTGATTTAATGTGGCATAGGCATGACAGGTTTTATTATTGCCATCAGTTGAAATAAAACCACTGATACCTGAGGCCAAATCTTCTGCCTTTTGGGTGCAGAATTTTATTGTGTCAGCATAAAAATGGTGGAAATCAGCATAAAAGAATCCTCTAAATAAACTGTGGTTCTGTTAAGAGATGAACAAAAGAAGAAGAAATGCAAGTTCACAACATTTTTTAAGCATTTTTCTGAGTTTGCCAGTTCTGACTCCTTACTAGGTATACAAGACAATGTGAGATGAGTCTATAGAGGGCAGAAATATTTGTTTGATAAACTCCAAGTTATAAATGAAAATTATCATTTTCTAAGGTTGCAAAAAGGCTATAATTCTTCTTTTCTTGATACAAATAATTATACTGAGACATGAAGAGGATAAAAAAAACTATTAAGAGCTTCAGGTAATACTGGTATTCTCTCAGAAGTGACTTACCATGACTTAGAGAGAAATGTATAGTGCTGAGCAAGTTTTCTTACTGTTAGTAGATTAACTACTCACATTTCTTAACTGGATGTACTGCTTTATCTCTGAAGAAAGTAAAACTTGTGTTTAAAGTGAGTTTCTCTGCCCTAGGATGAATTTCCACAGAAAGAGTAAATAAGTAGAAAGCCAGAAAGTTGTAAAACTTATTTCTCTTCTCAGCGATACTAACAAGAATTGCTGCTCCTGTCTTCCCTCCAGAAACATGATGGGCAATTTACAGTCATTCAGCTAGTGGGAATGTTGAGAGGAATTGCTGCTGGAATGAGATATTTGGCCGATATGGGATATGTACACAGGGATCTTGCAGCACGCAATATTCTTGTCAACAGCAACCTTGTTTGTAAAGTATCAGACTTTGGCCTTTCCAGAGTTATAGAAGATGATCCAGAGGCTGTCTACACTACAACTGTAAGAGAAATCGATGCATTTACAGAGTTTTGAGATGTGGTTATTAAAAAGCATATCTTCTAGAGAGAATATAAAAGCAAAATACATTAATTGCTTGGGAAATGTTAACTGGTCAAAAGAAATCATCTCTCCAGAAATCTGGCTGTAGATAGGAAATAATATTTTTGTAAGAATGTACTTTTTTATTTGATGAAGTTCTAAAAATTTTGTACAGTATCTTCATTATTCCCTTCCTCATGATTTTCTGTTTAAACAAATAGGGAAGTTTTCCCTACAAAAATCTTAATCATCTAATTTACTGTGAGTCAGTTAACATATTTGTAGGCTTTTGCTATTTTTCAGACTAGATTTTATCTCACCAAAAGGTTGACTAGCTTGAGGCTAGACTGTGACAAAGCTCAACTCCTGTATTTTCCCTTGCTTTTGGGTGTGACGCTTTTCTTAAATATGTATTCATATCAGGCACACTATGCTCTTTATTCTTTTGTTGAGCCAGCTCCACTTTCCCACCCACAGAGCCTCGCTGTACCTATTTTCTCATGCTGAGGAAAGGAGGGGCCCCTGGAATCTGCTCTGACAGGCACAGGGATCCAGGAAACCACACTGGTTTTCACATCTGTCACTCCTGCCATTAGGCTCTAAGTGGGATCTTGATTTAAAAATGTCAGACCAAGATTTCAGAGGGGCCATGAGACAAGTTGGTGGCACTTATATGCACAGGCTGAGATTCCCTTCACTTAGCTTCAGCCAGCCAGGAGTTAAATGACTAGTGTAAATCAGACATCTGAGCACCTCTTTAAAATCAATGGAGGGATAAGCACTTCCAAAGAAATGCATCTAACTTAACCTAAGTTTCTATGTTCCAAGTGTTTTAAGAGGCTAAAGTTGCTTAGACACCTTTGAAAATTCTGCAGTTGGTCAACTGTAGTAGGTGATATAAGTGCTGCTTTTGATGCTTATGGAAATAATTATAAATGCATTCTGTGGAAGTTGGTACTAAATTTTTTCAGGGAAAAAATAGAATTTTCTTCCTTTTTTTTCATAGGGTGGAAAAATTCCAGTGAGATGGACAGCTCCAGAAGCCATTCAATATCGCAAATTTACATCAGCCAGTGATGTGTGGAGTTATGGAATAGTTATGTGGGAAGTAATGTCTTATGGAGAACGGCCTTACTGGGACATGTCAAATCAAGATGTAGGTTTGTTTGTTTGTGAATGTACAAACATGTAGATGTATGTTAGTAGAAGTTACATACTGTAAACATACATACATATGTATTTCACTGTAAACACATAAAATGTTGGTTTAGAAATAAGATTTATCAAAATACTGTATGGTTCTTAGAAAATGAAAAAGTTACAAAGGTTTCACTTTTTACCTAGATCAAAATCTTTCCTGTGCCACATGGATATTGTAGGTTTCTGTTCTGAGGATCAAGTAAAACTTGAACATCAAAAATAATAATATATGCTTTGCACTTTATTATGATTAAGCATGGAAAGAATTAATTTTTTTCCAATAAAAAATAATTCTGAGGTTTCTGACCTTAGAGCAATGATTAATCATTTGAAAAAAGTTGTTAAAAGTCTGAGTGGCAGTTAATGACCTACTTTGGCTTTTTCAAGTTAATTATGCTGATTTAACAGTACCCTTGTTTGCATAAAATATGATCCAGAGCAACAGGTCAGCAGTAATAGAACATATGGGTGTTAATCTTGATTTCTGACAGGAGTATCTATTAATACAGAAATTACACAGGAAAAAGTCATATGGATGTGAAAGTTGTCAGAAGGAGTCTCATTTAAAGTTCTTCAGGTGGAGGCTTGAGTGTTATTTTAATTGTTATTTTAATTTTTTATTAAATGATGAACATCAAAGTTAAAAAGAAAAAAGATAAAAGTGTAAATGATGAATCAGTTTGGCACAGTGCAAAGTTGTTAATATTTGACAGGTCTCAGTGTCAAAGATTTCATGGACTGTCAAAATATGGGCAAACAAGTCCTTGGGGCAGAGAAAGAAAAATATTTACATTCCCTAGACACCCAGTAGAGTTTCATTTCTTTTGACACCTTCCTTCTGTACTAGATTCAAACATAAAAGAAGTCTGACAGGAATTTAAGATGCCTCAAAGGCAAACCCTACCTATCTTTCAGGGAACAATAAGGAAAAACCTTTAAATAGGGAGAATTTTTTGTATCTTCATGCTTCTTACTGGATTTTGATAAGTATTCCTTCTATTGAAAACTGCATGTAAAGCAAATGACTGAATTTTTTTCAAAAAAACAGCTAATTACAACTTATTACAGTTTCATCCATTTTTAACATGTTTCATGATAACCTTCAATAGCACATAGTTAAAAGATGTATCAATTACTTGGTAAAATAATTTCAAATATTTCTGTATGCTGTGATCTTCAAGATGTCCTCCCAAAGCATATACACATCCTACCAAACACATAGATAAATCCATGATGCAAAAATTTAGAATCACCTTATGATGTGTTATTTATTCTCCTTCAAAGTCACCAGTGGGAGTATTTAAATGGAATAAAAAATGCTAAGTGTGTTCTTTTAATTTTGCATATTCCCTCAGTTTATATATCTTAGATGTATCATTTTGCCTAAAAGTAGATGCAGGTGTGGTATAGACCAGACCAGATCTCCTAAAAAATATGTCTCCCTGACTTTGGATCTTTAGATAGCCTTTCTATAATCCTGCCCTTCTTCCTTTAAGTGATTGCTTTAGATTGATAGAGGATACAAATTTGTGTTGTGATCTCTTTTCAAGAAAAAGTCCTGCTTTTAACAATGAGCTAGAGCTAGGGTGCACAAAAGAACACTCATCCCACAAGCTCCTCGCAGAGGCACAGCAGGCTGAGCACAGATGATAGAAGGAGTTGTCCCAACTTCTGAGCAGTGGGCTCACCTAGGCTTAATCCTCTCTGGTAGCAGTAGCCTTCAAACCCCTATTCTCCTACTAGATTTCTGGTGTTCTTATTCTCATTCACTTACTGATACTACTGCAGATTAGTTCTTCAGAAAAGGGCAAGAATTTAGGATTATGTATTTTTTCTTCACTGCACTCCTGGATTTATTACCATTATTGTAATTTGTATTATTATTATTATTATATACCCATAAACAGAGTTCTAACACTGCATTGTCCAGTTATCCATATTTAAGACTTCTTTGTTGGCATCCAGTGATACTTGCAGTGATACAAAGTGAGCAGACCTGACCCTCTTCTATTCTGCTTTATATCCTCAGGCAGCCTGATGATGATAAAAGCATACTCGAGTCTAAGAGTATTCCCTTTTACTTTTTTTGCAGCAAAAGCAGAATTTCAAGAACAAATTGTGGGAAGAGTAAATAATATAAATCAGTTCCATTAGTAAGAACTCCAACTGAGTTCTTTGTAGGTTTGCTTATTAAAAAAAAAAAACAACAAACCCTCATCTATTTAATTATCTTTCAGTACTGATTTTTGGATCCTCCCATTTGAGTGGACACTTGTCATACTTTACTTCCCAATTTTTTAGAATATTTTTGCAATGTTTTGAATATGGACAACAATTCCCTCTCTAGCTGACTCATTATTTTATGTTTCCCATTTTCATCCTTCTTGCTCAAAATACACATCAGAAAGCTGATTCTGCAGTATCACTAAAGGCTTTCAAAAACAATGTCATCATCTTGACTCTCAGTTTTCAGGTTTCTTTGCAGATCTTAGTGAATGGGGAAAACTCCTATTTGTGATCCTTGCATTCATGTTTTCACTCTCCCTTATACTCTTGGGTATAATCTTATATAGGTGGTTTACCAGTTATAAGGGTTCTTAGATAATTTTGGTGTTTGTGTTGCTGTTGCTGTTACCAAATTTTTCACTCCTTATTAGTGATCTCTGTCTTCTGACCTCTGAAGCAATACTTCTTAGTAAATCATATGCTTCATGCTCAAAGGGTTTAATGCTCTGTAATGGGTTAACCTTGGCTGGCCGCCAGGTGCCCACAGTCTCTTTAACCCCTTTTTCCCCCCCCAAAAGTCAGGCAAGGGAAAAGAATACGATGGCAAATGGTGGGTTGAGATAAGGCAGTTTACTAAAGCAAAAATGAAAGCAAAGCCAAGCCCGCGCAAAAGCAAAACACTAATCTAATCTCTGCTTCCCATCCGTGGCGATGACCGGCCACATCCAGAGAAGTAGGGCTTCAACGCGTGTAGTGGCTCTCTTGGTAAGCCACCATGGGAGACTGTGGATGCCCCCCCCCTCTTCCTGCTTCTCCCCAGCTTTATACCTGAGCTGACGTCATATGGTATGGAATATTCCTTTGGTCAGTTTGGGTCAGCTGGCCCACTTGTGTCCCCTCCCAGAATCTTGCCGTCACTTGGGGAAGGGACACTACAGTCCCAGTGCTGTGCTCAGCAGTAGCCAAAACACTGGTGTATTATCAGCACCACTCCAGCCACCAATGCACAGCACAGCACTGTGAGAGCTGCTGTATGGGAAATGGGCTCCATCTCAGACAGACCCAATACATACTCCTTGCCTTTTAGAAGGTCAGAAATTTCTGCATTATTTTGCACAGCACATCAGTTGTCCTATACACACTGTAGCTTTTTTTTCACTTTTATTCCACTGCTCCTTCTAAGCATAAGGAGCTGTTCTTTTGCTTTTAATCTTAATATATGTCTAAAGGATCTTACATTTTACTTTAAATCTTTTCTTTCCTATAAAGTTCTGTTCTTCCAATTTCCCTGTTCTTCTGCAGAAAACCTCTCTCCACACCCTCTGTGACAGATAGCTTCACTGTTTCTAAAAGGTCACTACACTCATTCTTCAAGGTGTGGATGTTTCTGCAGGAATTGAATATTTCTCAGTCATTTCTGATCTGCAGGACAGTACTGTCATTCTAAATGTTCAGAGAGAAAGCTGTGTCCTAGGAAGATGAGGCAACTTCCCTGAGGTCAGAAGGACATTCTGTGACACACACCTGCAGTCAGAGCCCTACCACTGGGCTATGCCTTCTCTTTTCACAAAACTTCTTTTATGCAAAAGGTTTTGATACAAAACCTGGCTGGATTGCAGCCAGCTTTTTGAAGGTCGTTTTGTATTGTCTCCAGTTCTGTCTACTTTGCAGTCTACTGCTTTTGCATTTTCTCACAAAACCGACTGTATATTTTCTGTCTGAGGTTATTATTTTTAACTAAAACTGGATATTCACCAACTTTTTTTATCATATCAGATCTACTTCCTAAAACTATATCCAGGACAGCTTCTGATCTTGCTTTCTGTACATACTGAGAGAGAAGACAGTCCTATACACTACCCTTCACAAACAAGCACTCTTCCTTAGCAATTCTAATGCTGCTGTCAGTCAATGTCAGTATACTTGAAATCCCCTATGAACAGTATTTTAGCCCTTTTTTACTAGCTTTTCTTATCTGCTTTGCTTCCTGATGTGCTTTCTTATTTTGCCCTCAAGGTCTACAGCAGTTTACTGTGATTTTACTTTATCCATTTTTAGTTTTTACTTAAATCCAAGTGAACTTGGCTAAGGAAGTCAACAGGTGGGTGTAATTCTTGGTTTCGACATTTATGCTCTCCTTCGATCATATCACCATCTAGCAGCATCTCTTATTAAATCTAATTCTCTGTGATATATTAAAATACCATTCACCTAGGTCTTTCTCACACAGCACGCTTCTGCTACTTTATCATTAATATAACATGGCTAGACATAGAATGCGACTTTTTTCCCTACCAATTTCTATCTGCAAAACATTTTTCTTGGATCCTTTTATAGTACCTTCAGGCTTTTTTATTTTATACGTGCATGCACATATCTCTATCCATTTAAAAGTTAGTTGCTTCTATCACACACTCTTTCATAAAAGCCTTGGGGCAAGTAATAATGCTTTCTGAAATGGCTCCATTTATCAATCTATCTGTTACTCCCTTGGTGAATTTAATTGTTGTTTCCCACTACTCACTTGTCTAGGGAGTATAGCTATGTTCTGTACATATAGAACAATATACTTAATAAGCCTGAAGATAAAGTTGGGGAAATTATTTGAAAGCCTGAAGGCTAGTATCAAAACAACAGATTCGTATTTTTGCAACACTGATGGCAAATTTTAGTTTATTGATTCTGTTTTTATTTTTTTCATTTTTTTTTAACTGGGCAGCAATATATATTCGTTAAACAACTCTTGATGAAAAATTATTAACTATGTTGGCCACTAGGTTATAAAAGCAATTGAAGAAGGCTATCGTTTGCCAGCACCCATGGATTGCCCAGCAGGACTGCACCAGCTGATGCTAGACTGTTGGCAGAAAGAACGTGGTGAAAGGCCAAAGTTTGAGCAGATAGTCGGTATTCTGGACAAAATGATTAGAAATCCAAACAGCTTGAAAACCCCATTGGGAACCTGTAGCAGGTAAGAAAAGCTTTATTGTGTGTTCTTATAATGGTACATGTGGCTAGGTTCTGGATGTTCGGCTTGGTGGCTGGTTCCAGTTCACACTTATTTCATCTGTCTCTCAGTTCCTCTTTCTTTCTGCTCCATGTTCTTCCCTTCCCTCATTTGCCCTTCTTTTTTACCATGCTGAACAAAGCCAAAAAGGAATTGCTTAAAAAAAACCCAATCAAAATAAAGTAAATATTGTGGAACTAACACATTATTCAGTAAACTGCTGCTTGCTCATCCCTCTTTCCACACTCTTGCCATTAGCAGTCTTTGTTTTCCTTGTTTCTTAAAATTGTAAAGTCTGAAGGGCAAGGATCACTGTCTGTTGTAGTTTTATATGATGCATCCCTTGCCCTAGGAACTGCTACAGTAGAAAGAGTAATTAACAATACTTCTGCTTGGCCAATGTACTTTGGCATGCTATATTCTAGATTTTTATCTGTCATTTTCTGGCTTTAACTCCTTTCAGTGATTGCATCTCATTGTATTTCATGGTGTAGTTTTTAATGGCCTCTTCATAAATTTCAGGTGAATTATTTAATCATGGAAATCTTTTGATCTGCTATCTAGATCACTGCATTAGGGAATCAACTAGCCTGTGTTCTGCTCCTTATTCTTCTACTGACTGATTTGCTGTGTGACCTTAAGCAACTTACTTTGTGTCTCTCCTCTTTCCTTGTCTTTTGTTTTGTCCCATCCAATTGAATTAATAGGAATAGCTACTACTATATTTTCTAAGATGTGAAAAAGAATAGCATCTTTATTTTACTCAGCAACTTTGTTGCAGCTGCTGTCATGCTAGGTAATAAGGTTTATTTTCTGGTGGTAACAGTAGAACATTAGGCTGATTTTGCTCACTCTGGCCTTTCATCTTTTTACATGAATAAAGTTAGGAAGTACATATTGTGAGCTACAGAGTAGTCAAGAGCTATTCACTGAATAATCTAAACTGTGTATAAAGGCGTATTACTTTCTACTCTTGACGTTTTTAATACCCCAAACTTATTTGACTCTCACCTTGCTAAATACTCCCTGATGTTTTACTCTCTTTGGAAACAACTTACTTTCCTTTTTCCTTCTCCATAGACCAATTAGCCCTCTTCTGGACCAGAACACTCCCGATTTTACCACTTTCTGCTCCGTAGGCGAATGGTTACAAGCTATTAAGATGGAAAGATATAAGGATAATTTCACAGCAGCAGGCTACAACTCTCTTGAATCAGTTGCCAGGATGACTATTGAGTAAGTTAGTACTGGGCATGTTTAACTTGCGTTTAGGGAATTTCTAGGTAAAATAATAAACAATGTTGAACTCCAAAACTTCACCCTGAGTACAAACATGATACTTGGGGTCAAACCAGCCATTTTAGCAGCTGATGAGGTTATACTAGAGCATCTCACAAAAGGGCAAATACCCTACTAGCTCTGTGCAGCATCACTTTTTTCCCCCTGCTCTTCAGAGCAATTGAAGTAACACAAGGGAGTAGAATTTGACGGAGAATGTGGCCCATTTCAATGTATGTATAGGAAAATAACTGCTTTGCCTCTACTACCTAATTGTTACCGTTTTCCAGATGTGTACTAGGAAGATGTGGAATTTTCTTCTAATTGGTGGAGGGCTGTCTGTGTCCTGCAAGAAAGGAATTTCCATCAGGATAAGTCTATAGAAGCAAAACAATTTTCTGAAGGCGAGCATGGCCTGTATAAGTACTGCCTTCTTAAACAGGTCTCCTTGGCAGCCTGAAAACAACTTTCTTGTCCTGGTAGTTGCCAAACATATGTAATTCCTCTTAGAGAGAGAAGTGGTTTTCTAAACAAGTTTGTAACCAATATTCTCAAGTTTGCAACCCTACTCTTATCTGCCTAGTGTCACTAGGGGTCTCAGCCTATAGCTTGGGAACTGCCATCAGAGCCCACAAGCTTCTAGAACTAGTAGGGATGGAGTTGAAACAGCTGCTCCTCTTTTATTTGCATGGTGGGTATGAGTCAATATTCAAAGGCTTTCTCTAGGCATCTCTTTAGAAAACAGAATATGATCCCCAAAATCTTATATTTGTACAGAACTTTGTCCTGAAAGCTACCCAAAGTATTTTAGAAGAGAAGTGTCTTTGTCTTCGGGTGTCCTTAAAAGCCACAATAAAAGATTAATATAACACAAAACATACTGGCCTCCTTCTCAGATGTGGAGACACATGCAGTGTAATTACATGACACTTGCCATGTAATTGCACTGCTTGCTGAGAGGTTGAACAGTTCCTGTATGAACTTCACAGTACTGAGCTGAGGTTTCAGCATAGCTTCAATGTCAGACACCTGCTACCACTGCGTAGCTTTGACTCACAGTTGAAAACCATACAATAGCAGTCTAAGTTGAAAAATTAACAATGTACGCATTTATCTTCCCCAGGGATGTGATGAGTTTAGGGATCACGTTGGTTGGTCATCAAAAGAAAATCATGAGCAGCATTCAGACTATGAGAGCACAAATGCTACATTTACACGGCACTGGCATCCAAGTGTGATAGACATTTCTCCCTTATGAGGGAGGTCACAGACTGAGAGAACAGCACTGGCCTTCAGTATATATGAAGTGCTGCTAGAAGACACTTGATTTCCTGGGTCCTTCCTGCAGTGAATAGAAGAGCTACAAGAAGCACCTACAGACTTGAACTCCTAAGTGCCACCAGAATTTATGAAAAGGGAATTAGGATCCACCAGTGGTGGCAAGGAAAACAGCAGTGACAATAAACAAAGTACTACCTGAATAAACATACAAACACCTTGAGCTCTCTAACCTCCTTTTTATCTAATAGACTTTTTAAATGTACATAAAAAAAAAGTTTAAAAAGAATATATTTGTCAGATAAAATCATGATATTATTGTTGAATTCAACAAAATATTTTCCTTAAATCTGTGATTTCTGAATCTTTTTTTAATCATTTGTGTTTATTCTTCATAAAGACTTTCTTTTAGTATGATGTTTATATCTTTGGACCTTTTTAGTGCTAATTCTATGACACATTACTACACTGGGTACCTCTGAAAGATTATTTGAGTTCCTAGAGATTTAAGAAGCATGATCAAGCAATGTATATCTATCCAAACTTTAGTATCCTTTTGTGCCATTTACTTTTGTTAAATCAGCACCATATTGACATGGCTAGCTAATTGGCAGGGAGTCAGGAAAATGCAAGTTGCCAAGAGCTCTGATATTTTTTAAAGAATTTTTTAAGGTTACACATACTATCTTTTAAAAGAAAATAAAAGAGAAAAAAAAAAAAGTAGAGAAAAAGAAAAGCAATAATGACCCCTAAGTAGTTCTAGGCACTTTTAGCAAATTGTTTGCAAGATGATTTTAATGGACTAGAGTTAATGTGAGATATATTCTAAGATGTAGATCTACAAATGTAAACCTGCTGAGACACAGCATTGAATGGACAAATGATTGTAGGAGTGTCTCAGAGCACAGGTGCAGTTCTCCAGTGTTACCTAAAGCATTGAATCTGAGCGCATCACATTTTTTTCAGTACTCTGCATTAGCAAATCTGAGAGAAATAGTTGGTGTGTATTTTCCATGAGTTTAAGCCGTATGCAGTCCAGCTGTCAGAATAAGGACATAGATTTTAAATGAGAACTGTAGAGCATGAGTCAAGGGGCAGTTCAAAATTTTCAATTTTTTTACAAGCTTTTGCTGCTCTGAATGAACATGCATGCGTGTGCTCAAATGCACACAACAGTCATTCATCAGGAGTAGAGTTACAAGGATAGTTGCTCAATAGAACATCTTTTTACACCATTTACTTATATATAAATTTTGTTTGATTAAAATATTTAATTACCATAAGCAATAATGAAGTGTCTTTATGGATATTGCAAGAATGTATATGAACCAGAGAGAAATGCTTTAAAGAAAAATCTGAAAATTATGAACTACCCTAGCAGTGAAATGCTGTACTTCCAAAGAGAATTGGGCTGCTTCTATTGATTTTGATAGAGAAAGATCCCAGGGATCAGTCATAAATTGGTCTGGTTTGATAATGTGGGCATCCACACAAAAAAAATAAAAACAAAAGAAAAACCTTGTAAATGTTCCTTTGTAAAACTTGTAAATTTTATTTATACTGTCTTGTTTTGTACACACATTTTTGTGTAGTGAGCTCTGAATACATTGAAAATGCACTATATTTTTCTATTTTACTTCCAGAGCATCACAAACAAACATGTATATTCAGTACTACATAATGTGTTTTCCCACATTTAGGACCAAAGATAGTTATCAAAAACTTAAACCTATCATTTTTCCCCTCCTTTTTCTTCCTCTTTTTTGATCACTGTACAGTGTTATATTTGTCATTTTATTTATTTGTTTCATTAGAAAAATCAGTTTGGTTATACTAATTTTTGTTCCCCCTTGCCTTTGTTGAAAAAAATCTGTAAAAAGCTTTTAACTAGCATAATCCCGTTACATAGACACTTCCATTTGTAATCTTTGTAATAGACTGTAAATATATTTTTGGAACTATAATGCAATGTGCATAAGGGTTATTTTTCAGTGTCCATATATGATTGTTTATACAATTCACAGCACTTTACAGTCATGCTGAGAAGTCTAATTTATTGCCTGGATTTGGGCAGAGTAAGAAAAAAGGTGACTATTCTTATTTGGTATTAGATTGTCATTCAGTAGAAATGGAGTTATTTTCATGTATGCAGTTCAAGATGGTTTTTTAACTATTAAAATTAATTTTCTAGAAATTCTGTAGAAGTAAGACAGAATAGACTGCATGCCCAATATTGAAATTAGTGCACATAAGCACTCGGCCAAGGCACTTAAAGTAGCCATTGGAACACAATTAGTAAAGATCCATTTTGTGTTATAACAAATGCTAAGTGCCTCACTACTGGGGTGAGCATCTGTGGGCAACTGCACAGGGTGCTTTTCAGTTTTGCTGCTGCTTTAGGCACCCAGCTAAGAATTTAGGAGTCTAAAGTTCAGACACCTGCTTCCTTACAAATCTTGGCTACTGTTTCTAAGGGCTTGGTGATTAAAGGTGCGATGCAGCAATGCTGGTGTTGCTGAGAACCTACAAACCCTAAATGCGAAAGAATTGAGGCCAGGCTTCACCCTTAGGACTTGTTAAATATTCTGAAGCACAGAAGCCTCAAAGCATGTGTGGTGACTTGGGCTCACACATGTACAAGTGAGAGCCCTAACTGTATTTCTTCCTTTTCCTTGTTTGATTTAAGCCATCTTCTTTGAATAGTAAATATATTTTAGCATTCATCTATATACCTTGACTGCCTTAATGTTGCCACAGATTTTTACACATTTGAAAGTGGTAGAGTAGACCCAGAAAGCACAATCGCGATCAATCGCAATCAACCAGATAACTTATCTGTTTGTTCAGAACATTACTGCAATTTAGAGTATTTGCATGTAAATGGATTTGTAACTGGTAGAGCAGCAACATGTTGACATTGGTTGCAATTTTCCAGGTTTCAGAAAAACACAGTCCAGGGTAAGAAAAATAAAGTGCCCGTCGAAGTTGGTGTTCATGGGAGGAACTGAAGAAAAAGTTTGGTCAGAGGGATAATTAGGGGCTAAATTATGAAAAAAAAAAAAAAAAGACATTATCTTAGAATTTGGGAATTGTGCATTGTCAACGTCAGATTATCAGGCCGCCATTGAGGCTGATCCTGCTTGACTTTATCAATCTACGACGATCTAGAAGAGAGATGCCTAAAGAAAAAGCAGGATGTATCTCCCTCTGGGAATGCTTATCTCTGTTACTTGTAGAGGGAACCCAGATGATTAGCTTAAATTAGGCATCTAATATCTATATAGTTAAGTTTAGGTAAAGTGATTCCTACCTTATATGTCCTTGGCTGCTACAGTTTCGCTCACAAGCTGAGTGCCATAGAAAGGCAGCTCCTCCACTACTGGTATATCCCAGAATGTATTTAAACTGGGCTTTATCACAGAGAGGTGATTTTTTTTTTTTAAATTCAGAGATTTGTAACAGGTTATCTAAATGCTTTTTGTAAATGGATATCAGTTCTTGAAATTTTTTGTGATTGTTCTGAGGAAGACCTGCCTAGTAAATTAGAGTTATTTAATATTTTAAATAATCAGAAATATTTGCTGACAAACTGCTTTAGTCCAGAGGTTATGTGATCACATATGATAGTTGCTATTTGCAAAACCATGTTTATCTAAAGCCTTGTCATGTAAAAATCTCCAGGAAGCAAAGATGCTTAAATGTATCTCAAATTGAATGTTGCCCTTAATATCTCAATAATTGAGCTCTGTCTGTATTATTCTCCATTTAAAATGAGTTTTATATATTTGTTTAAGCTTGAATTATCTGGCATCCACTGAGGGAGTTTGAAAAAATGATTTTAAATTAAATTTGCTTTTCTCCACTAATAGTAACATACGATGAATAATTTTCACTGTTTTGAATGTTACAAAAACTATTGCTTTAATGTGTGGGATGAAGGGGTTTATTTTTGTTTTGCTGTTGGTATTTTTTTACATTTATTGATTAGTAGTTGAAATAAAAAATAATAATTTGTCCTTAACTTTCTAAATAATTCATATATAACAATTTTGAGAATGATTTAAATTCTGTGACTTTTGGGTTACTACTGAGATGGGGCTCATGTCACTATAGCCATAATGCCAGACGGTGCAGAGACTCCCTGCCACAAGGGCAGGTTCAGCCAGCATTCTCTTGCCTCGTAATGGCATGAAGCAGTCCATTGGCTGTGTGAAAGGAGTGAAGTGCAGCTCAGATGAGAAATGGTCATTTCACCATTTAAAAACCTGTATATGACTGAGTTGATACATCCTTAATGCATTGTCTCCCTGCATGTGGTTAAAAACTGATGTGCTCATGATTTAATCTTTGGTGGTTTTCGTTGGTTGATTCATTTCTCTTATTTATTTTAAACAAGTGACATTTGAGATGCTCGTGGAAGAGAACATTCCCCATACAGAATCACAAGCCCCGTTTAAGAAAAGTACAATAGAAATTCTTGCCCAAGAGTCATTGTGGCAGCAGCTGCTGCAGGCATATTCAGACAGTTGGTGCTATGATTTGCTGAGCAACTATCACAGCAGGGTTTCTGTTCAGGACCTGTTAGGATTTTACTGCTGATGAACTAACTGATATGTGGAAACAGGTGATTTTTTTTACCCCACTAACTTGTAATGGACGTGCAGATGGTGGATTTGAGATTTGCAAAAATATTTACTTAAAAGTCTTAGTCTCAAACAAATTTCTAGTAAAACAATAAATTCTGGGAAGCAGCTGTATTTTCTGTCTTATTCCCTTAAGGGTTGTCAAATGTAGCCAACAATTACTTTTAAATGGAGATCTTTATTGTTTGCATAGTATAGCCTTCTATTTATTTGGGAATAGGCAGTTCTGCAATTCAGTTCCTGAGAAAAGGATTGGGGAGGAATGGGGGAGGGAGGAGAGAATAAAACAGTTAAAAAAAGGAAAAACCTGATCCAAAAAATGAACTGTGAAACAAAATATGACTGGGCTCACCATTTTTGTAACACATTCTATGTAGGGATTTGAAAAATATGAGAGATTAAACCATAAGCATAAAATCTGTAATATCCTCAAAGAGTAGTGGCAGAATGAAAGCTACATTTACAGAAGTTTTTCCTTTCTGGATTTGGTTTTGTGAAGTTAACACATACATTTAAAATCAAATCTGTTGGGACTGCCTGGGGAACAAATTTAGTGTGTCTATAATATCCCTGAAATTCCCAGAGTCCTTTCAGTGTGGATAAGGGTTAGGTAGCTTGAAAGTGAAAGGAGTGAAATGGAATTTCCATATACTTTACAGACCCTGTAGGTTACATCCAGAAATATTATGGAATGTTAGAAGTTATAGGAGAAAAGCCTTTGCTTTTTGCACCTGGTGAGAAGTCAGAAGATGGGAGGGTATAAAACGAGAGGTGTGAAACCATTCAGAATGTGAGAATCTCAGTTGTAGGGCTCCACAAGACATTGCTGGCAGGGGAGTTCAGGAGTGTCAAGATTTTTTAAGTAAAGAGACACTGTTAATATACCTAATAATTTAATGTGAAGTGGTTTCAGTACTCTGATTTTTCCTCAGGCCAGATTGGAATTTGTCAAAGAGACTAAATTGAGACAGATGGCAAAGCAACTAGTAATACATAGCTCATTCAAGCAGACTTGAAATCAAGACATGAAAGGAGAATTTTACAATAAAAGCATGAAAATAAAACATGAATTCTGATGATATTTATTCTCATAAGGTTTTAGAGTAGTTCTCTTTAAGTCTTGGATAATGGTATCAGATTTTAACATTTATACCATACAAATTAGGTGAAATTAATGTCTAATTTGAGTAACCAAAAAAAAGAACAAGTCAAAATATAGTTGATGTCTTGATAGAAAGATATGAAGAAAGATGTGATACCGACAGTCAAAACTTGTGTAGCCAGCCAAATGAATCTTGGGCAAAACAAGACATAATGCCTGATGCCAGAAAAGCTAAATCAGGAACAAAAAATCTATTAATCTATGGACCAAGGCTTCTGCTTTTAATTGAATCAAATAACCAACTGTAGAACTGTGCTGTTGATAATAATTGGTAGCAAAAAACTACAACTTAGAAGTCATCTGATGAATCATAACATGGCTAACACCAAAAAACACAGAGTGCTTAAGCCACAGCTATGCCCAAAGTTCCATGACTATGTCTGTCAAGTCATTTATAAACTGGAGACATTATAGCCCCAAGACCAGAACTAAAGCCTTGCTCTTTTGTACCAAAACAGAAGGAATGCTAAGAAGTCTGTGAGATCTATCAAATGCAAAAGAAATATCTTCTGATTATATTGCCCAGAGAGGTTGTGGAGTCTTCTTCCCTGGAGATATTCAAGAACCACCTGGATGCAATGCTGTTCCATGTGCTCTAGGATGACCCTGCTTGAGCAGGGAGGTTTGACCTGATGACCCACTGTGGTCTTTTCCAACCTGACCAATTCTGTGATTATTTCTGGAGATATACCAAGAAAACCATAAGTTTACACTAAGAAACAAACTTCCCACGCCAAAGAGATCTCATTGAGAAGAAAAATCATCCATTATTTTTACTGGTACATTCGAATCTGCCTTGCAAAAGGCTAGACTGAATAACTGATACATAGCTACAATGTATCCACATTGATCTCTCTAATTACATGACTGTAGAAACGTTAATCAGGCAATTTCTTGACTGTCCTTCAACCTGTGATACTATGGCAACTTCCACTGGCTTCCTGAAGGGGCTGCATGTCCATTTTTAAGGTGTCTGCTGTAAAACTTGTTTCAATTTCCTTTTCTCAGGGACCAAACAGCATATGCCAAGAATGCATGTATAGCTGAAGAGAAAGGTGCAGGAATCTCAGGTTCCTTCTCTTGAGGACGTTCTTTTCAGTCACAGTTGTAAATTAAATGTGCTATTCCCTTGATGTTTCACATAGTAAATTGCATGAGATATCTCATTTTCATGGAATAAACTTAGTAAAATTATCCAGATACCTCCTGGAGGGCACTCGGAAATGGCATTTTTTAAGTGATTAGGTGATTCGGACTTTGTTCAGAAAGTGAGAGTTGCAGAGCTCTTGTCCTCAGGCCGCTTCATCCTAGGTCTCTCTCCTCGTTTGTTTACTGAAGTAGTCCTTAAGTCTTTTATTATATTTGTCTATACAAAACAGCAGTGTCTCCTTCCTTATTTGCCAGTGTTTGTACCCTCATGGGCTGACAAAGACAGGGTTAGACTCGAATTCAGGCCAATATACCTATATGAAGAAATTGGGCCAGCAAGGCACTGAGAGGTATTCCTAATGAGGATTTAATTTAATATTACTGGACTTCAGTAGCGTGAACAAGTGATTGCAATTGTGGAGAGAAAGGCTGTGCTTTTTTACAGAGCCTCTCTACACTGTAGTTCATCTACTGCCAATAGCAGGAATGGGGGCAGGGAAGAGAAAAAAAAAAAAAAAAAAAAAAGGAAAACACTAACTTTCAGGCTTTTCTTTATAGTACTCTTTTCAAAAGAAATAATTATCTCAATGCCTACATTACCTAAATTTGTGCAAGAGGCAAATCCTCTTTTATGCTACCTAATTGCTGGCAAAATCATTCCTATCAGACTGCTGTTTCTTGCAATTCTCAGCCACAAACTGCCCCCTATCCCATGAAAGTTCTTGCCTAACAGTAGGGCATCTCCCAGACTACCTTTCTTGCAGTAGTTACTTGAGTATCCCAACACCAAATTCCCTCTGCAGTTGTCTGTGTTTGTTTCCGTGTGCAGAGCTGCCTTTGAGGGATGCTTCCCAAGCCATGAGGTACAAAACTATTTTCAGCACTATGCTCTACTTCAATTTCTCCCTAGCTGGCAGTAGCCATTAATAATTACCTAGCAGCACCCATGCTTCACTGGGGGAGTAAGTAAAAAATGACAGTGAGGAAGGAATATTTAGTACTCCAGTAACAATTGCAATGTTGTTGCAAATATAACCAACTGCAAGTCAGGGAGACCTCTCCTAGTGATCTGCAGTCTTAAGGCAGAAGTCATTAATATTGGTCAATAATATCAAAACAACCCACCAAAAATGGGGGAGGGAGAGGGGTGGAGTTGCTGAATACAGAAGAGCTAAATGTCAGGCTTATATGCACTGCCCAGTAACACCAATGATACCAGCTAAAGGAGTGTACTTAAAATAATACCAAAATCTTTCTTTTGGCAGTACAACCTTAGGGAAAGTTGAAGGCAGGAAACAAAACATCTGGTGGAGGGACTATTTCAGGACAGTGAGAAAAAAATAATATCTTCTATTCAGAAATACCTTCTGTCATTTTGTATTCTTCATAATGAATGTGGGAAAAGTCTCATTATTTTATACTTTTATAAACCTATTTCTTATGGAATTACTGGAACTAATACAGCTAGATTGTTGAATATCATATGGAAACTAAGGCTATACCTGTGTCATCTGCTTCTGAATTATTTGCTGAGAAAGTGTGAAGATATGCTGTAGAAATATTACCTGATCTCAGTATAGCAAAGTATCTTGGGAATTATTGAAAAGGAAAAAAATCCTTATAAAATAAGCCTTCAAAGTAGCTGATAGCATTTTTGGACTTGTATATTTTAAATAGCTAAATTTATCCTTTTTTAACAGCAGAAGCTGTCAAGTTATTTAAATTTAAAATCCTAAAAAAAAAATAATTGTATGTTTCATAATGCTTTTACAAGTGGTCGCATGGTATTTAAGGTTGAATGCTCAGGTCTAAATTAACAGAGCTTCATTTTAGATACTAAGGAAACAGAAGCCAGATAGCTTCACATAGACTTATGAATCTGCATGTCTTTCATTGAACCATCGCAGCATACTTTTGCAAGACAGTATATTATATTTAACAGTGCTTAGACCATAAGTTCTATTGTGTTGCTGCTATTGTTTTAATTTACTTATATTACTTTATATATTTGTATTCTTTTTAATGGTGTTTTTTATATTTGAAGTCTTTTGGTGATGGAACTCTTTGTTTGCTAAGGTCAGTATTAGTAAGCAGATGAATTTGATGTAAATTGCTAGAAGCCATTTGCTGACAGTATGGAGATATCCCACAGAGGTGACATTCAGCTGTTACTGGGCTCACTCTTTCTTTGTCCAGCATAAATGCCAGAACAAGACAACAAACTGACTCCTCTCATGCTTATTGACAGCTGAGTCATGGCTACCCATAGTTCAGGGTACATAGCTGATGGACATGTAATACCTGTCTGGCATCCTTATGGATAAGGTTCTCCTTATTTTTCTGTGATTTAATGAATTGCCTACTTCTTTTCTGAGAACATGTGGAAATGCTACCTACCTCTGGGGTGAGAAAAGCATACAAGGAATAAAACTGACTCTACAGTGTTGGGCTGTGGAAAGGTATTACAAAAAGGCCAATGTGATAAATTAAATCCTTGTGTGTGGGAGGGGAGAGACTCATATGTTGGTATTCATATATTGCCAAACACTCTGAGCTGCAGCTGCTTGCCTAGGAAAAGGTGGGTTAGGCTAATCTTAATCCAAAATTACCTCTGAAATTCCTTCCTGCGTTGTACAATCCCTTCCCTTCCTAAAGCACCTTTAGCTTTCAGAAAACCTCACCCTCTTACTCTAAAAAATGTATTTTTTACATTTCTGTGGGAAAGAGGAGACTGTTGTTCTAAGTAAAATGGAGATTTTTCTTGGAAAACACTGAGTGGCCTGTTGTGTCCCAGAAGAACTAATGTCTCAGTCTGCAGGCACTGCACTTTCCCATATCATTCTGCCACTGCTCAACTATTAGATAGAATGCATGGGATCCTTCTTTCACATGTGTCTCCTGTTGAAAGGATGAATTTACTTTCAGAGAAGTTTGGGAGCTATGAATCCTTGACGCATCCAGATTTACTGTTGGAATACATGATAGCTTAGCCAGGACATTTTGAGAGCTAGCTCTCATGGGGTTTTCTTTCTGAGAAGTTACAGTGTGGGTGGTAACCTTTGCATGTGCTACTTTTCTCCCATTATTGACCATAGATAAGGCCTTGGCATGTATCAGAGACTGGGTAAACAAATACTAAATCTGACCATACAGATACAGCAACAAGGAACTGAAGCCCTTCTTCACCTCAGAGGGTTTATCTGCTATCTTTGGCATTTCAGTTTCTCCAAACCATTTTAGGTTTCTCTCTCTTTCCAAGGAGATAGACTGTCTAGTTCAGGTCTTGAATAACTTTGGACAGCAGAGCAGCTAGAAATGAAGCGTTATGATAATGTATTGCTAGGTCATACAGATGCAAAAAAATTATCGTATTGATTTGCCATGTGTTGCACAGGGAGTCTTATCTTTTGTTTGTTGGTGTTTCATACTTGTTAGCTTGTACTTGGGGTCTGCTCTGGTGAAACTAGTACTTGAGCAGTGACAACTAAGTGCAGCTCAGATTAAGGCTATGCCACAATCCAGGGTGACACTGTCAACTGTCTCATGAATCTCTTGGTCTGGATACCTTCTTCCTGATGCTGATCAAAAAATGTCAGTAGAGACAGAGCCAATATAAATGTGACCTGAAGTTTTAAATACCTGTGCTATTTATGTCGACCATTTGTCTTTAGCTTTGAATAAATTCACGTCAGTTGTTTTTACTAATTCAAAGGCTTGTCTTCAAAATAATAAAAAGTACCTATCAGAGTAAAAAAGTTCTTTCTTTCCTTTTGGAAAGGATTTCTCCTCAGAGTTGTTTTTTCTGAGTTCTTTTCTTACGCATTCCGTGCATTACTAGGGCTTCAAAGGGCAGGTGCAAAAAAAACTAACAGAAGTGAGTTTTAGCTTAGTTAATACCTTCCCTTCATGTAAAATTAGTCTCTGGAACACTCTACTAGAGACAGAAAAAAAAGCATTCTGTGCCTCCATCAAATTGCTTCTTCTAGCTCTTCTTTTTATTTGCTAAGCCTCAGACATTATGACTATTAATGATGTCAGATCCTCTTCCCAGTTCATCATAAAACATCTGCTCCCATTTTGTCCAGTTTGGTGACAAGAGATGTATGGCATGCTACACTATATTAATAACACTCTTCTCTTGAATGACTATCTTCTCTTTGATTCACACTGTTAAATAATCAAATCCATGTGCTGGGATGACAGATAATACTTTGAAATCAACTGTAAGAATATTGGTTGATATGGCAGGAGGACATTCCTCTCCTGGTTTATTTTTCCTAAGTATTAGTGTTACATTAGCTTGTCTCAATATCTATAATAAATTGCTTTTTTTCTGAGGAATTTTCAAATAATTTAGTTAAGGGATTGCTAACCATATGCAAAATAATTTCCATTTATTCCTGGCCTGCATCCATTAACGCTAAAGCTATATTGTTTAGAGATTAGCCTGTCACTAATTTTACAGTAAAATCCACATCTTATTCTTTTTTTTTTAAGCTCTGGGTTTTGAGGGTTTTGGGAGGGGGGAGGAGGGGGAGTGTTGTTGGGGTTTTTTGTGGTTTCGGTTGGGTTGTGTTGGGTTTTGCAGGGGGTTGGCAAAAGTGACAAACATTGTCTTTGAGTGCATAATATATAATGACTGAGAGGAGTCCATCAAAATGTTTTGTAAGATTCTTCAGCAATACTAAGAGCTTCTGATAGTATCAGTTAGGCTTAAGTAAATTCTAGCTTACATGCTAGAATCTAACTATCTTGTGTATGCTTTTTTAATCAAGCAGAGTTTAAATTGAGCACTACCATTCCACACTTGTCCTGCTTCTCTGTTTTAAACAGTTGTCTACATCGTCTCCTAGTACTTAATTTTATACCCTAATACCCATCTGAAAAACTGCACCTCATTCATTTATTTCCTTTTTTTCCAATACTGAAATTGTCAAGTATAACCCTATGGCTCATTGAGATCCAACGTTATACACAACTACATTTCCTTGTGTTTGCTTGGGTATTTTTTAGTTTATTGATGTTTGCCTAGCCAATCAATGAGATTTTTTGTCAAGTAGTGGTGTATACATGGCAATGAAAATGATAGTGTAATTTGCCTCTATTACTTCCTTATATCAGGATTTTGCTGCACTGCAAATTTCATATCTGTTGTTATTATTTGTTTGACAGAATCAAAAACATGCCAGGTGCTTTGCAAAACAGAGAACAAGAAAAATCCCTTTCCAGAAGAGATGACAGCCTGAATAGAAATGGCATAATGGCAGGAGACAAAGGAAGCAGAAAGGGGAAGCAAAACAAGAGTTATAACCATAAGATCATGAGATTGGTTTGGAGGCACAGTGAACGCTATGAGGCATTTTTTTAAAGTGCATAAGGACTGTAGTTGGGATTAGAGAATGGAAATGTAGAAAAGAAGCATGGAAAGGAATGGAGAAGAAGGGAGGAACAGACTGGCAACAGGAGGAAGAGTAAACAGAGGTGTATGGGAGAGGCCAGAACACACATCTGACAAACTGAGGATTATGACTAATGGCAAGAATGAAAGACCACATCTGAAGAGCATGATTTCAGGAGGATGGCAAAGCAGGACATGGTGATGCTCCTAGGGAGAGAAGAGCCAGCAAAGCTGCCCTGGAAGCCTGCCCTGGAAGCTCCTCACGCTAACATAACCCTGCTTCCCCATCTTCTTTCTAGCTCCCCTCTAATACACAAAATATGTATATAGAAGAGCAAAGGAGAAGGAGAAGCAGCTAAATAAAACTTTTCAAAAGATCCTGCTGGGGAAGGAGTTTAAGGTGGGATGATACAGATTTGCTCCTACTGATGCTGCTCATGGTAGCAAGAAGCAGAGAGTATTCTGTAAGCCGTTCTCATGCAGACAAATCAATGGGAGTCTGCCTCTGCTAACAAATAGGCCTTCTTGAGAAATACTCAGCAAAATTATAATACTCCAGCCAGTCTGGGACATTTTAAAATGTCCTTTCATTCTAGAACAGAAAGAAGCAGTAATTATAACATTCACAGAGAAATGGAAACAGGGAAGAAAACTATTTGAGCAGTTTTTTTAAAGATTAAAATAGTGATTTCAGTATTACTGAAAAATATAAGGGGTAAAGGAGTATTTTGCTCATTTTAATAAGAAATATATTTTATAATTTCATTAAAAATTCTGATATAATTGGGAATTATTTTAATTATGTAGGACTGGTTGTTCTGTTTTCTTTTTTTTTTNGGTGTTTTTAGAAGGAAACTGGGAAATTGCTATGTTCAGTCTGTCAGACATTTTAAAATACCCCGATTTCCAAGGTAAGAATTCTTCAAGAGTAAGAAAGCTGCAAAGTGGCCAGTCTAATCCCTTCCTCACTTCCTTCTCCTCTGCTTCGGTGATCAGGCATGTCTAATGATTAGTCTGCAAAGAGCAAAGCCAGTTTCTATGTCTACCTGAGTAAAGGCATTTTGCCAACTGCTTTGAGAATTTTTGACCAGATCTGCTTACAGGAAGTCACTTTTTTTGCTGCAGACTATGTCTCCACTTAAATCCTCCTCCAAAACTCTTCTATTTTTCCCATAAAAGTTTATCAGAAAGCATGCTGGAAAGGCTCAGATCTTTCTGTCTCCAGTGAAACTGTTTTTGAACATAGTTATAGCTTAGCTGATGTACTGGTATGACAGTTGAGAGACTGCTGCTGTTAATGGAGATTGTATTACCTTGGCATATATAGATACTTTCCACTTGGTACTTCTGACTGCAAAGTATTGATGTTTGAGTATTACAGGTACTTGTGCATTATATTCTTTCTTATAAGTTTTAGAGGACAGCACTGGATAAAGTTTTGTTCTCCTTCAGGGTATCACAGCTTTGCATGAGACATTCATCTTGAATGTATACATGAGTGATATCAACTTGGTTGTTGTGACACCTTTTCAACATGATGCCCATTTTTAGTCTCCTCTAGTAGAGACAATGGCCTTGTTTAAGAATATCTTGGTGACTCTGGATAGGATTCAAATAATTTGTCTGAGTAAGGAGGAGACAACTGAAACTCATGATTGAAATATTACCAAAAATCCTTAACTGGTTGGGTTTGTCCATCATTTTCTTGAAGATTTTGGTAAATGATGGCTTACTAGATTCTCAAATGGCTGCAATGGCCAAACGCTTTTTTACAATTTTCTTCAATTTGAACTTTGTCTAACTTAACTCTCATCATCTCAGGGTACCATTTTAGCAACGAGATTTACAAGGCTTCTCTGTCAATATAGAAACTTCATCTTCTAAGGAACATAACAGGAACAGAGAGTCAACACAGTGCTCAGCAGTGCTTGAAGAATCAGGCCCCCCTCAGTAATTTCCACTGTTGTGAAATAATACTGGATTTAAATCATATAGCCATGATGTCAACTTACCAAAATCTACACTACCTAAATTATTTTTCTTTCAAATGTAGCTCAAAGTTTTATAATAACATCATTAAAAATCATTACATTATTAAAAATTGAAATTGCAAAACAGTGTCATAGTATCTCTCCATAATACAAATAGTTTAAAGCACCCCATTAACTCAGTTAAGTTACATACAACTTTTTGCAATAATAGACTCAGCATAAAGCAATATCAAAACATAGTTAATATTTCTACTAATTTTATTTAGTCATGCTCCAGATTTTGCTACTGCTTCTGGCATGATTTGTGCTGAGAGAGGATTCAGCTGTGTGGCACCTTCCCACTATCTGCTACCAAATAAAAACAAAAACCAATTAGGAAATGTGTCATAACCTGTGAAAACTTCAATCTGACCTACCTCCTGAGTTTAGACACTGAACTGGATGCATGATTTGTGAAGGGATTTAATATCAGCTACCTCAGTAGCCACATGGTGTTACAGGAAAAAGGTTGAAAAGAAAAAAAAAATGTATCCTGAGAGTTAGAGAACAGCATGGTTACTTTGCCCATATATTTTTTTTAACCTTGCCTATACTTTTGCTCACAATCCTTCCCTATTGTTGTCAGCTTTTTCAAGAAGATACTTGATTGTGCATAAAAAAAGAATAGCTGCATCAATTCAAGCCCACATAATCCTGTGTATCTGTCAGGTGTTCTGCCTTGGTAGGGGTACAGTCCTGTTGTTATAAGGCCTCCACTGTCCCCTACACATTAGGGACACCTTCAGCTGTTGAGTTCCAGATGTCTTCAGGGCTCTACATCTAATATGTACAGTTCAAATGCTTCCTAAATCAATGAGGTGCACTATGATGAGTAGTTTGAATTTGTCCTATATCCTGTGAATTTACTTCCTTCTTCTGTCAGTCTTTCTCTCTCTGTCTTGCCCTTCTTTCTCCTGAAATAGATTGACCAGGGCTGCATGAATTATTCAACATAAGAGTGTATGATGTATTTATACAGTGACATAATGATACAGTGTATTTATACAGTGATATATATATATATATGTTTTCTATTTTGTTTACAGTTTCTTTCCTAATCATCCAAATATCCTGTTTCACATTTTTATTTGATAGTGAATGCTTGACTTGATGTTTTCAGAGTGATGGCTAATATTAATTCCTTATTTTTTTCTTCTGAAGCAATAGCTAATTTGTAGTCCCTGCCTGTGTATGAATAGTTGGTCTTATTTTCCCATGTTAAGTTCTTTCTGTTTTATCAAATTTCATCAGCCCTTCATAACCAAGAGCATTCAAAATTGTGAAATCATTTTGTAGTTCTTTACAGGCGGCTTCTGATTTAACTTTTAAAAATCATTTTGTATCAAACTTTCTCATCTGACAGTTCTTAGATTTCACACTTGCCTTTACTACTAATAAAAGTACTTTTTCTTAAATCCTTTTGTTTAATTTCATGCCTGAGTACAGGAATCTTTGCATGCACTTAAGTGCCAAATTGCTGAAATTCACTTCTGTGTTTTTCAGAATGGGTAGGGGAGAACTCCAAACTATTGTTATTTATGTTTTATTAATTAGAAATTTTAATAGAAGATTTTAGAGCTTCTTATTGCCTCCTGGTTCTGACAGAGTGGTTATATAACCTTCCGAGTGAAAATTTGCTAAGGGCTAGATCCATAAAGTACATGTAGGAATGTCTTCAGCCTCTTAGTTGTCCTGCCTTCTTACAAAAGCTATAAACACAGACAAGTCACATCCCTCTAAACTAAAAGAGAAAACCTGGGTGTTTAGCAACAACCTCTGCCTCTTCTGGAATATTGAGCAGGGAACATCTGAGTGAACATAAGAAACGGCCAGATGGTGGAAATTAAACAAGTGAATGGTGTACTGATATTGGTGAAATTTTCAATACTGCCTTATTCGTGGGACTGTAGGGTGCTGTAAGGTGAGACTTTCAATATCCTTCCTGGAGTAGCTGTTCCTCTTATTTATCCCAATCTTTGCTGCAGTGCACTCTAGCATCAAGCTACAACGCTAGAGTCACAATCCCTCTCTTCCTTTCTGTCCTAGTAAATGTTAAACTTTCAGGATTAGGCAACAACTGAGTGTACTTTGAGGAACTACCCTTTAGCATGAGCATTCGGAGATGCATTTAGTCACTTCTGTATGTCCCATATCTTAGCTTCACCCAAATGGCATTCTAGTAATTCTACAAAACCTATTCTCTGTCTACATAAGTATTATGACGTGAGCCATGTTACCTCATGTGAATACTGAGAGTATATAAATGTAGGCAGGTGAGTAGACCCTATGATTTATAAATATTCATAAGACACGACAAATCTTCCATAGTGGAGAAAATAAATGGTTGACATAAGTGAACAATGAGTGACACTTAGTGTTTCTCAAGTTGAGTTGTATCCTAGATATTTGAGAGAAGGAATTAAGAGTGTATTTATTTATTTAATTGTGTTTTAGAAACATCTCCACTTTCCTATATTAAAACAAACAAACAAAACCCACACCACAAATATGTAGTACTGTGTTTATTTTCTTGTAGTTATAAAAGTAATTCTGTAAAAAAGATATGGCTGCACTCATCTGGCCAGAGACAAAAGTGAACTAGCTATCAGAGGAGATTTATGATGTTCCTAGACAAAATGTTATGAATTTCCATCTGTTCTGTTACAGTGTAGATACCTGTAAATCTTTCTCTGAATCAGTAGAACTTTGGAAACTAATAAGCCAAAAATTAAAAAGGCTCCACAAATTATCAAATCGAACTGCCATGTGATTCTTTAAAAATGAACAAACCCTAAACAACTGCTAACTTTTATCTCTATCATCTGTATCTATTTATCTGTATTGATATAGGACAGGTCATACATTTATAATACGTTTCTTACTTTCTCAGTTTGTTAGACATATATGTTGGCACAGTCTCTCCACCACTTCAGCATTTTTTGTATTGCTGATGTTGACTTTAAGGGATTGTGCTTTTTAATTGGTAGATATTAATTGAGTAACAATGCCAGGTAGCAATAAAGTAAGAGACAGTGAACAGGAAACTGGACTTAGAAGAAAACTCATAAAAAATTCCAGGTCAGCCTGTCCTTCCTGGTCAGGTACAACTCTTTTTGTATATAATGGCAAAATGGCAAGAAAGTGGATTTTTATGCACTGATGCCAAATAACAGTAAAGCTATTTCTAGGCCTAATATACTCAGTAACACGATGGAACTGGTAGAAGGCTCTGGCTTTAAACTTGGTCAAAAACATCTAAGGGATAACTTTCAGTTGATGAACTGCTATGACACTTCTGACAGTGTACTCACATCAGAACCAAGAGAAATGCTCCGTCCTTTTTCAAAGCCCATGTCACCAGCCCTGTCTAGCTGTTTTCTTTCTATGTAGTATGGTATCAAAGACTTAATTAGTTGTTGGCCACAGGTTTATTTAACATCTTTCTGTCTTTTTAGTTGTGTTTTGAATGTAAACCATACTTACATTATTGAAAGATGGGTTTTGTTCTAATCAAAACATCCAGGATTTAGGAAGTTAGGAATGATTGATTCTTTCGAGAAAAAAAAAAAATCTAATTCTGTAAAAGAAAATCTTTTCATGTAATATAGTTTTGCACTAAGTTTTCCAAAAGTTTGGGATCTCAGCGTGAAACTATTTATGAAAAAATAACTTTTTTGAAAGTACTGATTTCCAAGCCTCTGAAGTACGGGAATTCTTAATTTATTACAAACTGCAGAAATAGAAAAAAAGGCATCTTTAAAATAAAAGGAAGTGCCTAAGTTAATAACTTTTCCTTGACATTTAAGGCCTTGATTGATTTTATGTTCAAGTTCTCTCTTTCTTATAAATGCACACATATATGTCTGTACATTTATAGAAGAGAATCATAGAATGAGAATCATTTAAGTTGGAGACCTTTAAGATTGAATCTAACCCTTAACATAAATGGTGGCCAAGTCCACCACTAAATCATGTCCTGAAGCACCACATCTACCCAACTTTTAAATATTTCCAAGGATGGTGATTCCACCACTTCCCTGGAAAGCCTTTTCCAATGCTTAGCAACCTTTTCCATAAGAAATTTGTATCAATTACAATCTAAATCTCCTCTAGAACAATTTAAGACCATTTCCTCTTGTCTTATCACTTGTTACCTGGGAGAAGAGACCAACCTCCTTCCATGCTACAGACTCCTTTCAGATAGTTGTAGAGAGCAATAAGATCCCCCCCCCAGCCTCCTTTTCTCCAGACTAAACAATTCCAGATCCCTCAGCTGCTCCTCATAATAATTGTGCTCTAGATTCTTAATGAGTTTCTTTGCCTTTCTATGGACCCACTTCAGCTCTTCAATGTCCTTGTTGTGAGGGGGCCAGAACTGCACACAGAACTCAAGGTGCAGCCTCACCAGTACTGAGTACAGGGGGATGATCACTGCCCTAGTCCTTCTGGCCACAATATTTTTGATACAAGCCAGGTTGCCATTGGCCTCCTTGACTATCTGGGCACACTGCTGGCTCATGTTCAGCTGGCTATGGACCAGCACCCCCAGATCCTTTTCCTCTGGGCAGTTTTCCAGCCAGTATATCCCCAGCCTGCAGCACTGCATGGGGTTGTTGCGACCCAAATGCGGGGCCTGTCACCTCGCCTTGAACCTCCTACAGTTGGCCTTGGCTCATTGATACAGCCTCTCTAGATCCCTCTGTGAAGACTTCCTGTACTACAGCAGATCGACACTCCTGCCCAACTTTAGTTCATCTGCAAAGTGATAGACGGTGCACTTGATTTCCTCATCCAGATCATTGATAAAGACGAAACAGAACCGACCCCTTTGGGGAAAACCACTAGTGACAATGGAATTTAACTCCAATCACCATCATTTTCTGAGCATGGCCATCCAGAAATTTTTTAACCTGTGAACACCAACCACACCATGAGCAGCCAGTTTCTTCAAGATTGTGCTGTGGGAAATTGTGCCAAAGGCTTTACTAAAGCCCAATTAGACACCACCCACAGCCTTTCCCTCCTCCACTAAGCAGGTCACCTTGCCATAGAAGGTTGGTAAAGCAGGACCTGCCTTTCACATACCCATGCTGGCTTGGCCCAATACCCTGGTCGTCCTGCACATACAGTGTGATGGCACATACACTCCATGACTGCTCAATGACCTTTCCCAGCACCAAGGTCAGGCTGACTGACCTGTAGTTCCCCAGACACTCCTAACCATTCTTGTAGTTGGGTGCCACATTTTTTTGTGAGCCAGGACTTTTGAAAAATTACAGAAAGTGGCTCATTGAACCTTTCCACCAGCTCTCTCAGTATCATCAGGTGGATGCCATCCAGGCCCCATGGATTTATGTATGCCTAAAGTTGTGTAGCAGGTCACTGAAAACTTCCTCTTGAATTTTGGAGGCTTCATTCTGCTCCCATCCTTGCCTTTCAGCTCAGAGGGCTGGGTACCCAGAGAGCAACTGGTCTTACTATTAAAGACTGAGGCAAAGAAGGCATTATCATTAATTTTTAATGTTTTAATAGTTGTTATTATGAGTGAGGCGTTACCTCAGACCTACAATCATCCTCTGTCTCTATTTTCCTCCGCATCCAATAAAGAATCGAAATTCTCCTTAGCTCCCTTTTTGTTGCTAATATGTTAGTCTTATATGATCTTTTATGGCAGTAGCCAGATTAAATTCTAGTTGGAATTCAGCCCTTCAAATATTCCTTCTGTATAACCTCATGACATTCTTGTAGTCCTTTTCAGTGGCCTGGTCCTTCTTATAAAGGTCATAAACACTCTTTTTTCCCTGAATTCCAGCCAAAGCAATTTGTTCAGCCAGGCTGCTTTTATTCTCCACCCCTACAACTTTTAGCACATGAGGGCAGTCTGCTTCTTGAAGATTTCCCTCTTACGGCATGTCCAGCCTTCCTGGACTTCATTGCCCTTTAGGACTGCCTCCCAAAGGACTCCCTTAACCAGGCTCCTGAACAGACAAAGTCTACTTTCCGTAAGACCAAGCTAACAGTTCACGGAATCACGGAATCACAGAATCTGTCGAGTTGGAATGGACCCACAGTGTTCAAGTCCAACTGTTGGTCCTGCACAGGATCATGTGCCTGAGAGTATTGTCCAAATGTTTCTTCAAGTGTATCAGGCTTAGTGCTGTGACCACTTCCATGAGGAGCCTGTTCCAGTGCTCAACCCTGCTCTAGGTAAAGAACTTTTTCCTAATATACAATCTAAACCTCCCCTGACACAATTTTAGACCATTCCCTCGGATTCTGTCACTTGTCACCACAGAGAAGAGATCAGTGTCTGCCTCTCCTCCTCTCATGAGGGAGTTGTAGATTGCAATGAGATCTCTCATCAGACTCCTCTTCTCCAGGCTGAACAGAACAAGTGACCTCAGCTGCTCCTCATACGGCTTCCACTCAAGGCCCTTCACTGCCTTTGTTGGCCTCCTTTGGACACTCCCTAAGAGCTTAATATCTTTCTTATATTGTGGTGCCCAAAACTGCACCAGAGGTGCAGAGGTGAGGCTGCACCAGAGCAGAGCAGAGTGGGACAATCTCCTCCCTTGACCGGCTGGCAGTTCTTTGCCTGATGCCCCCCAGGACAAGGTTGGCCCTCCTGGCTGCCAGGGCACTGCTGGCTTATATTCAATTTGTCATCCACCAGGATCCTCAGGTCCCTTTCTGTGGCACTGCTTTCCAGTATCTCGTTCCCCAGTCTGTACGTACATCCAGGGTTGTCCCATCCCTTTGTTGAACTTCATATGGTTGATGATTGCCTCGTCCTCTAACTTGCCAAAGTCTCTTTGCAGGGCCTGCCTGCCTTAGAGGGAATCAACAGCTCATCCCAATTTTATCTGCTTAGTATCCCTCCCAGTCCTATGTTCAAGTCATTTATGAATATGTTGAAGGGGCTAAAATAGAGCCTTGTGGAACCCCACTAGTGACAGGTCACCAGTCCGATGTAACCCCATTCGTTATTGCTCTCTGTGTTCAACTTGTGAGCCAATTGCTCACCCAGCCCATGATGTGTGCTGGATATTTTCTCCAGAAGGATCCTCTGACAGTATTGAAAGCCGTACTGGAATCCAAAAAGATTACATCAACTAACTTCCCTTAATCAGCTAGATGGGTTACCTTGTCTTAGAAGGAAGCCAGCTTTGATAATCAGGTCTTTCCTCTCATGATGCCATGCTGGCTGTGATCAGTGACAGCATTGTCTTTTAGGTGCTTTTCAATACCTCCCAGAATAATTTCTCCATAAGTTTACCAGGCACTGAAGTGAGACAGACAGGCCTATGTTTTTTAGGGTTCTCCTTCTTGCCCTTCTTGAAAATTGAGACATTTTCTAGCTTCCTGTCAGCCAAGTTGACTGGGAGTTGATCATTCTCACAGTCATGGCCCTCCAGCTCAGGGCTGAGACCCCCTTGCTTCACCATCCATGTTGAAGACAGAGGCAAAGAAAGCATTAAACACTTCTGCCTTGTCTTTGTCTTCTTTGTGAGGTGAACATCCTCATCCTGTTACAGGTCAATGATATTTCTATACTGCCTATTGCCATTAATAGGTTTGAAAAAACTCTTATACTGTCCCACACATTTCTGGCCAGCTTCGACTCCAGTTGAGCTTTGTCTGCATAAATTTTCTCATTACAGTGGCAAGCAGCATCTTTGTATTCTTCCCATGACACTTTAATTTAATTCCACTGGGCATACATCCGTTTTTTTAAACTTTTATTTCCAAAAGAAGATTCCTGTTCAGCTAAGCAGACCTTTTGGATTTCCTACATTTGAGTATTGCCTGCTCCTGTGACCTTGACCTCACTTCTTACTTCTCCAAGAATCAGAAAATCTATCATTTCAAGATGTTTGTTCCCAAGATGGCCTCCGACCGTAACGTTACTGTCAAGTCCTTCTCTGCTCACACAACAGGTCTAGTGGGGAACTCCTTAGTTGGCTCCCTCAGAAGCTAGAAAATCTCTTGCACACATACCAGGGAACTCCTAGATTGTCTCCTCTATTGTGTTTTATTTCCAGCACATATCTGGTAAGTTGAAGTCCCTCATGAGAACTACAGCCAGACAATGTGAGATTTCTTCCAGCTGCTCACAGAATATTTTGTCCACCTCTTCATCCTAGTTGCATGGTTTTTAGCAGACTGTCATCATGACATCTTCCTTATTGTTCTTTCCTCCAATTCTTACTCATAAGCAATCAAGCTGTCATCACCATCATTAAACTCTAGATAATCAAAACATTCTCTAAAATATAGGACCATCTCTCCTTGCCTATCCCTTCTGAAGAGTTTGTTGCCAACCATTGCAACACTTGAGTGGTGTGGTTCATCCCACCATGTTTCTGTTATGGCAATTATGTCACAGTTTTCCTAATGTACCATGACTTCCATCTTCTCCTGTTTCTTGTTCATGCTGCACGCATTGCTGTAGAAGAGTAGCCAAGGAATTCTCTCCACACTAATATTACAAATGAACTCCTAACCAGTGGACAGCAACTCTAATCAAAGCTGAAGTATCAAGGAAAACAAATTGAGATGGTCAGTTTGGAAGCAGGTTTTCTAATAAATACAAGGATTTGGTTATATGCTTCATTAAATATTTCAGCTAAGTGAAACTTAAGATAAGGTGCACTGTTGTCAACCATAATTAATACCAATTTGGACAATAGCATCTCAAATCCTACTGTAGCTGGTATTGATATCTAGAGCCAGCAGAAATTGCTTTAGTTAGTTCAAGATCTACAATTTTCTTATTCTATTTCTGTTTATATTTAATATTTATATAAATTGTTGAGAATTTGCCAATTAATATGAATCTATACGGAGCACATTCTTTCTTCAAACTACATACTTTAGTGTTTTCCAGTGTCTGTAGAAAACAATTTGGATTGTAACTGTAAGTTTGACTTCTAACTTATAGAAACAATAGGCAAGGCTCATAGAAGAGGAAGTACAGACTTTTGTAGATGAATGAATTTGTTTAAAGCTAGTACAACATATTAATATTATTCATCTCTGCCAAATAAAATGTAGAAATTATCATCCTAATCCATCCAGTTTATCTGTGCAGTTATCAAAAACTGTATATTCATTTTGATAGCTGAATAGAAAATGAAGGATTTAGACATTTGTGTTATCACATTCTAATTTTCACTAAAGCATTGCATAATTCCTTATGCACAACTAGGTCAAAATGCTTGGCTAAAAGCTAAAAAGGACTTGCTCTAAGTTTACCAGAAATTTTCTTTATCTACCCCTGGATGCACACAAATATTCAAGCACACATGCACAAATAGATGTACAGAGTTCTGCCAAAAGGTCTAATCTTTGTTTCTCTACTCAGGAACTAGAGACACATTAAGAATAAAAGAACTCTTTAGGGAATCCTTTGCCTTTCTGCGATATCTAAATTGAAATTTCACAGAAACTTTCATGAGTATAAAGACATAATATTTTGAAATCCAACAAAAATAAGCAATGAGAGACGTAATCAGCATTCTTGTTTGCCTGTGTGTTCATCTTTTACTTTTATTTTGATAACTTCTTTATTTTCCACCTCCTCACACCCATGCTTTTGGAGAAGGTTAACAGAACTGCTGACTAATTGCATCCCCACAAGGGACCTAAAAAATAACCTCAAAATTATACAATGTGTACTTTGAAGTAATGAAATAATCTCTGTGTCACCCTTAATAATAGGGGGCACTGATTTCTCTACTTCCTTCTCTCCAGGTTGCCCTCATATGCATTTCACACTGAAGCCTTCCCCAGGGAAAACACAGTGCAAAAGTTCTGAAACACTCTATTTTTTTTTTTTGTCATGGTTACTAATGGGAATGGAGTTGGTAAGGTGAATGCAACCAGGATTCAAAATAGTGGGCACCATTAGATGATGAAATCTCAAGGTCAGCTTCATTTCTTGCATTTTCTTATCTCTGATACATAGTACAGTATCTCAGTAGCTGCCACCAACAGCTACCATCAGAACACTTGGCTAATTAGTAATGAGTCATATCACTTGGTATAATCTCATCCAGACTGACTATTGAACCTGAGTGCAACAACAAAAAAGGAAACTGAAAACTCTTAGCAGCTGTGTGTTTAGTTCACGTGTTTTCATCTGCATTATGTGCCTGCAGTTCAAGCTTTCATTATATTACATTAATAGGTGTGTTTGAATTTGATGTTTTTGGTAATTATTCATTTAGGAATAGTCTGTAGCACTAAAAAGCACAACATTTAGCTACCAAACAAATGACCCCATCAAATATTAAAAGATAAGATTTCTTAGCAGTACAATGGCATTAAAATAGGGGAAAAGCTTTTAAATAAAATTCCTACTCATATGTACTATTTCATCAGTAACCATTGTAGCATGGAGACTACCCATCCTAGCTGAACGAAACCAGAAAGCATCTCATTGCTGGGACCTAGTCCAGCAAAGTACTTAAGTACAGCTAAAATATGAGAGCAAGAATATCCTATCAATGTTACTATACGATGACCCAAATGATTAAAATTACACTGAAATGTAGATGTTTTTCTGGAATAAGGCACTTAAGGTCAGCCTTTCATGTAGTCAAAATATTTACAAATCTTTTTAAGAGATGATATATAAACAGAAGTTACTATCTTGCCTTTGACTGCTAGACTCAGGACAACTTCATATGTGAAAATCCTGCACATTAAATGTTCACTTTATTCCCAAACTAAGCAGCTGTCTGAAATGCCAATCCTTAAGTGCTAATCTCTGCTACCCATAAACAAAAGTGAATCACGGCAGAAAACTCGTTTATGTGAAGTAATCTCCAGTGGATTAGCATTTCAAGGGATCAGATTTCCTAAAACTCCTCTTTCCTGATAACAGCTTCTGCTGTGAGGTGACACACCAATAGGCATAAATTATCTAGAGCTGCAGATAAGCAGAGGCCATTTGAGGGTTCGAAGTGCAATATAAATAGATGCAAAACAGTAGGGGAACTGGTGCTCATCACAAACCTCAGAAGGATTAGCAGTTCAAGCTCTGATTTCCTTGCTGTTGTTAGCTGTGATTTATCATCAGACAGTGACTGAGAGTCTGTCTTATCTGTGGTAATTTAATGGCTTAATGGCAGTCCCTTTATCTGGGGGTCATAATTAAGCTTGTTTGATCAGTTTCCTAACAAGCACCTCGCCTGTATTTTTAGCTATGCCTATTTTTTCTCTGGATGTAGCAACGTTTTTGCTAATTAGTATTAACAATATTATTGTTAACAACTACTGGTAATGATTACAATCTCTTAAAAGGTTAGCATTTATCTGTAGGAGAAATGCAAGCCAAAAAAGATGCAAGACTTTGAATTTAAATACATTTATAGGACGTTTTTACTGTAGTGTCTCAGCATCTCTTTGGTTTGTTGGATTCAAATCTACCTCATATGTAACTGAATAAATTTCAATTGAATAATTTTTCTCTGGTGCCAGATTGACACCCATTTGATACCAAACATGACTACTATCTTAGAGTGCATTTACTGTCCCTTCCTATTGCTCTATAATAAGCTGTTTCTTCCATTCTCACCAGATATTTTTCAACAAAAGATGAATTTTAAGACCTTATTATGACTGTCTAAAAACACAGGTGTTGTAAAAATGACACTTCAGCTGTAAAAATCACTACAAAACCAAGAAAATAATTATTTTTTAAATTTAATGAATAATGGATATTTGAAAGAAAATCTTTCTAAAATTTTAATTTTTGTAATACAATGGAGTGACAAACAAACACTTCATAAAATTAAATATGGGTCGATTTTGTTTTGGGTTTTGTTTTTTTTTGAGGAAGACCAAATGAAAGGGAACAAGTTCATTAGCCATATTATTTCTTAATTATTGATGTAATTTTCTTAATAAAATACCTTGGAGGCCACAGGGAGACATGATTAAGTTATGTTTTGATATTTAGGGGAACAGAGTGACTGGCTCTAGAAAGACATCTGAAAAACCTGATCACATATACATAGACACATATGGTTGTAATATGTGCATATATGTATACAACTCCATGAATGTATTAATTTATGTGATTTCGCACATCTTTATATGTAGCTTGGTATTATATATTTTATGTTATGTATTCTTTTAGTCATATATATATAAATATATGTATTCATATATGTATTATTATTTAAGACTGTTGTTAGGTGTTATTTATCTTTTGAAGAAAAAAATAATAGTGGGACATATATGTCTAGCCTAAATTATTTTTTTAGGTAACATAACTAATGCAGAAATACAAAGTTCATTAAGGAGTGAGTCATTCCACTTACTTGAGTTGCTTGGTTTATAATTTGATTAGTTGCATTTCTTTTGGCTATAGATAAAACCCCAGGTGACATGGCTAGGCTTGTAGATGGTTGAAAGAATCCGACTCGCGTGAATGAAAGAAATGGTAGATTTCCGAATGAGAATTTCCAATACTTTCTTATAAAGAAAGTTACCTCCCTGTTCTTTGTAAATTGAAGAACTGTCACAGAAGTATTACATATGTGTGTGTGAATAAATATATGTCCTGCCTCATGTAGAAAACACTCACCTGAGAACTCTGAATACATCAACCTTTTCCTCTGGATTTTATCAAATAACCTATAGTAACATTAATTAAATAGCCAAAGACTTGCAGACAACTGCAAAGAAAAACAAACAACATATCTGTTCATTGTCCTATCCTACAAGTGCAATTTTACTAACTTTTTCTGAGTTTTGCAGGTGCATCAGAAATGGCTTCTGTTCAGCTGTTTGGGTCTGGCAAGCAGGAATTTGATTTTAAGCTTTCTATCTGGCCAAGAGTATGACAGTGGAATGTACTTGGAATATTGTAGAATATAGTCTTGAATGAGCTTTGTTGCACACAAAACCCTTGGTCCAGTTCTTGATGAAATCAATGAGAAACTTTTCACTGATTGGTGGGATCAGGGTGAAGGTGCCAGCCGTATTGCAGCTGCAGCTGGCAGTTGCCTGGGAAGCTGAAATTTTACTGAGCTATGAAACAAGCCAAATGCGTGAAAGATAGGAATGACAAGGTGTAAGGGAGATTGCAATATAACACAGTGAAATCCTTAACCCGTATCTGCAGCTAAGGCCATTGACCCTTGGGTGCTGAGCTGGCTCTGGGAGGCCTTGACAAGATAAATCCACACAGTCACCAAGATGTGTGGTTTACACATCTAACCGTCATCTAGCTGTCTAACAGACAGCTTTCCAAAACTACCAAGACAGAAACATTCCTGAATGAATACTATTTTTGTTGTTGTCAGTATGTGACTAGTTTAATAGATTTTTTTCTGCCATGAGAACAAATTGTTAAGGATATGTAAAAAAAAAATCTTTGCCCAGCTCACAGTGAGAACGGACAGCATCATGTAGTCACTATTGTGTTATGTTGTTAGTTGCTCGGCAGTTAGTGACAGATATAATATAGACAAATAAATCTACAAGAACAAAACCATCATGAACCTTGTGAAATGCTGAAACCTTAGTTTTAAGTTCACCAAAGGTTTCAGTGGATTTTGCTGTTGTCAATATAGAAAACACTAAATACCCTAAATATATCTCACTTTGGCCAATACTTGCAGAAATAATTCTCATTGTAAAAAGAAAACACAGATATTAAAAAACAACCGTTCATGTGTCTGAAAAATGAAAGAAGTTTTCAGTGAATAGTGCAGCTTATTGGTTTCTGTCTCTGGGTTCGTGATCAGGATTAGAACTGGATTAAATTTGCTGGTTAGATTTTTGTGTAATTTTCCATGGAAGTTATCATTGTCTGGTAATATATTCAGTCTCATTGTCCTTCTACCATTTGTAGCTTTAATGACATGATTTTATTGGCAATATGTATATATAAATATAACCATATTGATATGCACATACATAGATACTCATATACAGACCCATAAATTTTCACTTGTACTTTGATGCGCAAACAATTTTCAAGAATCTATTTTCACCCACAAGCAGGCATGTTATTACTGGAAAACAGTCCCAAATGTGATTTGAATACTTCCATTACAAAGATAAATTTTGTTCCCACTAGAATATAAATGTTGTTTTCACTAGATTGGATCCAATTATATATGTATAACAAACAATCTCCTTGATATTTAAGATTTTTTTATATTATGAAAATTTTGCATAATATAGTCTCATGCTACCCCTTGAATTCTGTTTTCAGCTCTTCCACTGATTTACTATTTTATTATAGAGAAACCCTTTAATGTCTCTAAACTTCAGTTTACTTATTTGAAGTAGCTGAGGACACAAGTGTGATTTAATTGATGTTTATAAAGCACTTTGATACTTCGTAATAAAGAATTACAGAGAAGTGATAAATATTCTTAAATTTACACTCTTTTTCCTTGCTCCATTTTTTGCCAAAAATCTATATAATATTGTTAAATTTAGGATTATATATTCTACTCATACCACTATATATATGTGGAATCCCAGTAGTATATGGCTCAAAATGTTCAGCAGAGAAATCTATTGAAAATACAGTTGTGGGGCAGACAATGCAATAAGAATGTGCCTGATAACAACACAAACCAGCATCATGTAATCTGTATATACAAGGATAAATATATATATAAAAGTCCTTGTTTTCTTTAAAAAAGGAAAGTAATAAACTGGTTGCAATATGGTTGATATCTATTTATGAAGAATCCATTCAAAGTCACAAAGTACTTATTAGTCAACTAGAAATACCAATTCAAGCTTTCCTTTGTATTTCATCATCAGAAAAGTGGGACAAGCATTGACATATTTTCAGTTTTGATCTTTCCATTCCAAAAGAACAGGAAGTGTTGGGTCTGTTCTAGGCCTTTCGTATTCTAGAATACAATTTTTCCCATGATAATCTAATTACATAGTTGCAGAATACCACAACCACTGGAGCTGTTATACCAAGATCCAATACTGTAACTTAAGATGGACAGAACAACGAGAGAGATCATAACCTGACCCCTTATTCTTACATACGGTGCATAAACCCCACTTTCTTGGGGAAAAATGTGTAAAATTTTTTTCTATAATAATTCTTGAGACCCAATGGGAGTTCTAACAAAGTGAGGGGGAGGACACGTTAACTCATTTTGTGATCAGAGTTTTTTCTTAGACTTCAAGCAGTAACTTGCTGTTAAGGAACATGACACAAAACATAGTGGCATCACAATTTTATTGTTATTTCCTTGTATTTTCTATTGTGTTAAAAGGGAAAGTGATAAACTTCTCAGGGATTGAGGGAGATGACAAGGTGGAAAGGGTTATTAATTATCAGTTACTATTCATGTGTTTTCTGTTTAAATGTGCAGCAATATGAGATTTGGATGTGAAATCAAGCTCCTATCTCCCAGGCAGCTGCACTGCACTAGAAATACATAATTTAGAGCACTTCTAACTTCAAGCTCTTGCATGTCATTTTAATGGCTCATTGACAGAATGATACAGGGGGAAGAGCGAAAAAAATAACTCCTCCCAGATGAGAATCAGAAAGAGAGATCATTCCTCTTTTCATAAAGTTCTGCAGGGATACTCTTTTGGAAAAAAATTAAGAAGAAAATTACAAATTGTAGGTATTAAGTAAAAATAAGTCACTATAATTACTTTGGTAGGTGCCAACTACATTGTGTAACACATAAACCCATGCTGACCTGTAGTTCATGAGTAAACTGGGGAATGTCAGCAGAAGTTGCCCACGTGCTTACAAATCTAAACTTACCACAGACAAAGAGAATCTCTCTATATGATTTCCATGACAAATGAAATAATTTTCATGTCTATAGGTAGGAAATAGGTAGAAATAGGTAGGAAACTTATCACAATTTTCAGATTCCTAACAGAGTGGAAAAAGATCTAAAATTTTTGAAGGCTGGTGACAGTAACTGGTCATGGTTTGCATTTTAGTGTGAAGGGTAGATATTGAGACATAAAAGCTTCTTTTGTTCTCTTATCCAATTAAAACAAGTAGTTAATGCCTACAAATTTAGGACAAAAACTCATCTTATTGACAACACTTTCCTTTGCTCTGCAGGAAAGGAATGATTCATACTAAATGGTAGTGTAAGTGTAAGTTGGCCGTGAAGTTCTCTGCAGTTGTTTCTCTGGCCATGTACTTCAGTGACAATTTTATCTACATAGAGACCACAGTATCAAATATAGGAGAACAAACATTTTGGTCAGTTTTTAAAGTTAGTGTTCGTGCATATATTGCTGTTAGAATGTATACTTTTACACAGTTCCTTCCTTTTCTGTGTTTGTATTACCTGTATTTGATAGCACAACTAAAAATAGAGTAAACATAGTCTGTACCAAAAATGTTCTGCAACTTGGAGAGCTGCTGAAGAAGTTAATGGAGAGCCTGCTGTTGGACTACTGAGTACTGTTTGGTCAAAGTTCTCCTCCGTGTTCTATTGCAATTAATTTGGGATTTTTAATTTAATTTGACTAGGGTAATTTTTCCTGTTGTTTTCAGATATCGTAATAAAGAAAACTCAAAACAGATCAGAAATGTTTGTCAATATTGTTTTCACTGTTAGAGATCTGTGTAGGAACTCCAGTACTGCTATTGGTGGACAGCTGGAGGCAGGGGAGTAAGGCAATCACGACATCAAGATGGCACCATTCTCAAGTCAATCTTTCTATCAAACAGAAGAGATAATTTCAAAATTTCATTAAGGCTCTGAAATTTCTTTGTATTAGTCTGTTCAGCTCAAGGAAGTAATGATTCATGACTGGTCATTCAGTATTTGTCCTTTTTTCTTAAGAAATTTTGTTGGAAAAATCTCCATGANCTTCTAGCAGTTAGATGATGAGTTGCTGTTGGGTTATAGGTTTGACTCGATGATCTCACAGGTCTCTTCCAATCTTAGTACTTGATACTGTGATTTAAAAAAACATAGCATAATCAAATACCATCAAAATAGAGAGACACAGATGACTCGTAGAATGGCCTAATTTTTGTAATTACATGATTAGATTCATTCAGAGCCACTGATCTCTTCAGACACATGTGTAGGTCTATTGATCACAAATCTGCCTCACTGTTATACTAACAGATGCACAGTTATTAATCTTGGAAAGAATCCACATCCTCTTTTCAAAAAGATCAGAGAAGCTAATTGAGGATGAACTTGTGTGGAGGAACTGCTCTGCCCTTCCTATAAATGGGCAAAAATCATGCCAGAATGCCAGAACCTGTGAAACAAATACCTGGAAAAATAATTGCACCATGCATCGCAATGTTTTCATTCTTCTCTACCATTTTAAGCCAATATATTTCTCTGATTACATGTTCAGTATAACAAGTGTAGCTTTACAAATGCATGACACCTGCTAACTGTTCTCCTTCTTTCTTGAACTTCTCATTTACCAACCTTTGTTAAGTGCTCCAGTGGGTTGACACAGCAAAATTCATGCCAAAAGCTGTTCTCTACAAGAGCACTAATAGCTCAGCAGTATGAGCCAGGGTTATTAAACCACATCCTAAGCAGTGTCTGGACTATTTGGGAATATAAATAAAAAATGAGGAAAATACAGGAAATCTGTGCTCAGAAGAGATTTGTATTCAGATTGTTGGGGTTCAATTTCTGCCAGGAGCTCTATGGCATGCAAAACATACTATTTGCCTATTCATTTAGTAAGATAATATCTTAGAGTTTTAGCAGACTTGCCTTGGTGAACAATAATGAAATTACATACTTCATAAATTAACCAAATCAAAGATCATATAACTCTTGTCTGCTTTTGAGATTTTGGCCTATCTTATTCAAATAAGTTATTTTTTTATTTTTTTTAGCCTATTTCAACCTGTCAAAATGATTTTCATATATGGTTCATACACTTTGGAGATGACTCCTTGTAGCCGTTTGAAAAAGGGCTTTTGAAAGGAGATGTAAGAGAGAGAAACCCCACCTACCTGAGTTAAAATTCAATTTTTCCTCAAAGCTGTTTCCCTGAAGCTAGGATGAAGGCAGCCCTATCCTGGGCAGGGCAGGGGGTGGCCCCCAGCCAGGACCGGGGGGAGGGGGAGGGACCCTTGTTTCAACTGCTCTCCCGGGGTTTGGGGAAGGAAGCTGGGATCGGGGGCNGCCACCCCTGGCCGGGGCTGGACAGTGGCTCATGGCCCCAGGCTCTGGGGAGCACAGGGGGGCCAATAACCAGCCGTGGCCGGGACTTTCAGCACCACAGCTGCTAACAGACAGCGGATAGAAGGCTGGCCCTGGCATCATGTTTGCGCTGTGGCATCTCTGAGGTGCTGTAGCCATGAGAACAAAGATGGTGAGCGGCACCGAAACTCTTGAGTTCTTCAACGAGAAAACACCGGAAACTGA
>VXBA01000299.1:263854-283826 GCA_013399895.1 Serilophus lunatus
CTTTCCTATCCTTCCTCCCTGTTCCTTTCAACTGATCATCTGGCTGAAAGGAACAGTTCCCTTCCTTTTTTTGTTTTTTTTTCCCTTTTTGTGTTTTTGTTTTTTTTTTTTCCCTTGCGTGTTGGGGGGTCCCTCAATGTAATTCTGGGGTCTCCTGGGAGTTACCCTACACTCTTGTAATAAATTGTTAACCCGCTACAACTGTATTCAGTTTTCCATCACCTTTATTGAACCTGCCTCCTGAATGCTAAAAGGTGGATCAAACCACCACACTCCTTCAGACACTTAAATAGCAAGATGAGCCATTATCAACAAAATAACTAGATTTGTGTGAGTAAACAACAAAATCCCCTAGAAAAGGAACGTAGGGGCAGCTTTTACCACCATTTTAGTTACTTAAATGTTGGTAGTGTTCACATTTATTTTTTCCCTTTTTCTCTTATGATGAGGACTAACCTCAAGAATACGAAGATAAGTGATTTCTTAGACTTTCAAAGGTCCAGGGAGGATCCTCCAATGAACACCTTTTTTCTCTGTAGGATATCTGAAAGACCTTACTCTTCCTTCCTGACAGGATAAGAATTTCAAATTATCCAGCATGTACTAAAACATCAAAGAGATATTATACAAATTATAGTATACTCATAGTACTACACAACTGCTGTAGTAACATTTTCAGAATGACAACAGTGTCCTACATTGTTTTTTTGATGACTGAGCTTATGAAATTTCTGGAAATCAATGACATTTGCATGGTGGAGGCTTTAAGATATCTGGATGTATGGTTTCGGACATTAGTAGATTAAATATAATACTTAAAATGTTGGTGTCCTCAACTGGAGGGGTAAAAAGTACAATGAGATGGAAAAGATATAACCAGAATGTTGGAGGTCAGGATTGTAAAATGAGTTCTCAGAAAAAACAACAGAGAAACTGCAGAAATTAGAGGATAAATTAGGGCTTGGCTTCTCAGCTTTTCTCAAGACCTTCATTTGCCTAAAGTTTACTGTATAAAACCTTAGAAACAATAATCTAAAAAAATGAGAGAGGAAGGAGGCATTATGACTACACTGGAATACCAGCCTGGGCACACTCAGCCCTGAAGAGTACGGTAACTGACTTTGCCCATAGAATCCATGTTCCCAATTCATCTGTTTTACTTAGCTCAAAAGATTATAAATTCTTGCAGCAGTTTGTATTGTTTTGCTGGGAAGCAGAAAGAAAGTAGAAAGAAGTAAAGGCAGGGAAGCATGTAAGGCAAGATTGATTTCAGAGTCTGTAATGGCAGGCTTATTGATTCTGACTCACGAAGTATGAAGTTATAGATTTGTATGATGTTACAAAGCTAGCTAAAACAGCTACATAATGTCGCACACTACCCAAGTATTGGTCAATTAAATTCTTGTTTAATATCTTCTTGCTGTTTAATGTACATTGTAGATATGATTTAACAGATGGATCAAGCATTCCAACTCTTTTTTTTGGTAGCAAACAATATCATGTACTCTACAAAAATGGCAGCATAAGAGCTATAAGATTGTCCTAAAAATAAGATTTTAAGGTGAAAAATAAGAAAAAATATGGTGTTGGCATTAACATATTTTTACAAATTTCTAGTTAAATGCAAATTATTCTATATTGAATAATTTTTTATTTAATATAAATAAAAAATATAAATGTACTATTATTTCTTCTGCTTACTGGTGCTTTATCTGGAAGGATAAATTCAAACAAAACTCAAAAAGATTTTATGCAGGAAGAAAAGGTGTTATAGGTGATATTCAGTTTTACAGAGGTATTTCAATTAAGTATTATGATGACAGACTTCCAGGAAAAAGAATTTTTCAGCTAGGCTTATGTATTCCAAAAAGAGCCAATGGAGAGAATCAGAGTGGTGTTTAGGTTAGAGACACAAAGTAAGGTGTTTTGCTGTTTCCATAATTTAGGATTTGAGTGTTTTTCTTTTCACTGACAGTAGAGCTGGCCAGAGATGCAAACATTAGCCAAGATGGTCCAAAATTCTCATTCTCAATTTGGCTTGGGGTGCAAAATATCTGTAAAGTTTATATCTGGCATCTCTAGAAGATGGTATGAATATAGTGATTTACTATTTTTCTAACTGCCATGGCCATATGGAAAACAAATGAGACACTATAGAGTCTCCAAGTGGTATGTTTTTCTACTGTTTTTGTCTAAAGCAGATGAGCACCACTAGGAGACTATACAGATCCACAGACTTGTAGGGATGAATCTTTACAAGGCCTTTTAGAAATCTGTTTACACGATTGAATAGCACTATACAAATCTCTGCCTTGTTCAGCTTGTTAACACGGATCTAGCTAATGTGACTAGAGTAGCAACAGTATATAAAAACTTTTTACAATTGGACAAAGTTATTTTTCTTACACTAGTAAATATTTCTCTCTATTTATGTTTCTAAAAATGTATACTGCAGCATTATTTTCTTATCTCTATGAATATGTACACACACAAACATACAAATTCTTCTGAATAAAAAACCCTAAAGGTAACAGTTTAAATACAGTGAAAGCATGAAAATGAGAGAAAGCTATTGCTGTTATCCCAATTTCTGTATTGAACTTGGAGACATGAAGATATTGCAATTACTTAAGTGGTTTCACAGCAAATCTGAACAAATAAAACTAAGTGTTCTAACTGTTCTGTTTCCCTGTCTGGTGGACTTGAGATTTTCATTCATCTCCACATGACAGGAACAATCATGGAAGCTCTCCTGATGGTTCAGACTGTCTGTCTACAGGAGGATCTTTTTAAAACATACCAAGGCCTTGTATGTCCAGGTTTCTTTCTTGCAACAGAAAGGATACAGAAGGTGGATGTGTGACATGGCCAGAACCTGCACCATAAGCTCAGATGCACTTGTGGGTCCCTCAGTCCAGACACAGTCCACCTATGCTGTTCATAGTCTATAAGAACAAAAATTATATTGGAGGGAAATGAAACTCCAGAGTTAGCAATCTATATAATTATGTTAAAATTACTACTTGACATAGATCATGAAAAAAATAGGTTTGTTTACAAATACATTCCAGAAGCATTTAATTTAGCTGTGTAAACTCCATGACACTCAATGTGAAAATCTACATGAAAATTATTCTCTATTCCAACATATTTCTGTGAAGATTCATACCCATATATATTGATTTCTATGTCTAGTGAAGTCCCCTTCTCAGCAAATTTTACCACTATAGTAAAGTGAAGTAATACTAAGATTTTGTAGAGCAATCATGTGGATATGTTAACCAATTTGGAACAACAGATTTTCTAGTTGTCTTAATTTGATATGAAAAGTTGAATGGAATATACAAGAAGCCCCAGAATCTTTAAAGATATATTTTTTGATTGAGGCCTTGTCAGGTACTTATTTAATCCTCTTCAATTTGTCTCAAGAAAACATAAATTAGAATTTATGAATTCCTATCTCTGCATTTTATATGTTTCATTTGCCTTCATTGCTCCAGAGCAAGAAGGATCTGCTTCTGAAAGTGTTCCTTTTAAATGGATCCAAAAAAAAGGTGATTTTCTGAGTAAATTTTATAAATTCAGTTCTTCAGTTAATGGATTTGAAGTCACTCCTGCAGTTCACTGCCAAATTTATAAGCTTTTCACTGCAGTTTAATAAAGAAGCTATTATTATGTAACTTTCATGCAGGAGCAAAGCAAGAACAATACTTACATGATGTTTCACAAAACAAAATTTGCTCACACTAACTGTTGAACTTGTGTCCTATCTATAGCTACCACAAGGTAGATTAATGTAGAGAAAGAGATCATCCACAGGAAAAAAAGAAAAAGTAATGGATGATTGGATGACACATATTTTATTAAAAGTGATTTTGGTGTTTAAGATATCCCACAGGAGGTAGATTAAGTAAGTGAGGTATCCAATGAAGAATGTATTCATTTTCCAGAAAACACATTTTTTGTTATTCCTGTAACCCACCTATCTAATATGGATCTCTCTTCTTTTTCATTATATTATGATAAAGTCACAGTAACTATGAAAGCAAATTTGGAAATGGAATTAAAATTCTAGGAACATGAAGAGATCTTAAGCATAATTTGTATTTCCCTCCAAAATCTCTGTGAAAATGATCCTTCAATTTCAGTAGAATCTGAAGGCAAGAAAACCCTAAGAAGCTGAAGAAAGCTCAGGATCAAATTCTTTTTTTCCATCTGATTTTTATATAACATTTCTAAGTCTGGTTCTCAATTAGTGATATATGATGACAGCAAGGTGAAGTTGGGGAAGTTACCATGTTGCTGCACTTCCAAAGCATATAGATTGCATCGTTATCTCTATTGCCCTTTTCCTGCTGAACCTGACAGGTCCTGTGTGAAGCCAGGCTGGATTACGTGAAATGGGAGAACAATCATAACAGTTTACTTCTCCTTTTCCCTAGTCAAAATAACTGAGCCAACTCACAGTGGGAGCATAGGTATGTGGTGTTGAGCCTCACAAATAATAAACATTAACACTTCGGATGTAAAAGAAAACAGAGAAAGAATTGGATCTGTGAGCTACAAAGCCTCCAGTGGTTGCCATGGGAGTGGGCACACTTCATTCAGAGTTGTGTCTAAATTCACACTTTGGCCCTTTATAGTCTTGCATGGATCTCATCAGGTTAATGTTGCTTACCATGAACCACAACTATAAACTTACATTGAAGGGGAAGAGGAAAAAAATAAATTGAAAGAAAGTTCTCCTTTTGGTATTAGGATGGTCTTTGAACATCTGAATAAATTAAATAAATGTCATGGATCAGATCCACAGCTTGTGTAAATTAGCTCCACTCCACTGATTTCAGTTCAGCTGAGAATCTGGCCCAGTAGTTTTTAAGCCAAACAACATAATCTAATTTGCATGAAACGTTACATGCAAGAATGAACTGAGAAATATGATATGAGATCCTTTTATTCAGCTTTTTAATTACTTTTACATAATTCTACAAGGCAGGGATTATTACATTCAGAGAACAATTTTGGATTCCCTTTTGGTTAATTTAAATCTCATTTAAAAGTTCCTATGGGAGGGTTTTGGATCAGAATGTCTGACACTATAGCCGTGTTTACACCAATGGCAGTAAAAGCACTCAAGACAAATACGACAAAATAAACAAATCATCTTTGAAAATCAAAATACTATTCAACAGAAGACTGCACACATACATTTATTGATTTTCTTCATACAACTCCTCTGAGCCATATAAAGACTTATCTCCAAGTTACATATGGGAAAACTCAGAGAGGCAAAGTGAATTGCTCAGTTCTACATCAAGGTCATTTTCAGATGCAGGTTTGAAACTTGAGAGGTTTTGGCCATTAGATGTTGTGTCCCTCCTCCAATAAACTAGAGATGGTTTTCTTTTTTCACTTAGTGAAAGAGAAGAAAAAAAAATCCTCTGTTCTTTCATTTTCCAAGTACTTCTTATTGCTCCCTCTCCACATCATTTGTTAGTTGTATTTTGTTTCTGGTAGATTCATCTTCTGCACCTGTGTGTCTTCTCCTTCTTCTACTGCACACAAAAGATACTTTCTTATGACCTATTTTCAAAAATAAATGAGATTATTTCCTTCTTATTTAAAAATATACTGAAACAAATATCAGAAGACTTCATATCTGTGCAAAGACAAATAGGATTATTAGGATTAAATTTTAAAATTTTTAAATGTTCTTTAGATAATGTCTTTTATCACACACACACACATATATATATTATTTTTATTTTTTTTTTAGAAAGACTTTATATACTGGAGTAAGTGCAGGGGCATGTCAGAATGATATCTTTTTGTTCTAAGGCATTCGCAGACATATTCTTAACTACACAACTTTTGTGAGACCTCCACACTCTTGACACTTCACATCCACTTTAGTCTATTTATCTTTTGATGTAGTTCCTTTACTTGCAAATTTTTATGTCTAGATTATATTTTATTTTTACATGGTCAGAAAAGTCCTTTATAATATATGGCACGAGTGAATAATACAGGATTTACATTCTGTCAGCTGCATTGTCCCAATTAATTTAAGATATATAGTCTTACAATTAACCAAAGATTGCTGTCATGCTCAGGCATGTTTTAAGAATAATTAGAAGCCAGACTTCTATAAAATATTTTCTCTATTGTGTAACCATATATGTACCTTGAAAGCAACTCTGATAAGACAAGTCAAAGCTCAGAAGAGCTGATGAAATAACAGTGGACAACAGGAGGAAAATAGTATCTCTGGAAACAGTTTAGTACTTGTAGAGATACTATAAGAATATGAGAGTAATTTTGAGAGCAATTTGACTTTTACTAAAGGTTGACACAGCTGATAATTTTCCATCAAGAATTAAAATTAATTAAATAATGTATTGGGCAGATAAACTATCATGGCTGGTGCCCAGGAACCCCTTGTGAGACCCTTTGACTTCATGCATGTCCTGGTGTTCAACCAAGAAAAAATTCACACAGGGCAGCCAAGAACTATATTACCCAGCAAATCTGGAGATTACACAGAAACCCTAGGTGGTCAGCTAAACAGAAAATGCTGTGCAGGACAACTCTGCCAGCAGCCAGAAGGATAAAGCTGCATATGGGAGCTCTGTTAATAATGCTTTTTCTTTTATCACAATTCAACAATGAGGACAAGACAAATAATCTGTATCTGTGTGAGTATTTGTGTGCTGAGTATGCAAATGGATATGCAATACTTTAGTCCAGAAAAAAAACTTTTCGGTGGGATTCAGTTTGAGACTAAGACACGTAAATCTAGTTGTCTTTGTTAAGGTCTGTCTATCACAAATAGAATGCACAATGAACATCTTGTCAATACACTTGGTGGAGATGAATGATTCTGATAAATTTAAATTAGATTTCTAGGTATTCTTTAAGGATGGGTATCTGAAGGCCCTTTAGGAACACTGGAATACCTAGTATCTATCCATGTAAATGATAATCCATAGGTCTCATGTTACATCTGCCAGCCCATGAAAATGCATTGGACATATAATACACCCTTACTCTTTTATAGATTACACCCTTATTCTTTCATAGATGAGACATTTACATGAGCTGACAATTCTAACACAGGATTCATGGGAGACACGTGCATTCCTGTGGCAGAGGACGGAAGCCATGTAGAAGAAAAAATATAGCTCCTCAAATGGTTCTGGATGCTTCAGGAAAGTATCTTAGACTCTTTCAATTGGTTCTTACTGCATTTTCCAATTTTGCAGCTGTTGCCATGCACAGTGCAGGGCCAGGGGAGCAATGCAAGGAGGAACAGCTCCGTGATTTTTCTCTTTCTTTGTCTCCATCACAATATCTTCCCTGGTTATGCCTTTCCTTTTACAGGTATGTCATTCTTCCCAGTCTGTAAAAAATATATAAGAAAATCATTCTTCTCTAGGTCTACTTTCCAGTCTCTTTGCTAGAACATAGCTGACATTCATAAATCTTTCAAATTTTTTTAAAACTAGTAATTCATCTCTATGAGTAGGAATAATTAGATAACTTACTATTGTATTGAGCTTTACAACTATTAGCTAACTAATCTTCCTTACATCCCTGTGGAAATATAATTAAAAATTCTACAACCCGTGTTCAAGAGTATTTCTTATTCTAAATGTGAACAACATCTTCTAGTTACTACAAGTAAATATTAATTTTTTGGCTTTTTTATGTTTTATCTCATTATTCCCATTTTTAAAGGTTAAAGACAAGAGGGCAACAAAGGACATAAAACTGGTTTCTGTGTTAGTGGGAAGCTCAGCATGCTGAAAAATAACTTAGATTTCATAAGAGACATTGAAAAATTGAAGAAGCAAAATTCGAAGACTGTTGTTAATGTGTTTCATTTAGTGTGTTAAAGTGTTTATTTTTTCCTCAGTAAAAATCCAGATAACTCAAAATATATTAAAAAGAAAAAAAAGAACCTAGCTCCAGTCAAAAATCATAAGGTCACAGTGCGAAAAAAAAGTGAGATCTAAATGATCCCTTTAGGATCACACAAGATAATTCAATTCTTAATTTTAGAATTTATCTTACTCCTCTTACTCAAATATGAAAAAGAAGATAATGAAAATGAAATTAGGCAATAAATACTTAGTGAAGTATGAAAAAAATACAGTAAAACTACCTAGTTAGAATTAAACGAAACACAATTTTACCTTTTCATTTGGCAAATGATATGAAAAACACATAAGTGAAAGAAAAGCATATTAAGAATGAAAACAATTTTTCTACCTAAAATTAGCAGCTAGAGAATTAGACTTTGGCTTAGTATTAGCAATTGGTTTATTAGTCTTAACATTAGTGATAGTCCCAGAGCATCAACTGTAATCAGAGATCTGTTTGCAAACCTAATTCATTCAATTTATTAATTTCTTTATTGCTGCTCCTGAGTCATATTCTTATAAAAGACTGGAGGAGGGGGGGAGCAAGAGAATAGACTTGTAGCCTGGTAAATTTCATTAAACAACTCACAACTGGCAAATATTTGTGAGTCTGAAGGGATTTAAGAATATTGTTCCATTATAAATTCACCAGAGATTTATTTGAGAAAAATACATAGAAATACATAGAAAGCAATTTCATAACACAGAAACAATCAGGTAGCATTGTGAGAGTATTTCCATGTTCTCCTCCCATTCTCTTCCCTTATCAAACTTTTTACTGCTTGTATGTTCAGAGATTCCTAAGCTCAACCTTTAAAACTGCAAGAGCTTGTATGTTATCAGCAGACATTACCTGAAAATACCTGTCTAACAGTCAGGAAGGGAAAAGAAGGTGAGCAGCAGGGAAGTGGATTAAGGCCAGTGGTACAAATAATGAATAAAGGGTATCCCATATACAGGCATCAAGCTGCTTTTAACTTGTCAAGTGGGCTGTGAAGACATCCTTACAAATTTACGTGACACACCTATCATCTAAGGTCCAAAGTGCATAGATGTATCATGGCTTGCAGCAAATAAGAAACCACAGTGTTTTCCCCCACAGATTTAACCACATTCGACTGCTTCCAGGCAGGAAAGCAAAAGCTGTATGTCTGCAACTTCCTTAATCCCCAGCCTGCAGTAGAAATCTAACAAAACCAAGGGCAGAATGATGGCATGTGGGCTGATGAGGTAAGGAATGATTAGGAAGATATGGACCAGCGCCTACACACTATCTGCTGACTGATTTGCTTAAAATATTAACTTCAAAATCATCTCATTTGGTTGGCAGGAAAGACCAAGTTTTTGTCTGTGCTGAGAGTACTAGCATGCTTTCAGATCATGCATTTGATAAAGCTCTATCTCTCTGTATTTACACAAACAACTTCTTCAAACAAGCACATAGCACTGCTGGAGTTCAGCAAAATCTATTCTAGTTCAGCAGCTGTGACAGGCAAAGGGGCGGTTCAGTGTGATACCTGACTCAAATTCCTTGTATATAACTATAAATACATATACATATGTCATGTATGTATATATGTAATTTTCAAAGGTAAGGATTCAGCTTCCTCTTCTTTTTCAGATCCATTTCTGCATTCTATGGCCAAGACGAGCCTGTCAGATGAAAGGAGAAATAATTCACAACCTTTTAGCTGATCTTACAGGGATTTCTTTCTTCCATTTGAATGTCTAGTGATTGGTGAACAAGCCTCTGCAGCTCAGCAGAGAATCTTCAAGTGGCTTCTGGTGTTATTTTGATGGTATTAAGACAACGGTGCATTATAGCTTGACATGTTGGGCTTTTTCTCTGAACTCTTCCTTTCCTTCTGAAGGAATGCTCATGCTTTCTAAATGGAAGTAAGTCTTTTAGCTTTGAATAGAATATGTTGAAAGGAATCCCTTTCATTTTTTCAGCTTTGAAACTAAGTGCCTTAAATGGAATTGTAGTATTTTTCAGTGATTGGAGATTTGGGATTATGCATTTTTCTTTTAGAAAGCAAAATGCTTTTCATCAAAGACATTTTTCCAGTAGTACATTAAATACCAAATTGGACTGTTTGTTTGAAGTAATTCAACTATTTGCAATTTTAATTACATAAAAATGTTCAGTAACAAAACCAGAGATGGTCAGCAATATCTTCTTTTAAATAAATAAATATATAAGATAGTATGTTATTTATCTAGGATAGAAGTATTATAGAACTTGAAATAAAAAGGCAAATGTGTTAAATTCACCAAAAGAAAGGGTTTAAAATTCAAACTAGAGAATAATTTTAAACAATATTCCTAATAATACAGTAATATAAATGTCAGGAAAAGATTTATTTTTTTCCTTACAGCTATGGGCAACATTTTCACAAGGTAAGATGTGAAAAAGGCTGTAAAGTGGGAATGGTGTGTCTAGGTTCAAATTTATGATCCTGAAAATCCACATTCAACTGATATCTGATTGCTGGATTGCCAAAGCATACAGACATGTTAGCACTTGAAATTAACAGTCCTCAGGTGCCTCTGCATTCCCAGTATAGGTTGTGTTTTTACGTGCCAGAGCAGCTTTACATCTCCCAATCAAAACCTAGAAAGCGATTTTTTTCTCCACTTGAGTCCACTGTACACCTGTATTAGGCAACTGCACTACAGGGAACACAGACGTGCCTACCATTTCCTTTTAAAGCCTAGACACAGAAGGAGAAAACAAAGGAGGTAACCCTTGTACAATAACTTTCTCTCCACTGTAGCCAAGGCACTGTACATGTCTGTGGAAGCATTAGAGAGACCACTTTAATGGGTTAAGAATGGAAAGTAAGAATTAAAATTTAACATCTATTTAAGGTATCTATTTAAGGAATCATTATTTTCCTATGTTACCAGCTCATTCTTTAAAAGATATATATGTTCTTTGGAAATGGATTGGAGTCCAGGCGTCCCTAACCTGAAGCAAGTGCCTTAAGGATTACACAGAGTTCTAGCCACGCTCTGTCTTGCTCTCTGAAACATCAATTCACTCTAGCCTGTTGTCTGGTGTTTAAATTCTCCTTCTGGTTGCAGGACCTGCAGCTCTGACACTCCTTACAGTGCTGAATTTCCACATCCATCCACATCCACAGTGTAAGCATTGGAATTATCACAGTTAACCGCAAAAAAATTTTTCATCTGGTTGTAGAATTTAATTAAAAATCTAGACTGCCCGAGTGTATTGTCTTGGTAAGATTGTAATTTGCATATTTGGAATTTCAAATAAGTAGTTGCTTCCAAGACTACCTGTGAGTCATGAAGGGTTTATGTGGGAACCAGGTGCTACTTTGAAACATATGTCAGAGCTTAGATTTAAGCACATTACAAATTTTATCTTCCAAACCAAAGGTACCCAGATTTTCATGCCACCATCTCAGGTGAAAAGGATCAGTCTTAGAAATAAATGCTTTAAATTCCATCTGAGTAACGGTTTAGAGGGAATTTGGCAGTCTGAGTGTCAACCAGGATGATGAAGAACATTTTTTAAAGCTTTAAATTTCACCACACAAGAGAAATACTTTTCCTTTTGAATCACTTTCAAGTTTCCTTTTTTTAAAAAAATTTACCTGGCAATAGCAATAATAATAAATCAATCAATAAATGAATCCCTTACTCATCCATTCCAATAACAATTATATATTTCTTTAATCAGCTGTACATTTATTGAAAGAGGTGAGAATGGTTATGAAAGTTTTGATGATAGTAAAAAATGTGCAATCCTCCTTGCCTGTGAAATTAAAAACCTGAACTAATGTGCACAAGTTATTCTCCTCAAGTGAGTGGGTGCTAGTAAAGTCTAGAAAGAGCAATAGCTTAGACCAGCTATGTCCATGCTTGAAAGGCTATTTTTAGGTGTATTGCTTTGCTTATTGTGTTTAACACTGGCTTCATGGAGGGCTTAATACATTCCTTCTTCTAAAAAAGATTAATCTTCTTCATTTGAGGTGACACAATTCATACTTATTAGGAATAACTGTAGCATTAAGATATTTATGTGGCAGCATTTCACACAAAGGAGGCATAATACAACCTATATAACTGGCCAGACAATCTTTCTTTTCTATGCAGCTCATTCTCGTGACAGAACAAATAAATATACAGATGAAGGGTTTGTCTCTGTTTCAGGGTGACTATACAATAAATACTTCCCTGGGAATGTTAAATGTCAACAGACATGCACTTAAAAATTGTTTCATTTTCATGGAAGACAGATCCTCTTCTAAGTTTTTCTAAATATTGTCACAGTGTGTCTACTTGCTTGCTTTTTTTGATGTTTTTTTTTTCTTTCATTCAACTACAATTGTGAAAGAAGTGGCAAGATATTAATAAATGATTATGAGACCTCACTGCAACTGTGTAAGCTTACAATGTGTTCTGTCTCTCTCTCTTCCTCTCTATATACATACCACACACACATACACATACAAAGATAAATGCATTATAAGCAGCAGATAAAAGCAACATAGCAGCTTGTATAAACAGGATCCTGATGACAATTCCTAGAAGCATCTGTTGTGTCTATATAGATATGCTACAAAGCTGTGAGCCTTCTTTCAGGTTCCAGGTTCACTAAATTTATGTCCACAGTATGCAACTTACTGTCAAAAGGCTAGATTTTTTTCTACTGATCACAACAACTTCGTGTCAAGTTGAATGCACCATGACATATCTAACCTATTAAGTCAACTTTGTCTCCACCACGTATTGGCAAAAAAGTTATTTGCAAGTCTATCAAACTGCATTACCTTTTGCAACCCCTTCAAAAAGAAGAGAGAACAATTTTTTAACTAAGGTCACGTAAGGTACTTCTTTTTTGTTATAGTAAATATTTTTTTATTATATTCTCCGATACTATTGGTAGTATCTCAATAAGGGAGAGTATGCTGTCTGTCTAGCAGACACTTGGAAAGTTTATGAGGACAGGAAGCTCCAGTTTAGCCAGCTGTTGTCAGCAGACGTACTTGCCAATTAACCAAGAATGAATAATAAGTTACTATTACATGTCAGAGGTTTGGGCATGTGTCCACAGAGAGAAGTTTTAGGAAAAGGATAGTTTTTGCGTTGTTAAGACTGAGCAAAGTTGATGGGGACAAATGGTGAAACAAATTGTTTATTAAAATTTGGCTTCTAAAAATTATGTGCAAGCAAATAATTGACTGGGAAATGTCTCTGGTCTAGTCTGATACTTGGCACCTTTTTACCTACATATGGTATGATTAGTGAAAAAGCACTGTCTGCCAATATTCCTGGAGAGTTTGAAGTGAGATTGAGGTTTTTGTATTTAGACACAGATCATCTATATGTCTTTAAAATAGGTTAAGTTGTTGCCAGGCAACCTGCTGAAATGGATATACACAATCAGAAATTCATTACATGACTGCACTGATAACAGTTATAGTAAATATCCTGCAAACCAGATTCCCTTATCATCCAACTTATCTTCATTAGACTCACAGAATCATAGAATGGGTTGGAAGACACCTTAAAGATCACCTGGTTCCCACTCTCTTGCCATGGGCACAGACACCTTACACTAAGCCCAGGTTGCTCAAAGTCCTACCCTACTTGGTCTAGAACACTTCCAAGGGTGGAGCACCCACAACTGTCTAGGTAACCTGTTCAGTGCCTCAGCACTCTCACAGTAAAGAATTTATTCCTGATATCTAATCTAAACCTACCCTGCTTCAGTTTAAACACATTCCACTTTGTTTTATCACTACATGCCCTCTCTGGCTTTTTTTAGGCCCTCTTTAGGTACTGAAAGGCTGCTACTGGATCTCACTGGAATTTTCTCCTGGCTGAACAATCTCAACTGTTTTAGCCTGTCTTCACAGGAGAATTGTTCCAGCCCTGCTATCATCATTGTGAATTCATTAATTTATTAATTTTCTATTCTGCAAATCTACCACCAAGATATTGTTCAACCTACTCTCGTTTTGTTTTTTTTTTTGTTCAGATTTTATTATCTTGGGCCTCATCTTGTTCTTAAAAGGTCAATTATGTTAACCAAAACCCAAGCAATAAAAATGCATTTACTGTTAAATGCAAATCTTTTTCTATTAACATATGCACACATCCATAAGTTTTGATGTTTCCTTAGGAATTGCACAGTGCTTCTCATGCAACAAAACAGGGAAGTCATTCTCCAATACTACAAAAATTTTGATGTGACATTTGAGGTGTCATGGAGAACGGGAAAGATACCTGTCTACGTCGCTCTAGTCTTCAAAAAGGGCAAGCAAACCACTGGCCAGCTTCATCTCCATTCCTGGAAAGGTGATGGAATAGATCATTCTGGAGGTTATTACCAAGCACACAAAAGAAAAGAAGTTCATCAGGAGTAGTCAATGCTGGTTTAAGCAAGGGGAAACTTTGCTTTACCAGTTTGATAACCTTTTATGATTAAATGACTAGCTGGGTAGATGGGGGAGGAGCAGTGGATGCTGTCTACCTTGAATTCTGCAAGGCTTTTGACATTGTCTCCCATAATATCCTCATAGATAAGGACAAGAAGTGTGGGTTAGATGAGCCTTTAGCTAGTGGTGTTTACCATGGGTCAGTACTGGTCAAGTCTTGTTCAATTTCTTCATCGACGACCTGGGTGAAGAATGTACCCTCAGCAGGTTTGCTGATGATAAAAAATGGGTAGTAGTGACTAATACACCTGAAGGCTATGCTGCCATTCAGTGAGACCTGGATAGATGCAAGTTGAACAGAGAGGAATATAATGAAATTCATCAAAGGTAAATTCAGAGTCATGCAGCTGGGGAGGAATAATCCCAAGTACTGATAGATACTGGGGACTGACCTGCTGGGAAGAATCTCTGTGTAGAAAGATCTGGGGATTCTGGTGGACAACAAGCAGTCCATGAGCCAGCAGTTTTGCCTTTTGGCCAAGAGAGTCAATGGTATTTTGAGGCACACCAGGTAGAGCTTTGCCCCTCTACCCAGCCCTGGTGAAGCCACATCTGGAGCACTCTGTCCACTTCTACTCTACTTCTGTCTCTTCTTCTCCTCAGTACAAGAGAGACAGACACCTAGGTCCTAGAGTCCAGCAAAGTGCTACAAAAACGATTCTGGGAATGAAAAAAAGGTTGAGGGAGTTGAACCTGTTTAGTCTCGAGTTGGGGAGTAGAGCTGAGATCCTGTTATCAGACACAGGGCTAACATGAGAAGAGTCCCTGTAAGCACAGGACATGAACATTAGATAAGGAAGTAGGGAGAGCAGGGACTAGACATCACAACAGCTGACAGGGACAACATCTCAAGGTCTCCTCAAGAGAATGTGTTTTCCTGCAGTGGGGCAATGTGGCAGCAGCTCCACCCCTCGGGGAAGGAGGCCTCTGGGTCCTGGGCCAGGGCGGAGAATGGGGGGGGCCTGGAGCGGTGGGGCCAACCCGAGCTGTGCGACGCCTGTCACTCAGGAGGGGGATATAAGCCCGGGACAGGCATGTGCTCGGGGAGCGGGGGATCTGGAATGAATCTGTAACCCTGCTCCCTGCACAGAATGAACACACCTTTCTCATAACGAGGGCTACGTTGTGAGTTCGGTTTCCGCAAGTCAGTCTGGAGAAGAAATGATTGAGTGGGGACCTTATAAATATATATAAGTATTTCAAGGGAGGGTGCCAAGAGAATGGAGGCAGGGTCTTCTTGGTAATGCCAAGCAACAGCATGAGAGACAGCAGGCAGAAACTGGAACATGGAAAGTTCAGCTGAAAATTAGGAAAAACTATTGTGAGGGCGACTGAACACTGGAATAGGCTGCTCAGAGAGAATGTGAAGCCTTCTGCGGAGATATTCAAAATGCTCCTGGACATAATCCTGTGCAACCTTCTCTACGTGAACCTGCTCGAGGAAGGGCACAGGACTAAATGATCTTCAAATGTCCCTTCCAACTCCAATCATTCTGTGATTCTGTGATTTAATCTTAACTTTAAAGAAGGTACCTATGCAGTAGAAGTGATGATGTGTTCTGGGTTGGTAACAGAGGAGAATGAAGTATAAAGTACGGTTTAATTTTTCAAATTAATGGATTTACATTTACTTCCAATCTTTTTGTTTTAAGATATTTTTTAATATATAATATTCTTTTTCTAATAAAATTAAAAAATATTTCTGACCTTGGAATATTAACCACTTCAAAACGTATTGACTTCATAAGTTTTAGACCAGAGATGTCAATTAAATAATGGGAAAAGACTGATGAATAAAGTTTATTCAGAATGGGGTGAGGAAATTCTGTTCTAACAATTGAAGATATTTTTAATAAAAAGATCTCTCACTTTCTTCAATGTATATATTTGCAACCAGAAACAGAATAAAAGATATTGCTACACATTGTCAAGTATTGTCCATATATCAAACACCACTGAAATGTAGAAATTCTACAGATGAAAGCCTAGGAATTGTATACTACAACACAGAAATGTTAATTTGAGGCTGTTTTCAATATACTGACCTATGGGTCTGATACAGGATCAGGCCCACGAGGTCCTGATTTCAAAAGCACTTGAAAAATAGATTACTTGTATTACTACTATTCTGTCTTTGAACAACCACAGTATACCGTAACACCAGCACATGTCTGTTTTGTTGCATCATTGTGTGATGCTTTACTTCTAGGAATAGCAAGTTGGAATGTCAGAAACTAGAATTTTCAATACAGTAATAGCAGCAGCAGAGTTACTCTTTCTCAATAGCAGTATATCTACAGAGTAGATAATTTAACCTGTGCAGGAAATGCTTTCACACTTAACACTATTTGAACCACAAAAAAATGGATTGTATGACTATTTTCTAAAATCAAGACCTAGTAAGTCCTAATTTAATGAGCAGTTTGGAGGAAAAAGATTTTTTAAAAGGCCTACTTTGTAGCTGCTTAAAAGTAAAATAACTTTCAAAAAAAGAACAGTAAACTAATTCCATACTTTTTTTTTTTTCTATGAAAGTAGTTCTTGTGTGAGTGATTTGAAATTTCCATTATCTAAATTAAAATGTGTAAACAAATTTTATGAACATGACCCTGCAGTCTCCCCAGGTGGCCAATAAACCAATGGCCTCCTGGCTTCTATCAGGAATAGTGTGGCCAGCAGGACCAGGGAAATGATTCTTCCCCTGTACTTACCCCTGGTTGGGCTGCACCTTAAGTGCTGTGTCCAGTTCTGGGCCCCTCAATTTGAGAAAGATGTTGAAATGCTCAAACACGTCCAGAGAAGGGCAACAAAGTTGGTGAGGGGTCTAGAACATGAGCCCTATGAAAAGCAGCTGAGGGAGCTGGGGTTGTTTAGCCTGGTGAAGAGGAGGCTCAGGGGAGACCTTATTGCTTTCTACAACTACCTGAAAGGAGGTTATAGCCAGACAGGGGTCAATCTCTTCTCTCAGGTAATCAGTGAAAGAATGAGAGAATAAAGCCTTAAACTGCACCAGGGGAAGTTTTGGCTGGATGCTATGAAAAAATTCTTGACAGAGAGAGCGATTGGCCATTGGAATGGGCTGGGAGTCACCATCCCTGAAAGTGTTTAAAAAAAGAGTGGATGTGGCACTTAGTGCTATGGTTTAGTTGATGAGATGGCGTTAGGTCATAGGTTGGACTTGATGATCTCAAAGTTCTTTTTCAACCTAGTTAATCCTATGATTCTGCAATTTTAAGAAAATTTAGTGAATTTTTAGCATATCTGTATATTTAAGTTTTTATAAACATTGTATTTCTTCCCAATTTGGTATGTCAATGGCTTATGTGGTTATAAGAACAAACAGGTTATAATAAATTTATATAAATAAATAATAAATTTTTATAAATAAATTTATATTCCTTGAAAACATAATGCTATTAAGAAGTCCTTGTTGTCTTCCTAGCTTTAAATAGATCCTAAATGTAGGAATTATTCTTTTAATTGATAAATTATTGTATTTTTAAATACAATTACCATGAAGCCAATGTATGACAAGTTAAAAGTCTGAAAATTAAATGCTTCTACCCCAGATATTGAATGATTAATTTTGAATTATTTCAATGTTTCATGATGGAATACCATTTCAGTCCTATTTCTGTAAGTCTAACACAATAAAAACCCATAATTTCTTCTCTCCTCACATATGTTTAGTAAAACCTGAATTTGTCAAAGATACTTCTAATTTTAGTGAGACCTCTGATGAACAGGAGGTCTTATTTTGATTTTCTTTAGTCAAAATCATTGTGTTATTAAAAATTGTGCTTTTGTCCCTTTTCATACCTTTAAGTAAACAGACAATTGTGAATGTGTTTTAGCTAAGCAGATTCCTTTATCATTCACTTGGCATTTTGTTGTTCCCTAGATTTTATATATGGGATTAATTTGTTATGAATACTGGAGAGTCTGGTGCAGACTCAGTTGGGGTTGTCCACACGTACAGAAGTTCATGTGTTTGCATAAGGGGTGGACCACTAACATTTTGAACCAGGATATGAGACAATATTGCTTTTCCATTTTCAACAAAGATATTAAGACAAATGTTCCTTATTCAGCAACATTTAAATTGAATGTCATGTTATACTCATGATATTGTTGGACATCAAGTATTCTGGGAAACAGCTGGTGTAATCCTGGATTGCACATCTGGTAGGTGTGGATGGGACTCATTAGAATAAGTCTTCCATAAATAACGTGCCAGAGCTTGGATGCAGCAAGTGCTTATGCCTGATGGCAGCCATTTACTGTTTGCCAGTTCAAATGTGCTTCCAGTATTGGAATACATCCACACTGGTACTTGAAATACTGAAAATGAGCTGACTACATTTTGGAGGTGAAAGTTGAAGTAAGGGAACCATATACTGAGCTGCTGTGAGCCGTAGCAGCTCTGGAGGAGTGAGCAGAAGCTTACTTCCTTTCAGAAGCTTTACTGCGCAGCTGAAACTTTTTCCTTCATGTTTCCACTTTTAGCCATCTTAGTACTATTTTAGGGCAATTAATTATGGGGCCTATCATTCTAGAGAAGTGACCTTGAATAGAGACATCCCCTTAGAGAAAAGCCTAGAGCAACAAGAGAGGAAGGACTTATATGTTATCACAGGACAATAGATAGATCTGGAAAGAACCTTGAGGAGTCACCTACACTATCTTTCAACTCCAAATGTATTTACCCCATTCCCAATGGATGTTCAACAAATCTCTTCATTAATCATTTATCATTAATGACAGCTCAACACATCAACAGAAAGTAGTATACATAGCTCTCCTGTGTCCCTTACCCCAGATGTAGGGAAATGTCTTACATTTTTTCACTTGATAGGGCATGTAAGCAAATTATTACCTTCCTTTCTGTTTGCAGACGCAAGAGAAGTGTTCAACTGAAACACTGATAAGAGATTGAAATATTTAAATCTTCCCACAATTCTAGTGAAGAGGGCCTCAGAATAATAATTCAGATATTTTTATTTGTGATTCAGAGCTGTGGTGGTTTAAAGCACCACTGTTGGTTTTCACTAAGGGCTAGCTGAACAGTGACGAGAAGACTGAACAAAATTATCAACAGGGAAACGTTTATTCGTCTGGAGCTCAACCAAAGAAAGATAACAGTTTAAGGGAACTCCAGACCTAACACAGAAAAACACCCAACAAAAACCATGTGAAAGGGAAAAAGAAAGAAAAAAAAGGAATAAGGGAACTGCTTTCAAAGGCCAGGCAGACTGGCCCAGGAGAAGCAGTGGGAAGGGAAAGCCACTTCCTTCTTCTCTCTCCCTCTCTCTAATGGTAGCCAACTCCCAGCCCTTGAAGTCTCTGAAAAGCACAACAGAGTAAAAGGTCCTCCCCCCAACCCGGGATGTTATTTGGGGAAGCTTTCAACCTGCAGTTGTGCTGGCTTGGCTCCGATGGCGATGGGTGTGGGCGGAGTCAAGCCACGAGGCCTGGGAGTCGGAGAAGGGAAGTTGTGCTGCTGCTCTCCAGCTTTCCAGGAAACCAAAGAGAGGGAACTTCCATTTCTTCGGGCTTTTAAGCTCTCCAAATCCCATGTGA
>VXBA01000299.1:284278-303098 GCA_013399895.1 Serilophus lunatus
TCCCGGGAACTGGCCCTGCACACTCCCGGAGCCGGCCCTGCACGCATCAGGTTCCCAGCCCCGCTCCAGCCCCACTCTGCGGGCTCCCCGCCCCGCACAGCCGGGCTGGGGCCACGCCGGAATTAAACCGTGTTCCTGGGAAAACCAGCGGTGAGTCAGGGAAGGAAGCAAGGGAAAAAATATTGAAAAAAAAAGGATTTATACCAAAAAAGAGGGATCCCTTCCCCTTCCCCCCCCCGCTCTCTCTAAGAACCCCCAGCAACCCCCTCCTTCTCCTTTCAAACCCCTATAACTTCATCTAGACACTGATCAAAAGGAAGCATCATTCACTCCAGACATTTCATTAAAATGTGTTCTGATTATTTTAATTTTCTTTTAAACATGCTGCCTTTCTGTAAAAATATTCAGTCTTCTTATACTTCCACCTATATATAAAAATTGGTTTTCAAGAACTATTACATGCCTCCTATATTTTCTCCAGCAAAGACAAAAGGCTCATAGAATTCACTACTTGGCTCTCAGTATGGACATGTTAAAGAAAAAAAAAGCTGAAATCAAATGCATAACAAATACAGAAAAGGCACTTAATATCCCTGGATAACATTTTCAGAGGCATGTAGATTGTTTAGTAACATAAACAAAGAGATTTAGGCTCATAGGTGATGTGGACACTTCTAAAAAGTTAATTTTGCAGAAAAATCTTGAGAGAATAATTTTAGCCTTTAAATGAAATACTTAAATTAGATTTTAGCTGAATCATAATCAATGCTAAGTCCTGACCCAATTAATTTCTCTTCCTAAATAGATTGCACATTATCTACTTCTCTGCAGAGTAATTTCTTTTTATGCCCTGTTGAGCCACGGTTGATCAGAATATTTTCACCTGTGTAAGTGAACTGTAAAACATTAAAATGTCACACTTCATTACACTTTTAAAATAGATATGAGTAACTAACATTTTTTTTACTTCTTGCTGTTGTATATTTGTTGTTGTTGGTACAGATTTTGTATATATCTTTTTCTTAAATTTCTCACTTTTCATCTTTATCAGAATGACCTGGGACCAGAAAAGACATAAAAGGCACACATTCATTTAGCAAGATGAGAGCAGCTAAAAATATGTTCACCAACACAGAACAAATTTTACTCATTGCCAATAATTGCTTCTTATTAAAATTGGCAAGAATGATGAGTCAAATTAATTTTTCCTGGACAACACAAAATTAATAGAGGAACATGGCCTAAAAAACAGATGAAAGCCAGAACTGTGTGATATAGTAAGCATTTAATAACAGTTATCTACAACCCAGAGTTGAGAGCAATGGGGCAGTGTTCATCCCTTGACTTGCATGATCAGTTATTGTCTTTAAAAGCAATGGTGACAAATTTCCATGTTATTACCTTCCCTGTTCACTGTATAGTAAAAAAGTAGAGAGGAGAGAAAAAAGTGAGGTGTTTTTGAATAAGTGGTGTTAATTTCTCAGTCCCCCTCCACTGAAAACTCAGCTGAAAAGGAATCACTGTTCTGGTAGTTACAGTAATAATAGTTTCAGGCCCAGAGAGGAGGTAGTGTGGAATTATAAGTTTACATATGTGCTTGCCAATATATCAGTAGTCTATAGTTCCTTTTAATTCAATAATGTTCTCATTTACAATTAGTCATACTTTCCCTCTAATGAATCATTGTAATTTAATGCTATATAGTTCAAAAATAAGAAAGATACTACATGACTGCTGCTTAAGATTATTTCACGCATTCAACATCAGCCCAAAATACTACTTGTGATATGAATAGCACAACTTCAACTGCTTTAAAAAAAATCATGGTTAGGCCAAAGCCATAATGTACCTCAGAAATTTCTGGCCATCATGATTTATCTTTTTGAATCCTCTGCAGGATTACGCAAATCCAGTGATGGGGCAAGTCAGCTGTATCTCAAATTGTGATTTGAGGTTGAATGTTTGTTTGCACTGAAAGACTAGTGCAATAGTAAGGAAAGCAAGCACCTAGCATTTCACAAAATTTAAAAATTCCCACAATCTTTCTTGTATTATGGCTGCCTTTATTGTCACAGAAAATAATATAAAAGAATAACAGAATAACAGAATAATAAAAATTAGACCAGAGGGAATACTGGATCATCTAACCTTACTTATTTATTATAGAATATTAAATTTTACCCAGTACTGAAGCCATCAGCTCTTGTTTAAGTAAAATATGTCTTATATTTAATAAAAGCAGAGCTCCCAGGAAAGATTCTCTCTTGTTGTTGAAGATGTTGAGAGATAGAGAAATCATTTCTTTGCTGGATAGTTCCATTCATTATTCATGGCAAATTGTTTTTAAGAAATGCTCTACTCCTAATCTGAATGTTTCTGGCTTCTTGGAGCCATAAATCTTTTTATGGCTTTCTTTACTAGATTTTAAAATCTTCAGTACTCTGTATTTTCCATTTATGATGACAACTGTAAGTTTAAATGCCTTTTTTTTTAAAAAAAGAGTAAAGACATGAAAACCTTTACATCTCTCACTGAAAATGTTTTCTATGGATTTAGCTACCTCATCTCCAATTCTTAACCTCTTTTCACAGTTGTGAATACAGAAATTGCACAGTTTTCTAACATCAGTCTCAGCAATGTTGCATGTGGCTATAGATGCTTAAAGAGCTGCATTTTCTAGATACGGTTTTTTTTGTTTTGTTTTGTTTTGGTTTTTTTTGTAATGACAATAAAATTAAAAATATTAATCCATTCACCAGTTTAGTGTTTAGGCACTTTGCAACATAAAATTCAAAACCCTAAAAAACTCTCCTAAGCAAATTAGTAGAAAACATCAAACCGGTCACAGAAGTCCCTCTTATTAGTTGGCAGAAATCTGTTTAGGAATGTGACTTAGTTCCTTCAGATATGGTGAAACAGAGCAAGTCCTTTAAGAGAAACTAAACTCATGACTTCATGGCTGCCAGAGCTACATTGTCCAGACATGCCTGCCCTGAGTTTGTATTAACTACTGGAAGAACGAACACAGAGAAATCACTTGGGTTAATTTTCCTACTTTCCTCTAAAATGGAGCTTTCCCATCAGGCAGGTGAGGATAAAAATAAAAAAAATAAAGGAATTTGAATTTGACTGGAGTTGAGTATATATTTTTCTTGGAATAATTTATTCAAGACAATCATATTTTAAATGCCTTTCTGTATATGCAAAATGTGAGAATAGGGTGGATAACCAAACGAATTTTATCGCTGAAGGTGTTAGATCAAAACATTTCCCCTTAAAGTTCTGGCAGTGATGCCGAAACCTACCTTAAAGGGCAATATCAGGAAAATAGCATTAGTCTCTATTTTTAAAAATTATTGATTTATTCTCCACCACAGTATTGCTGCTATTAAGGTACATAGATACACATCTGTAGAAAACAGTATAAGCTTCAACCAGCCTTGACTAGATTTTATCAAGTGACAAAGACAGGTCTCTGTAAAATTTAAAATTCTAAAAGGACTGAGTCCCTTTAATCAAATGGAGGGGGAAAAGCAACTCTTCGACTTCCTCTCTCCTTCTCAAATCCTGTTACAATTCATATTTCTACAGTGAGGCACCAATGACATCGTTCACAGCCATGAGCCTGCTGCAATAAAACAGACACATAATTTCAGTGTGGCAGAGTGTAGCATCTCTCTTCTTATCAACATCAGTTCTGTTTCTTGTTTCATCACAGAAAAAAAATCTCCCCTGTCAAAGAACTGCTTTAAGATTTGAAACTGACTTCAAACTGAGAGAAGCTTAGCACAGCTATTAGTGGAAAGCTCTCTTTTGACCATCTTGGTAAACCTGCTTTCTATACATCCCCAGGGTTCTGGTTCAAGGACTGGCTGAGTGCACACACAGCAAGTCCAGTTACCAGATTTAATCTGTCAGATGTAAACAGCTGTCATATCCATCTGTGGGTCATGCTGAAAAGGTGGAGAGATCAAAACCTGAGATTCTCTGAGTTTCCAGGATTAATAGTCCCTGAAGCACCAGAGACCTAAATGAACAATTAAGTGAGCACAGTGTGAATCCAGGTGAGTTGGCAGGTCTGAGACAGTATATGGCAGGAAGTATTACGGGGTAAGAGAAACATTTATGTTTTTCTTTCAAAAGTGATTGTGAAAAATGTTCATTTTCCCATTGTGCTTTCTGTTCAACTTTAGCACTGGCCAGGCCCTTGTGTCAGTGTCACTGCTGTTGTGCTGTGGCATCTGTAGGAATGCTTCTTAGCAGCATTCCTTTGACCATCTCTGATATTTTTGTCATAAAGAATACCCAGTCCCTCCCTACTGTTGCTAAACTAATTCATGCAGGATGGTTAAGACTAAGGCTTATTCTCTGCCTCATTTTTCTCGTATCTGACAGCTGAGCTTTCAGCCCATCTCGCCAATATCTCAACTCGACTGCATAAGTTGCTACCTAACAATTTTTACAGAAGGGTAAGAGGTATACACTGACATTCATTCAGAATTTTCATTCATGATGTGGCTGATTTATTGCAGAAAGCTTAAAAAGGTGATCAATAGAACATTTTTTTTGGTAGTATTTTAAATTGTTGAGGACCTCAAGTCTGCAAAGAAGTAGTAATACATCTAAAGAGATAATTCCAATAACTAAAGAAACAATGCTTGTTAAATTTATGATTGGAGAGAAGGATTAACATAGTCTGTTCATATGACTGAGTTGAAGTTTCTCTGCAACAACTGATGACATTTCAATTATAGTCAATGCAAAAAGGGAAAAAATACATGTGGTCTGCCTTGTTTGAGATAATTTCCAGATATGCTCAAGCAAAGGAAAAGCAAATAGGAAGAATTTACTTCATATTTGAAAAAAAATATTTTAAAGAGGTAACTCTTCTTTAATAGTCAGATCTAAGACACTAGACATCGCATTATGAATACAACCCTAATCATATAATTTTTTGCAAAGGCGTAAAGCATGCTTGCTTAACTGCAGGCCAACAAGTCAAAATAAAAAAAAAATTTAAAAAGCCTCTAAGCAAGGTCAAATGCTTCAAATGAGTAACTTCTAATAAATCAAAGCCATAATGGTTTTATCTTCAAGTGTGCTCTGTTAGTTATTTGCAATCTTAATCAGTCTTTTAAAGAACTTTTGAAAGTTTTGAACAATGACACAAAAGTAGGGCTCTGATGAGCAATTCCCTAGTGTTTTGAGTTTTATTCAGAAAGTCCTTCAAAACTTCCAAATAAATTACGGGTCCTAGGGAAGTAGCATTCTTCTGTGGGTAGCAATTGAAATATCAGTCACCAAAACTAAGGGTGTTTTAATCATAACCAAGTTAGCTTTAAACCAGGTAGACCAAGGATCTCTAATAGTTTAACCGCAGCATTAAAGAAGGTATTGTGAGGTTACAGCCACGATTCATTGGCAGTTTTGAAGCCCACACTCATCTTTGTTTTGATGTGGCTTCTAATGCTTTAACCAGTTTTAAACTAGTAACTGAATATGGACTTGATACTACTATAGCTAACACCTTAGACTTGAATTGCTCTCTTAGTCTATCATTTGGACTTGAGAAATAAGTGCTTTTCTCCATGAATGCATGTCCTTTTGTAGACTAGGACCAATAATAGCCCCTGTAAAATTTTTAAAAGTTATGGTTATAAACTATGATAGAATACTCTCAGAATAACTGAGGGCAAAAAAAAGATTTTTTAGGATGGGGAACAAACACATTGGGATCTGGCCTATGTTTTATGCATAAATTTCAACCAGTCACTGCTTAGCCTCCTGTCTGCTCTGCCTGCTTGCTTTAATTAGGCCTTATTGAAAATAACATAAAGTGCTCTGTAAGTATTTGATGCATTTTAGACAGTTTAATTTCTCCAGTATATAGCAGGCTTCTGATGCATAACACAATCCCATCTCAGCCAAAAGATATTAACTATTATTATGAAAATCTTGTATGAGTTCTGAATCAGTCCTATAAATACACATATTAACAAAACATTAGATCATACATACCCTGTACTTTCTCTACATATATGTTCCAGATTTGAAAAGGAGTCACAAAACACAAATACAGGATTTGTCAAGCAGGAATATTACTCACTTTCGTTGGCTTGATAGTCAAGATTTTCTTATCCTCTCTCATCAAACCTCAACAAATATAAACAAAAGGACAGGCTAATATTTATGTTCCTCAGGATCAAATAGACCAAACAAAGCCCCCCAACAACCTCTGTGCAGTCATTTTATAGAGCACAACAGATGTCCAAAACAGCTGACAAGACAGGAAAATGTTAACACTAACACTGTAACAAGTCAAGCAGAATTTTGCTGGTCACAGACTGCTCAGCAAGCCAGTTCAGGGAGTTAACAGCAAAACTGCTGCATATATTTAAACCTTACGCTGCAGGTCATGTAAACATTCCTTTCATGGAAACTCTGCTGGGAATGTGGAAACTCTCTGACCCTGCTGTGTCTTCCCTATAAGGTTTATCATAATGCTGTGACATAACTACATACTGTATCTGTCAAAAAGATGGCATCTTGCTGTTTAAGAAAACAAAGCTTGTGTTTATCAGTGGAATCTGGAGAAAAGCAATAACATAGTCCTGTGCCATTGGAAACATTTCCATTGGTCTTGACATTTTTTAAAACAAATTATCATTTGGCAGTAAATATAAACTCTTAAGACTGTGAGGGTTCTTTTCTAACAGTAATAAAAGCGGGTGTGGAATTGAAAAGGCATACATGGTCTTGAGAAGCTTAAATCCCAAGCTTCTCAGATGGAATACTAGTGCTTTTGAAGATAATCAGAAAAAGAAATGGTAATGTTTAATTGTATTTATAATTACTTTGCCTTTTTCATAGGCAGGGAGGCAGAGAATTTGGAGATTATATTACAGCATTCTAGTCACTTCACTGCAATCCTAAAGCAATATGTCATTGACATTTTGTCTGCCACTTGCACTCTTGCCTGTAGACAGCAGTAGCCTTCTGGGAGATTTCATGGTGACTTTTGTTTTGTTTTTTTTTTTCCTGGCTGCAACAGGTGTGAAGTCACCATAACTCTATTAGCTCCGCTGTGGCAATAAAAGCACATTATTATAAAAGAATTGGATGTCTACTCATTACTAGGGAAGAAACTTGCTCCAGGATTTGCCCTTTTTTCTATGTAAGGCCACACTTTCCTGCCAGCTCTTTTTCAGAAGAGGCCTCAAAAATAAAGACATCAAACACTCAGCTGGAATCCAACTGCATTCCACCCTGCCATCCTCACAGACTGGACCTGAAAAGCCTGTCTTCTCTTATTTCAGTGTTCACAAAAGCAGGACAATGGGTCGCTATTGGTAAAGTCTTTTTCTTGCAGTTAAGAGCCAAAAGCATTATCCTGGGAATCTCTATTCACATGAAGATAATGCAGAGTCACTCTCTCCTTGTTTAGACTACAGCTCAGCCTATCTCAGACCACCTCTTACTTTCTTTCTTGCTTTTTAATCCTTGGCTTTACCTACTGAGTTATCCAACAACAGAATAAACTAAATAGGAAAATAATTGTAGTTAGTCTAAATGCATCCAAGCTTTAGACAAAGATGCCTTGCCTTTTTCCCCTCAGCTTCTAAGCTATATTGGTGGGAAGAAACTTCCAAACAAACATGTTTAAGACCAGTGAATGAGCTTCTGGTGCCTGGAAGAGGTCAATTGTATTCTGTGGAGAATCACCTCTGCTTCAGAGCTAAATGGAGTTGATCACAAATCTTCTTAGCACTCAGCTTCTAAATGGGCTTTCTTGCACACAAATCTGCATTTATACATGAGGTTATTACTGTAACAAAATCCTTGTGTATAGTTTAAGAATTTCAGGTCCTACTGGTAGTTTCTGATTGGATTTTCTAGTTTGTTTGTTTTGTTTTGTTTAATAAGAATATACAATATGTTAAGAGGTTCAGAAGCAAACTTTTCTTTCTGACTCTCTAAAAGGGTGAGAGAGAAACCATGGTTATGACTAAGGAAAGTTTACTTGAAGAAAAGCTTTCTTCTTTAGCAAGGTTATAAACTGCTTGAAGCATACATGAAAAAAACCCCACCTTTTTATATGTAACTACACATCTTTAAATTAAATATCTTAGTTGGCAATGTTTTCCTTTACTTATTCCTCTTCTGCTTCCAGTCCATATCCTGTCACAAATAACAGCAATAAACAAATACAACAATAAACAAGTACCAAATCACGTTTTATTTCCTCTAACAATTTGAATCATACTCTAAGAAACACATCCTTCAGATATTTATTTCCTTCCTCTATTACATCCTCTGTGTTTCTATGCCTTACACCAGTGCTTTGACAGGCTTCTCTTTTACTGCCACCTGGACCGAGCTAAGTCCTTTCCTCTTATTCACAGCTGAAAGGATATAGGATCTACAGACTTTCCAAAGGCATCCACCAGATTCAAAATTTGTTGAAACAATTAACTTTCTGAAAGGTTATCCAATGTCCTCTATGATCCTAACTCCATTAATGTTGCCAGTCTCATCAAAAAAGTTATTCTTATACATCCTTATAGTTGGCTATATACAAACACATCTACCGGATACGCTTGGTTCAGACCACTGCTCATTGCAGACAAATCATTCGAGCTGTTACAATCTATTCAGGTAGTTATGTAGACTTTATTCAGTATCTGAGAAACTTCTGTAACTGCAGTAAGTTAGAAATAAACTTTGTTTCTCCATCTACCTCTCCAAACCCAAAGTCTGTAGGAACAGATTTCCCATTTTTTTACATAGATTATCACTAAGCTTGTTTATGTTAAGATAGAGAAGGTTGAAGAAGAGGCTTTTCTTTCCCATGGGAAATAGTTCTAGTAAACTTCTTTTGAAGAATAATTACAGCAATTAACATAGTCAGCTTTTTTAAAGTCATGTCTCTCTAGGAGAGGAGAGTTTTCTCTTTAGATATTTTTGTATGGACATGAGGATTACAGTGGTCAGCAGTGATGTCTCTTAAAGAATAGCTATTCTGGATATAGATTGCTTAAAGTTTTCAAGGTATAAATTGAGGCCGACATCCATCCAAAACAAGATTTAGATCTCTAAGTCTGTAAAACCAATACTTATCCCGTTTAGAGAGCATATTTTTGCCTCATGAATTCCTTATACACTTAAGATTCTGCTGCAAATCAAACCCTGAAGCATTTACCTCTTATCAGATGCGAGTACCTAGGTGTTCATCAACTGCTTAAGCTGCCTAAGATCTACTAACTCTTCAACCTTGTGCCCAGCACAGCCTCTGGACTACCAGGACTAACACACTCCAGCAGTACAAAATGCAGCAACGATGGTCAAATTCACCAAAAGGAGAAGTCCCTCGGAGGAAGCTCAATGTCAGTGTAGGCACCTCTAGCAGCTGACATGCTCTTTTGGGTAGCAGGGTTCCTTCCTTGGCATATGGAATTACAAATTCTCAACTTTCACCTCCAAAACAGTGCAAAAATGGCATTAAAAATAGTTACCGATATCCAGTTTTACAGACGTTCCAAGCTCAGCTTGTGTTTGATAACTGTTTCAGTTAAAGTATAAATTAGTCCAGATGTGCTCCCCATCAGGGCTCAAGGGGCTTGGAGGCTCTCCAGGGGACACCAGCCAGGACTTGTTCCATCACCCAGCCCTGATGCAGTGTTTCTTGGGCAGGGTCTGACAGTACAGGGTGGCTGAAGGGGGTTCTGGCCATGAGCAGGGTGAGGTGCTGGGGAGGGACTGTTAGTCCCATTAGTGCCCTTACCTTGCCATACCTGCCGCACAATGCATGCACAGGTAAGATGCAGGGTTTTGGATTCAGGTTTCATTGATGAAAGAACATTTCTGGTGAATCTGAGAGGTCTCCCATTTCTCTTATGAAAGTCTTGATTATGGGGATGTAGAGCTATGCTTTTCTTACTGTCTTGATCTGTTAGAGGGTAGGCGGGCCCTTCAGAGGGACCTTGACACACTGGAGAGATGGGCTGATTCTAGTAAGATGAGATTTAACAAGTCAAAGTGCTGGCTTCTTCCCTTTAGTCATAATAACTCCATGTAGAGCTACAGGCTGGGGAATGAGTGGCTGGAGAGTGGTCAGGCAGAGACGGACTTGGGAGTGCTGGTTGATAGGAAACTGAACATAAGCCAGCAGTGTGCCCAGGTGGCCAAGAAGGTCAATGGCATCCTGGACTGTATCAAGAATAGTGCGGCCAGTAGGACTATTCTTTCTTTGTACTCAGCACTATTCAGACTGCAACTTGAGTACTGTGTCTAGTTCTGGGCAACTCAGTTTAAGAAAGATATTGAGTTTCTCGAATATGTCCAGGGAAGGGCAATGAGGATGGTAAAGGGGCTGGGGCACAATCCCTATGTGGAGCGACTGAGGGAGTTGGGATTGTATAGCCTGGAAAAGAGGAGGCTCAGGAGAGAGAGACCTTATTGCTCTCTACAACTAGCTGAGGGGAGGTTGTAGTCAAGTGGGTGTCAGTCTCTTTTTTCAAGCTATCAGTGACGGAAAAAGAGGACACAGTCTTAAGCTGTGTCAGGAGAAGTTTAGACTGGATATTAGGAAAAACTTTTTCCCAGAAAGAGTGACTTCCTACTGGAATGGTCTGCCCGAGTAGGTGGTGGAGTCACTGTCCCTGGGTGTGTTTAGGAAAAGATTAGATGATGTACTTAGTGCCATGGTCTAGATGATATAGATGATGGGATGGTGTTGGGTACTGGTTGGTAATAGGTTGGTAATAGGTTGGTCTCGGTGATCGCTATGGTCTTTTCTAACCTTGTTAATTCTGTGATTCTGTGAATCTGTGATTCTTCTGTGATGCTTCCTCGAATGAAGGGTTTTATCTGACAGGGCACACGGTATATGTATATAGGTAGCATATGATAACTTATCATTCTGCACCTGGTTGCATATCCTTGGGCAATTACATAGAATGTTGCAACTCCCTGCTCTCACAGAAGATTTTCTCTATACTTACCTATCAGACGGCAGTTGTCAGTCAGCCACTCCCTTCTTTTCTCATACTGATACATACTTTTCCATAAGAAGTAAATGTTGGCCAGTTCTGCTCAGGGGCATGATTTAAGTGTCTGAGCTGAGAAGACATCTGCATTTTCAGAAGGGATTTTCAGTTTCCCATGGATGTCTTACTGAAGGCTACAGCTAGAGAAGAGTGCAGCACAGACAATTATAGATGTAGCCTTATTGTCCCACCTGATGATTTCTCTGCTTAACATATCATCAGCTGCACATTTCATTCTTAGGAATCCAGCAATAATCTTACAACATATACGCAGCTTAAGACTCTAATTCAGTGATAAGAATTTGAGATATTTAGATGTCCAAATACTTTTTACACTGTTAATAATCAGACCTGACAATAGAGGGGTTATGTTTTGCTGTTAGTGTTCTTCCATTTTTATTGCATTTTTATATGCTTACTTTTGACAGACAGTAACAATAGAAAGGTCGTGATGCTACTTACTTACAATAGGTAAATTGGATTCATATTCCAAAATAGTCTGGAATAAGTAAAATCCTCTCAAATTAAAAGCAAAAAATAGAAAGGAAAACAATTTTGCTGACATCACTGCGGCATACCAATAGACTGTGACTATGACCTTAGGAACACTACAAAAACAGGATAGAAAAACATAGTTTTAGAAACATGATTCAAAACTGATGTTCTAGCTTCCATCCTAAGTGTCTATTAAGTTGCTTACTATCTTAATGTAATGTCCTAACTCTACAATTTGTATAGCTTATGTCACTATATTAAATGCTCAACATCAGAGTAACATTTTATAGCAGTTTTATTGACATCTTTAGAGAACAAATCCCTGTAACCCTGGTTGAATATTCCAAGATATTTTCCACTGATGTTTGAAAATCTCCATTTGCTCTCTTCCATTTGGTACTTTTCCTTCTTTACAGTATGTTAGCCATGGTAATTAATAGACCCTTTAAGTGATCTGGTTTCATGAGATTTATACCAGTTAGAAACATGATATATAAACAATGCAGTTAGTGAAACTGTAAGCTACCAAATTTTTCCATGAATATTACAAAATTTTGATGTTAAAATCTTCTTCTAACTTCTAATATTTTAATGATCTTTTAACTTCACCTGAATCATGAATAATATCTAGATCTAAAAGCCATGAAGCATAATAGTCAAGCAAATGTATCAGGCAAGAAACGGAAAGCTTTATTAAAGAAACTGTTGAAATTTACACACCCATTTATAGAAGTTCTATGGACATTTTCAAAAACTACAAGGGACACAATTCTGTCATAGATAAAGAACCATTCACAGCATTAAGGTAGGTCTGGGAAACTTTTTGCAATTTCAAGTTTGCCCTCCTTCAGATCACTGGCGGTTAAGGTAAGCAAATTATCTATTTAATTCAGTGAAGTCAAATAACAATAGCAGAATGACTGAGTTACTTTCATTTCCATGTGTAAATGAAGCTACAAAATACTTATTTTTTAAAAAGAAAGATTTCTTAATACATTTAATCTTTTTGTAGATGTTCACTTGTCCTCGTCGTGCTAATTTGTGAAGACTTTATGTTGAAGTGACATGTCTTTAAAGAATCCTAGAATCCTTTTGTTTGAATGTAATGATTTCTTCACAGTTATGACTATTAAAACCACAGATATACCCATATTTACAGGTAAAATGAAAGAGACTGTGGGGGAAAAAAAAATAATTTTTGAATAAAGTATCTTAGGAAAAAGTACAACATTGCCAGCAACAAGTTACATTAATAACAGAATATTAATAACAATCTGTTTGAAAAGTTTGCTTTAATTTTTTGCAATGGATTAGAAATCCATTTTCTCATAGTACTTTTTTAATAAAACTCCTGAATTAATTTAAAAAACTGAATGAATTTTAACAGCTTTAACACTCAGAGTCCTAAAGTACCCATGAGAAATATATACTTGTTTAAGCAGTCAGAATTAAAATTCCACGAAAAATTAAAAGTAGCCCTTCTACTATTCATGACAATCCCTCTTGGAAATGCAATATTGTCACCACAAGAAAATCTGTTTTAAACTCACATTATTGCTTATGTTTCATGTTTGTATAGGTATTTAAAAAAGGGCAAAATTAACACCCTTCAAGTAATTTCTTGAAAACCACATTGGAAAGAATGTGGTTTACTCTAGCATGAGACATCTTTTCCATACAATTTCTGTATTGCATTTTAGATGCAGTTCTTCACTATTTAATTGATTGCAAAAATGTGTGCTACAGTCTGCAGAACATTGTCATTTTCATAACACTTCTTGAAGCTCAACCATCCTGTGATAAAAAAGCTGTGATGAGGCCAGAGGTGGCTGCAGCTCAATGTTCCCAACAGTTACTTGTGTAACACATACAAAAAAAAATGAGTATGCAAAATTATCTACTTCATATACATTTACATTTAAATCTACACCTACATTAAAATTTATATATTCACCTTTAGACACCTTCCTTTGCAGCAACAAGGAGAATTAGATACAACTGTAATTTTCCACTAGTGGTTGCCATCTGAATGTCTGTGGAAGTTCAGGTCCTAAATGTTAGAAGAAATGTTTTAGGTGTTTTGTTTTTTGTGGGGGTTTTTTGTTTGTTTTTTGTTTTTCTGGTGGGGAGGGTGTTTGTGGTTTTTGTTTGGTTGGGGTTTTTTGTTTGGTTTGGGTTTTTTTCTGGGGTTGTTCCAGTGTCTTCTAAAGTTATGAGTGGAATTATCTTCTTGAAATTCTGTTCTAACAGTGAATGAAATGGCCTCAGCTATGTAGCAATAAAGCCATTCAGGCTGCTTCCTCGTGCAGCACATTTTCTATCCAAGATACACTTATTTCTAGCACTCATTTTCTTTACTTTTATTTGGAAAAAAACCCACACCAAACTTAGGAGGATGAGTCTTCCTGACCTGAACTTCCTTCCTCACCCTGTAATTCTCAGTAAAATGGAAATGATTACTTTGCAAAAGTTCAGCAAACCAGTTGCTGCCTGCAAGTACTCTCCACCCTTTCATCTCATCTATTTACCCTAGTATCATCAGGCATCTATAATACTCCCTCCCAATGTTATTTGAGTGTCATCAAGCTCTCACTGACTGAGCCTGCATTCCTTGTTGTTCTAAACTGACAATATCAGACATTCTGGATTAGTTAATATCATGTAAATGGTACTTATGTCAATTTTACATGCATGCACACACATATAGATAATAGCTAGGCAGCCGGTTTGCTGGTGTGCATCACTGCTTATCATGCTGATTATAATCATCTCATTGCTACCTTATTCTTCCTCCATCTGTTTCTCGCATCCATCTGGTGTCTATCGTCTTACAATGATATTGCAAGTTCTTTGCGGCAGGGAGAATTTCCTTGTTATTTGTTTGCATGCATTTAAGAAGAATGGTTTGCTACTATTCAACGTGTTATTTTGGTTTAGATGATGGCAATTAGAATGATCTAAATAACTTTTTCCCCTCTCTCAGAACAGTTTGCAGGAAAGACTCATAGACAATTTAACATATTTGTGTGGTAACAACTTTAGTGATCTTGAATTAATGATGAATCATTTTTAAGAAAGATTTCTTTGAAAACCATCTTTTTAAAAATAATTTTCTCCTCTTTACAAGTTCATGAATGTTCTAGGGAAAAGGAAAATTTCATATACAAATAAAACATAAAAAAATTCTTTGACTTCAGAGTGTGCGCAGCAGACATCTACTCAAATGATACAATGAGGTCTTTTATTTTTTTTCTTCTAGATTTGGGACCAGTATTATTTACTACTTTCATTAATGATATAGACAAATGGATCTGGGTCACCTTCAAAAAGTTTGCAGATAACACCAAACTGATTGGTGCAATTTGACCCACCGGAGGGACAGGATGCCATCCAGAGAGATCTGGACAAGCTCAAGAAATGGGCCCATAGGAATCTTATGAGGTTTAACCAGACCAGATGCAAGGTACTGCACCCGGGTCAAGGCAAACCCCAGTATCAATATGGGCTGGGGGATGAACAGATTGAGTGCAGCGCCGCCGAGAAGGACTTGGGGATGGAACTGGTGGAAGAGAGGCTAGGCATGAGCCAGCAATATGCACTTTCAGCCAAGAAATGCATTCGTATCTTGGGCTGCATCAAAAGCAGTGTGGCCAACATTTCTAGGAAGGAGATTCTTCTCCTCTATGCTGCTCTCGTGAGACCCCACCGGGAGTGCTGTATCCAGCTCTGGGCTTTCCAGCACAGGAAAGATACTGACTTCTTGGAGTGAGTCCAGAGAAGGGCCACCAAATTGATCGGACAGACGGATTGAGCATCTGTCCTATGAGAAAAGCCTGATATAATGGGGATTGTTCAGCTTGGAAAAGAGAAGGCTTTGAGGTCAACAAATTGTGGCCTTCCTGTACCTGAAGGTTGCCTACAAGAAAGACAGAGAGAGACTTTTTACAAGTGCATGTAGCTGGATGAATGGGAATGGCTTTAAACTGAAAGAAGGTACATTTATATCAGATGTTAAGGAAGAAACTCTTTACTGAGGGAGTGGTGAGGCACTGGAAAAGGTTGCCCAGAGAAGTTGTGGATGTCTCATACCTGAAGTTTCCAAGGTCAGGTTGCAAGTGACTTTGAAACATCTGGTATAGTGGAATGCATCCCGTCCCATAATAAAGGGATTAGAATTAGATGATCTCTAATATAACATTTAGATTGGAAGTTGGTTTTCAGTCTAAGCCCTTCTATACATTAAAGGGAAACTTGAAAACATTTGACATTTAGGATGATCTTTTTTAATACAATTATATAATTCATTTAAGTTGCTCAGAAATGAAAAAGTAGGCTTTGACTTAAGGACACCCTGAAGAAAGAAAAATTTAATTTTCCTCAAAATTTTTACCTCCTCATTTATTTGTTTTCAACTCTTATGTTTTTTTAACTGCAAGTGTGGAATTCACTACACGGAAGTGAAACTTACGAGCTGGACTGTTACTTTCTAGCACTTCCCAAATTCTCTGCCTTTACCCTCCTCAAGCGCAAAACATAGTGAATTAGAATCAAGCAAGACAGAATTACATGTTGCCACGAAAACACCTCTGAAGTGCAGAGAAAACAGTTAGCTTACAGTTTTCATGTAGCTGCTTACATTGGCACAGTCATAATTCCCACTTGTTCTGCTGTATCAAACTAAAATGTGTATTATTTTCCTTTTAAAATTTATTTTCCCACTCCAAGTATGATCTGAGGACTAAAAAGCAATGTGTAAATGCCAGAAGGACTGCATCTTAAAAACACGTGACAAATTTAAACCTTGTAGGTTATCAAGTGACAAGGACTTTTAAACAGCATTTTGAATAAGCTGTTACAAACTTCACAAACTTTACATCTTATTTTACAATTAATTGCTCACTGGGGAAAGGCCATTTTTCTTATATTAAAGTAACTGTCTACTGCTGATACTGATGAATTTTATAAGAAATTTGAAAATCCTGTATAATTAGTTGATAAAAACCTATTCAGTGCCATTCATATCATATTCATTAGCCTATGAAATAAAGCCTGACTTTTTACTTCTTATCTTTCATGATTTATTTAAGAGATCATGAGTTCAGCTTAAAAATATCAAATGAAAAATAGTGAAAACCACCTCTTCAAGTCAAAATTGCAGACATTATACCTGATCTTTCATTCTTTAGAAGCTGAAATTTGTGATGCACCAATGGATAGGTATGTAGGTAGGAAGGAAGGCAGATAGATAGATAGATAGATAGATAGATAGATAGATAGATAGATAGATAGATAGATAGACAGACAGACAGACAGACAGATAGACAGAGAGAGAGAGAGAGAGAGTGAAAGAGAGACGCAGACAGAGACATATAGAAAGACAGAAAGACTGATGGGGAGATATGTATTTTCCATACTTCTTTGGTTTTACATAGATCTGTACCTGTCTGTAATATACTGAACTTCAAAAATCCCCATTAATCTGTTATTATCTTACTACAGGAACAAGCAGTAGCCAGAAAATGTGTGCAAGATGGCAAGATGCCCATGAATATAGTGTCTATACTGAGGACAAATCCTTACAAGAGAATAGGCTTTTGCATCAGATTTTCACATAGCTGTTACATTGACCCAATATCCTGGTTTGAGGATGAAATATGGTTTTATGAATTGGAGATACAAGATATACTAAAGAAATAAGAATTTTTTATTACTAAAATAGGATATATATGTATATTCTATGAGGTAGAAAAAATAATTGAATTGAAAATTAAAATACCAAGGGAAAAACCCACAGAGGAAAACCAAAAATCACTTCCCAAACCAAAATCCAACTCCCAAAAAACACACATACACAAATCCCACCCACACCAGGCAAAACAAAGAAGAAAAAAAGAACTTCTTTTCTGTTTAAGTGTCCTAAAGTGAAGTTGGTTGAAGCAAACAGCAAGGGGCGCTAGTGGACATGGGAGGTAACGATGGTGATGAATGGGGATGTCCACCCATTGTCTGCTGCCAGCTGGTCTCTGGAAAGCGCCATGGGAGCGGAGTGATGGCAGAGAGATGGGAAGGGGTCCAGGAGCTCGGCAAATGAGCCACCAAGCTCACAGCAGGAAAGCATCATGCCCGAAGCAGAAGCAGCGGCTGTGGCTGAAGGACATGGCAAAACATGTGGTGGATTCAAGATGGCAGATGCTGGAACCCCAGGCAGCGAGCGAGAACTTTCTCCCATGGGCTCCGTACACAAGAGAGAGAGAGGCTGAGAACTGCTCTGGTTCTCAGGTCCTCCTAGAATTCTCTTAGTGCCTGTGTGCTTCCTTCCAGCCTGCCCAAAAAGGGAGGCACTAGCATTTTGCCAGCCTCCCATTGGTCCCTCTGGTATCCGTGCTGCCCCAGCTCCACTCCGGCTCTGCCTCCATAACCCTGCCAGCTGAAGCCACGCACCAAAGAAACATGGCACCGATGACTGCCCCCGCCACGCTGCCTGCCGCTGTGGCCGCTGAGCACATCCCCGGCCACCGCCACTGGCATCTGATGGCTGCTGGGCAATGAACAGCTGCCTGTGGGGCATTCAGTGAGCTCCACTGCTTCCCGTCACTGCCCAGAGAAAAACCGCAAAATGTTGCCAAGCTGGCACTGCGCTGGCACAGCGGGTTCTGGGCACCAGCCCCACGTTCCCCGGGCAGTGTGGGCTCCTGGTCCTGCTACGCCGTGCCCCACCGTCATTCTCCACAGTCACTGGGGCTGGGATAGTTCCCCACAAAAGCGGCTCTACTCCCAGCAGCAAAGTGCCGCGCTACCCACACGCCACAAAGCACTATGCACACATCTCAGCCCCACCGCTCCTCTCTCGGCAGAGCTGTCACTGCGCTGCCCAGAGAAAAATGCACAAAAGCTGCCGCAGAGCACGGTCATCCTCCCTCTGCCACCCCTGCTCGCTGCGGGGGCTGGGACTGTGATAAAACTCCGGGGCCTCTGCAGTTGATGCCGGGGCTGTGGCGGAGCACTGGGGCCACCGCAGCTGGCACAGCCGCTGCCGCAGCTCCAATCAGTGCTGCCGAGAGGGGTCCCGTCCGGAACCTTCCTCCCCACTCCCCTCGCCCTGCTGGCAATGCCCACCTGGAGCCACAGCTCCCCCCAGATCCAACCTCCCTCTGCCGTGCCAGGAAGACAACCTCTCCCAGCCTGCTACCCCAGTAACAGATACGCTCAAGACCAGGGAGACGCCATGCCAGGATCACGTGCCACAGGAGCCCCCTTCCCCCCCAGACATGCCTTCCTCC
>VXBA01000299.1:303128-343682 GCA_013399895.1 Serilophus lunatus
ATACATAATTAAAGAGTGGCTATTTTCTTTTCTATATCTTGTGGTCTTGTGTCCTCAAATTTAAATTATATAATTATCTCTAAACAGAGATAGTAATAAATAATACAAATACAGCATCAGGACCTCTAAAGTAGTTAGGGTGTTATTGTGTTGGATGAGGCTATGGGTAGGTAGGAGATGCAGGATGCAGTCAGAGGACATGTAATACCTGTGAAGCTAGTTACATTTTAGGCAGGTTTGCAAGGAGAGTTGAAGAGAGCCTGGTGGTTTAGTCAGAGGGTTAGTGAATTCTGAGAAAGCTGCAGCAGCCTCAGGTGTGTACTATGAGTCAGCTTAATTAAAATATACACTCCAGTGTGGGAATAAGTATGCTGTTCTGATATTGATCTTCTTGTGTCTATAGTTTCTGTCTCTTTCATATAGAATAACAGTTAAGAAAGCCAAATTTTACATAAATATAAATGCATTTTGTACGTAGGCAAATACAAAGATGCAATCAGTATTTGGTTCTCCTAGCAATTTTGATTACTTCTGGAAGAAAATCACAGTGCATTTCTGAGAGGAACTGTACCACAGCTTCTGCCTTTGTGAATATGTTCAAATAAACATTCACCTTACACTAACTCTAGAGTGCTGCTAACCCCAGAGTGGTAAATGTCTTATGGCTGATAACCACATTATTATAATTCATAAAAGAGGAGTTTAATAGTGACCATGAAATTTGATCATCTACTAGTTTATTCAACCATGATCATGTTATTCAAGCATGATCATGTTAAGGAACCTGTTAATTTTTACTTTCAAATCTAAAATACCACTTGACTAGAATGAGATTCGCAGTGTGAGATTTAACAGGATATTCAGGGAGGAGAACAGATACTTGAAACAAAAATTATTGCCAGACACTTAAATTCAGGCAGTTCTTTGCAAAATCTTGTTAGAACTCTACCAGTAAGATCCCTTAATTACATGCAAAATTTCTTTCTATTTTTTTTCTATTTTATTTCTGCTGTTAAGGGATGTTTTGGAATGAGAAGAGAAAACAGTTTGGTAATTTATCACTACAACCAAGGCAGCTGAAAAACAAGAACTTAATATACAGTGAAAGGGAACATTTTTAAATTGCAAGATCATAGTCATTAGTTATTTGATACTTATGAATATTGTTTCATTCAACAATGAGTTGAGAATAGTATCAAATAAAAGGTCATATAAATTAATAGAGTTGTAAAATCTCAAGCACATTTTTTTTGTGTGTTTTCAATCATTAAGAGCAAAAGTCTTACTGGAAGAAAATTTATGACAAATAACATAGAAAGCCTTGACTTTCACTCACATTTTGATGTGCGTTTTCACATGACCTCTTCAAGGTAGAGCTACAATCTAAGGAGTTTTACAAACAAGGCAAACTAAAGAGAGATATACGGGAATAGAGCAGAAGTATAAACAAGTGCACAAACGAAAGAAGACATTTGAATGTGAATGGCTAGTTAATGTTTCAATTAGTTTTTCACTGTGTTAAACTATTATAATCCACTAGGTCTCCATATTGAAACTTGTTGAAAGAAAGAATGTAAAGTATCTTAAGAAAATTTTAGAGAAAAAGAGTAAAGCCTTTTGTAAATTGTTTCTGCTTCCCAAAAAAATATTCCTTATGTGGATGCAAGACAGATATTTCACTGAGTCTAAGATTCTGAACAGGCTTGCTCTTAATACAAGCTGTCAGTCTGAAGTGATTCCTTTAGTTATGCTGGTTGATTGAAGTAGAAGTCTGGCTTCAGAATTGGTCATAACCTAGTAAATCATATGTACTGTGACATATCTTTTTATCCTCTCCTACTCTCATCACTTGATATTTTTCTTTCAACCCCTTTTCCACTCTTTCTCCCCTCCCCAACTTGGAAACTTACTTAATACAGGTTAGATATCTTCTCCATTTCTCTACAGTGCAGAGATATGGAAATAGAGCTTTCAAAAATGCATGTAAATAAACACGTATCTCTATGTATAGACTCGTGTGTATGAGTGTTTTACAGTATGAAGGCTTTGCAAAGATGGCATTCTGATTTGTGGTTTCTAAAAGGCAGCTGGGCAGATAGGTGACTGAGACTGTTTATTACAACTGGTGCTAATGTGCACCAAGTACAGACTAAAATATACAATAACTGACATTTGGCAGTGAGGCAACACAGCACTCTCCACTCTTTGTGTTGTGCTGAAATTAAGCAAAGGTTACATGGAATCAAACAACTGTTAAGTAATGGCTTACATTAGTGGATTATTTAAAAATCCTGAGAAGTTATCTGATGACTTTACTGGCCAACAAATAATGCTATTTACTTAACTACTTTTCTTGGCAATCCTGTCATTCCCAACGACAATGGTTATTAATGATATCACGGTAGTCATGGTGTTCAGTATGGCCTCAGTCTCACTACATAATTCGAATGCCTCATGAAAACAGAGATAGACATTTGTGATCTATTGCTTCTATGAAATAGTAATCATGAGCAGACAATTGATTACTATTTTTGGATCCCATAATTTTTCTTAATCACTTTCAGTAAGAAACAAGGTGATGTCTATATATGACCTTTCTCAGCAGCAATAAATGTTTGTGCTGGTATAGTGTAAGACTTCTGTAGGTTCCATGGGTTCCTCAAACTTAATCTGAATAAGCATTTATTCTGATAAGAGTTAGACTAAAATGGTAAGATTCGTGTCATTCATATTACCCAGTAAATATATTTTAAATGGATTTATGTTAATTACCTGCAATGTTACTGTGCAAACCAGAAGCAGAAAAAAAAAGGAGGGAGTAAATTTCCTCATGTAGGAAGTGAGCTGAGCAGGCAGAGATATTCACCACTTCAGATCTCCTCTGGCTTTCCTCCTGTTCACCATTGCCTGGGCACACAGACACAGGCTTCTATATCACAGTGTTTCACCTGACATAGCCATGTTGTTTTCCTCATAGACCTATCCTCATTCATTCCCTTAAGTTTTGTCTAGGGCTTTCGCAAAAAAATCTGACTCTCTGCTTTAGATGGGAGAGTAATATAAGCCACACAAAATGCCTTTTAATGTTACCAGACTTTAACAAAAATATTTTTCACCTATCAATTGAGTTTGCCCCTTTGTGCAGGAATGGAAAGGAAACTAGGACAAGAACATTGCAAATGAATTAGGATGAAGCTAACACTGGAACAGAGGACTACACAACTCCCTTTTTAGCACTTAAAATATGTATGAAAAATGTGTGTGGGTGTTCTGCATCAGCTCGGATTTCACATTTTAAAAATTCCATATGTTGGTTAAAGCTATAATTATGTTTCAAAGTACATTTTTTTTAACAGGATGCTTTGTGGTTGTAATACAATGTATCAAATAATCTCAATTAAATAAAAAAACATGTTATGCAATTGGTATTATTATGAAAGTGGATGGGTACATTCCAGTGCCCTCTGTAGACAGAAACTCTTTTCTTTAAAACAATAAACATAACTTGTCAGTTTCTTCAACTTCACAAGTTAATGAGATGCACTTTTTTCCTAAGAAGCTAAACTTCCATTTTAAACACTGAAGGGAATGTTTTTATTTAATTCAGCAATGCAATAAATGCAAGTCCTTGTACTGTTGCAAAATTACTAGCACTTGTATTCAAGATTAATCCTGCTTTTTACTTAGTCTTGTCATCTGACTCATTATAAAGTTTTTTAATTTTGAGTTCAGTCACTTTTCTTCAAGTGAGAGGAAATATTTCTGACTTGGAGTGACTGCAAGGACTTAAGTAATTTCTGAGGTGATGAATGCATTCTTTAAATTTCCCAGTCAGGAGAAAGACTTCAGTTCCTCTCCTTTTAGTTTTGGTTTGTGTGTGTATGAAAGCAAACATTACTACAGGTGGGTAAATGTATATGCACTGACATGTATGTCTGCTGAGTATAGGGGAAGAATCACTTCCCTAGCCCTGTTGGCCACACTGTTCTTGATTCAAGCCAGGATGCCATTGGCCTTCTTGGCCACCTGGACACACTGCTGGCTCACGTTCAGCTGCCTGTCAATCTGTACCCCCAGGTCCCCTTCTGTCTGGCTGCTTTCCAGCCATTCTGTCCCCAGCCTGTATCATTGTATGGAGTTGTTGTAGCCAAAGTGCAGGACATGGCACTTAGTCTAGTTGAACCTCATGCCACTGGATCTGGCCTATCTATCCAGCCAGTCCAGGTCCCTCTGCAGAGCCCTCATACCCTCAAGGAGATTGGCACTCCCCCCCAATTTGGCATCCTCTACAAATAATATACCTGCTTAAAATGAAGAATATCTAATCACAGATTGAAGAAGCTATATAATGTGTGATAAGAAAAAAAAAGGCAAGGGAATGAAGTAAAAAATTACAACTGTAGCCATTCTTGCCTAGTTCCATGGCCTCCGACTTTTGAAATAAACTAGAAATCTGCAACATAAATAGTCTATTTCATGCCTAAATTACTCAGGAAAGTTTCTTCCCGTGCCTTGGCTGTTTAAATGTTAATGTGTGTGGTAGCACTTTTCGTACATACAGACCTACTGTCTGAAAAAGTAAAAAAAATTAACAAATAATAAAAAAATATCATTAGTGACAACATTTGAAAGTTAAAATCTCAGCTTTGTGTTGATGATAATTTCAGTCAATTCCCTACAGCTTATGAGCTATTATGCAATGAAAAAACAACTACAACAACAAACAAAAGGAGAAAAGGAAAATACTATTTCAGAAGGTCATCTGTGGCAATGTTTCAGCCTAATTTAAAAATACCCACGTGAGATCACAAGTAATCAAGTATTCTTTTTCATCCTGCTCTTTCTTAATTATTCATTTCTCTGATATAATTCACAACAATTGTTTACATGCAAATTGCAGATTTAAAGTGTTACAGAATAAAATTTGAGCTTTTTTTTCCTTCATGCCTTTTGGAACGTTATAGCATAGATAATTCACATTTAAACTGCTCGAAGTGCACACAATTACATTTGACTTAGGTCAGCCACTTGTAGACGTTTGAAAGGGCTCTTGAAAGGGGGTGTAAGAGAGTAACCCACTCACCCAGTTATAAAATTCAATTTTCCTCAAAGCCTTTTTGGGAAGGGGGGTTGCCCCCGCCAAACCCCGGCCGGGACCAGGGTGGTGGGCTGCAAGGGGAGGGGGGGCCCTTGCTCCAGCTGCTCTCTCCGAATTCGGGGAGGGAAGCTGAGATCAGGATGGGTCCGGGACCAGGCAGCAGTTTCTCATTTTCCCCAGGGCTGTCTCGGGCTGGGGCGGCGGGAGCCCCCCACCTCCGCCGCTCCCAGGAGCACGGGGGCCAATCACCAGCCATCGGCACACATGGCCCTGAGGCCGTCTTGTGCAGTGTGCGTGGTCCCTCGGTCCCAGAGCCCAGACAGCTGCTGTTCCTGCCTGCTGTCCTCCCTTCCCTGCCAAGTGCACGGCTGGGACGGTTCCTCCCCGTGTGGCTCCTCACCTCCCTGAGGAGCGCAGGCCAGCGGCACGCACGGCCCTGGGGTGGCGGCGGGCCAGTGCAGTGGGTGCGGTCCCGGCAGCTGTCGGCTTGCAGACAAAGGGATGCTGCAAGGGCACAGGTATGGCTCCGGGCCGGCCCTGGCCAGGAACCTGAGCACGGCTGCCAGTTTTGGACAGCAACTGAGGGCCGGCCCTGGCACCATGTTGGCGCTGGGGCGTCTCTAAGGTGCTGCAGTCATGAAAACAAAGATGGCACTTAACGACCTGAACACGTGGGTCTTCGACGGGAAAACACTGGAAGCAAGGAGGGGCCCGGCCGGCTAGACCAATGGGAAGCTGGCTTGGCCAGGAAGAAGGTGACGAGATCCACGCGAGAAGGAGAATGCTTAAAAGTCGAGGCACGGCCCCGCCCCGGATTCTTCTTCGGCTGCCGCTGTGAGAAGAAGACCACAGCTCCAGTCCCCAGTGNACTGCTTTTTTTCCAGCTAGTCATTTAGCTGAAAGGAGCAGTTCCCTTTCTAATTTTGTTTTTTCCCTTTTTGTGTTTTTTCTCCCTTGCATGTCGGGTGTCCCTCGGTGTAATTCTGGAGTCTCCTGTGGGTTATCCCTACTTCCCTAATTTAAACCCCCTGTAAACAAACTGTTCACCTGCTGCAACTCTATTCAGTTTTCCGTCACCTTTATTGAACCTGCCCCTCTGAATGCTAAAAGGTGGATTAAACCACCACACACTCTACTATAGGCCAACTAATATTTTGATTTTAAATTAAAGTAGAATTTTTCTGGTGCTAATGCTTTCAGAATGTGTCTATAACCTCCATGGATATGGTTCATAGATATCTCAGCTGTAGAAATTCTCCCAGAACTTGTCAGAATTCAGTATTTACTGCAGAAATGCTTCTATGTTTAGGATTTTTTTCTTTCTTTCTTTACTTCTTTTCCCTATAATCTTTCAGCTAAATCCTCAGGATCCTTGTCACTACTAAAATGGATTAAGGTCCTGTTTCCAGATGAGATTAAAGACTAAGGAGATTGTGAATGCAAAGGTAACCAAAAAGGTATTTTCTTTTCAGAAGAAGAAATGATGAGGTTAAGCATGCAGAAAAGTGGGACAAACAAAATTTGATAACATTTACAGACTTGCATTATTGTATGTAAATATAAAAGACCTCAAGATTCCTTTATATAAAAGAAACAATTATTTAAACTGCTATCTTGGGTCATTTACGTAGAACTGCTCTATTTTTACCTATTCCTTTTCCACAGGAGAAGATTAATGAGATTCTGTGAAACTGGTAATTCAATTTTTCTTTTGCTATTAGCAGAGGCCAGAGAAAGATTAGACTCAGGAGTCCTGATTTAATGGCAGAAGAGTCTTTGGTTTGAGTCAAAATAACTGAAAATTGCAGTCAAAGAACCATAAGAGAAAAGCCAAGAGAGATGATTGTTGTTAGGCCCCAAAAGAAGCTGCTTGGTCTACTAATATTTTCAGAAGGCCAAATGTTTTTCTCCTCTTTCCCTTTCAGCTGTACTCCAAAATACTCGACAACTAACCATGTACAGACACTATATTTACTATACCAAGTGCTCTGCTACAGTTATTTCTCTGAAAATGATGGCTCATGAGCTCACATTGATCACTTATTCTAACAGCTCATGGTTAATCTGCATTTTCCTTTCAGCCAAGAGGAAGAAACACTAAGAACAAAGTCTTAAATACACTACAAATTCATAGTCGGTGGACAGTCCAATAAAACAATTTAAAATATAATCTAGAAAATATAGCAGGCACAACAATCTTTTTTTTTCCCCTTCCTGGAGTATATAATTGTTATCCTGAGGCAAATATTTATAGCATATTGTAAAAAAAAAAAACCTCAAAAACCCTATCTAACATACTAAATGCTTAAAATCTGAATTTCCACCATATATTTCAAGTCTGTTAGCATATAGATGCTTGAAACTCTCAATGATATAAGAATTATTTGGTTAAATGGAGAAAAATTGTCAAATACTGGATTTTCACACTACCAATTAACCACTGGATTACTTCAATTCCTTAATCAAAACTCTTACTACATTTTCCTGAAATGATAAACTTTAAGCATAAAACAAGTCTTTGCAGCACTTTTTAGTTACCATAGTCAGAGGGATAACTGAGTGATGTATACATATTTTTGGACATGAAAGAATACAATGTCCAAAGCACAGTGTACTATTAAGAAAGCTTTACACAGATGTTAGGAAGATAAACATTACAAGAGAGACAGAATTAAAAAAAAATAAAATTTTTAATTTCTTGAAATTGCTGCTACGTGCAAAGAAAGTGGTGGTTTATGGGGCAAAAGAAGCAAGAACCAAGCAAGTTGCATTCACAGAAAGTAATACATCCTCAAATTAGAGATACATTAAAAATGGAGGAATCTTTAATAGAATCTTTAATAGATTTACTTTTGTAATAAAGTTACAGTGGCAATAATTTTATTAATAAACTGTTTTTGTGGCCCACAAATCCAGTGGCATAGCCTGACCATATTCACACTATTAAACTTGACTGAAGAGCGTGTGCAAACTGTTTGTTAGTGACTATCCCTACTCCATGCTACTCTATGAAAGGTGCCTGGATAGTTTGAGAGATCTAGCTGTCCCAGGACAAAAGCAGACTTGTTATCATTTCAGGAAAATAATGGAGCATATGACCAGATGTTAATAGGATTCCGAAGCCAGGGAATGCTTCCCAGTAGTATTTAATTTGCTAACGAGATTTAGTCATGACAAAAGCAGTGAGGGAGTAGTAAACTCAAGATCAGGGCATATGAAGACTCCTTCAGGTTTTTACTGTTCTTCTGTCATCTTCTTTTCCTCCTCTACTGTATGATATCCATTCAGCATCTCTGTCGGTGTAATCAGTATAAATCCTCTACTGAATGGGAGATTTCACAGGATTAAGGCACTGCCTATTCAACAAACTGTAGCCTCAGTTTCTTTATGCTCTTATTTTCTCTCTGTTGTCTGTTGTAGTAACAGCAATTAAAAAATATTTCCTCTGGTTCAAATGAGATCACAATATCACAGTATCACAGTATCAGCAAGGTTGGAAGAGCCCTTAAAGATCATCAAGTCCAACCCATAATCTAACAGCCCATCATCTAAATTATGGCACCAAGTGCCTCATCCAGCCTACTCTTGAACACCTCCAGGGTCGGTGACTCCACCATCTCCCTAGGCAGACCATTCCAATGGCAGATCATCCTTTCAGTGAAGAATTTCTTCCTAATATCAAGTCTAAACCTCCCCTGATGGAGCTTGAGACTGTTAATTGAGATGTTTAACATGGATTTTATCATGGATAATTTTAGTACTTCATAAAAAGAGGAATCTTCCCTCTATGTTTTAAGACAGAATTACTGGAATGAGAAAGTTTTGGCTGTTTCTGGAAAATATCTTTCATAGTGGGAAAATAGAGATATCTGGGGTTTTAAAGGTGGCAATGAACATCTCATTTTTTAGGCTTTTCATTCAAAATATTGTGAGTTTTGAGCAAATAATTTACCTCTTTTCGATTCAGCTTTTGGTTCATAAAATGGGAATAATGAAGATTTTCCTCTTCTTGCTTTTGTCTGTCTTTGATTTTTCAAGACACTAAAGACTGTGCTGCACTACCTTTACTATTTGCAAATCTCATGCTCACTTTAGTATATAAAGACTGCAATTTAGAGCACCTGGAGACTTTTATAAAAGTACTGATATAACTGAAAATGGAAAGAAAAATTGACAATAATAGGTAAGAAAATTATGAAAGATATTATGGCTTGCTAGAATTATTAAAGTTACATTGTGATGGTAAATATGATTTTGAATGTTTCCATATTTCAAATAGAAAACTGAAGCTGTTAAAAAGCAACCATTCCATGCCAAATATGTCAAATATAAATTCCCCTTCAACATACTATTTAATATGTTTATGGCAGCTAGTGCCTATGAAACAGGCACTTTAGAGCCTAAAATTCAGTATTCAAATGTGAAAATTCACTCCTCTATTTCAAAAAGTGTATATATTTACAAAGGAATAGATGCTTCAATACATATATTCCAGCGGAAGATTTTTACTTAAATAATGCACACAATAGGCAAAACAATAATATAGAAAAATTATGGAATATCTGGCAAGGTAATGAACCATCAAACTTCCATATCTCTATTTCTAAAGCTGATTTGCAGGGGAAGATTTCTAGGTTAATATATCCATTTCTTATAAAAATGCCTTTCTTGAGTTGTCTGAGTATTTATATCACTTTATCTTCACCTCACAATGAAGAAAAAAAAAGCAAAATTCATAGAAAGAATGTTTATCCTACCTTTTCTCTGTTTTAAAGCTTACACATTAATGCACAAAATCCCTTTGATACAGACTTCATCAGGCATACACAAAAGCTATTTATATCTGCTCAGAATATTCCCCAAGAGGCATGTCTGCCTCACACAATGGAGTGTTGTGCAAGGATCTCTGTGCTCTTTCTCATCAAGTTGGTGCATCTGCCTAGAAGCAAAGAGCTGAGATTGCCAGTGGGTGCTACGTCATCAGTACATTACTTAGTGCAGACATGCCCTGTGTCTGCCGTGCTATTCTTTGGTTCATACCTCTCTATGCAAACACCTCCACCCACTTAAACTGATTTTTAGAACAAAAGATATCAAACTGACAGCAAACCTGAATCAAAACCTGAAGTTCACCTGCCTTTAGAGTTTGGAAAGTTTCAGTTCAGATCCAATATTTCTGCCTGACTCAGCTTGCTTTCTCTGTGACCAAAGCAAAGATTTGGATAGGACACATGCAGATGCTTCAGACATTTGTATCTGAATCTAGGACTTAATAATTTTTATGACCTGTGGCACCATTCATTTAGTTCACAGGCCTACTATAATTTAAAATCGTGCAGATTGTACCTAATTGGCTACATCAGATTAAGTGACTGACTCAAGTATTGAATGCATTGCACACTTGAGGTAAAGCTGATCCACAGCCATCAACTCAAGGGAGTAGCAGAGTTAGTCCAGTTGCCCACACATAGGCATCCAGTGACATTTGGGATACCTGCACCTACTCTTCCAGAAGGTCTCTAGTCTCTCACAGGCTTTATGTCATATCTGTCCCTTTTGTGCAGGTGTCTCAGATACCCTGAGAAATATACAAATTACACTATATGCCTGTCTGGGACCATCACAGACAATTGAATGATGGTCTAAGTGTCTGTGAGAGTGCCTAAGCATCTCTTATACCTCTAGACATCTGCAAAGATAAAATGTAATTCAAGATCAAGCCACCTAATTTTAAGTGTCCAAATGCAGTTCAATTTACATCAAGGGTTTATGTGTAGACAACTTGCAACAAACACAAGGATAATAATATCTTTAAAATGTTAATCAATCTTTTCTTCCTCTTGTGAAATAATACTGTTAGTCTCACTCACTCCTTTGCAGAGATAAAATGGAACTTGTGTATTTAGGTAGATTTCCTCTTTCGGAATGAGTGTATGAATGTGTGTGTAGGTGTTTTCGAAGGAGTGGGCTGTCAGAAGAGAACACACCTTCATTAAGAAAAAATGACATTGAAATATGCAATTCCACTCCATAGCAATCTTAAAGGTAAAGATTATATAAGAAAGTCGTAATAAAATAAATAGACCAGAAGGTTTTACCAAGCCTTGTGAAAGTAGCTAAAGTAGATAACTGATGGTTGAGATTCTGCATGGTCCCTCAGGAACTAACACTAGTTAGAGTTCCTTTCCTTTCCCTTTCTTTTTTCTCAAACTTCTCTTGCGAACAAGGGCGTTGTTTATTGAATGCTATGTGAAAAACTTGGTCCTGACTGCTCTTTCAGGAAAGAGACTGTAGCTGGGACTGTCATAACTCGGTTATCATCCAGAGAACTTTCAGAGAGGTTCTCACTTAAATAACAAACTGAGTTCGTTGAGTTCAATAGGAATTTTGACAGTACTTTCAGGAAGACTAAGGTTTTTATCTAGTGAGTCTCTGGAGTCCCAGCTATGTCAGTACTTAACTCATAAGTCAGTTTATTCATATGGGCAACTACACAAGCCATCTGGTACAAGTTTATGTTTTATACATCAGAGTATTTAAGGCTGTAGGAAGCCAATAAATCTTCTGTATTAATCTATAGCATGTCACAAGTTGTTAACTTTCACCCACATACTCTTCTTTGGGGTGATATGATTTGAGCTAGAGCTAAAACAAGTCTTTCAGTCCTCAGGTGCCTGGAGTGGTAAATGCTGCAGTAGTCAGGCATCAACCAGCAAAGTGGTTGATGAAAAATAGTTGAGAAATATACAGGATGATTTTTATACTATGCTTAAAAAAACTCCTGCAATGTTTCTGTCATCTGGATGTAGACAAAAGTTTATCCTTATTTCCAAATTTTTCGATTCTTGTAGGTAATAATTCCGAAGAACAATGAATAACAATATTTAGTTTTTCTGCAGAATTGCACTGCTGGTGTATTTAGGGCACTGAAGTACAAACTTTTATCTTCATAGATCATGAGCCTGGGATTTACATGTGCCACACAGGTTCTAAAGCCTGAGAAAAATACTGTGGTGGCTAAATGGATACCTAGATTACAGCAAGTTGTGGTTTTTTAAAAGGAAAGATGTGTTATTGTCCCTACAACATGGTCGACATATTATTTTGCTAGAAGATGGTTCCTGTATTTATTGTCTTAGTTAAATTTCATAATTTTACCTCAAAGCTTTCCGTAATATCTATTTTAGCAATCTGATGTTTTTATATTTTTATTGCCTCTTTTGATTGGGGTGTAAATAATGGGCATGATTATCCTCAAACCATAGCAGCTTCTGCTGATGTTCCATCACTAATAATATTATTTAGGCACCAATCAGCTAGTTAACATATGAACTACTATTTTCCTGTAATTTGTATTCTTTAAATAGTTAACATTTTAAAAACAAAATGTAAAAAATATGGGGAAATCAGAGAATCAGAGATCCATAAACAATGTTGATTTCATCAGTTTGGCATATAATCTTTTTGGTTCAAATTAAACCTTAATATTATCATAGTGTATCTTGTTATCTATAGAGCTCTACACCCAAATTAGAAGACTCAGAATTAAATGAGCTTCCTGGAAAATGTCATTTATCTCTGCCCACAAATGGTACTTTATTTTAAATAAAAAATTTTGAGTTTGTAAGAAAGAAGGAAATAGAACTGATTAAAAAGTTAGCACTGCCATTTCTGAGTTTCACATTAGCAATTTTTTTTTTTTTTTTAATTTGAGGAATGATATATAGTGGGACATCAGAATCCAACAAGTATGAATTGTGGGCATTAATTTGCTTGAGACATGCAATTCACTGGAATCATTAGTGTTGAGTTGAACAGCTTATTCAGTGAATGCTTACTGACATGAAGCCCTATCTATGTTTCCAGAAGATGATACGGTAATTTACATTCTAAAAATGACAAATAAATAAAAATAATCCAGAATTTTCCCATTACTTACCAGTTTTCCAACTCCACTCTGCTCAGGCTCCCCAGCAGCAGCCTGAATAACAGATTTGGATTCTTTACATCAGACTTTGCATTTTCTATCTGTATCAAAAAACCTTCTTTCTCCCTTTAGAACTTGCTTCTTTATATAAACTCAAGAAAATTAGTCACACTTTTGATATAAATTCTGGGTTATATATGAAAAGGACAATTCAGAGATAAACGTACAATTTTGTGTTTAGAAAAAGATTCTAATCTTAGAGATGATACATGCATCTAAATGCAACTGTTATGATGAATATATGTATGGTGTTGAGATGTACAGTGCACATCTAAGTCCATTGTGAAAAAATTTCACATATCATGTACCTTTGATCACCTCCTGTGTTTTAGAGCCCTATCCTGTCTTCCTTTTATTATTTTTGTGATGGATGATTGCAGCTGCTCAATGGAGTGGAATGTTTGAAGTCTCTGCCAAGAAATGTGGAGTTGCCTAAAGTCTAAGGCTTCAACACTGAATTTTAGGTAAAAGGTATCATGCATTATGGCTGACTAAAATAAGAGAAGTTTGATTACCAATTGAAAGCTTTTTCTACAGAAGAATAAGGCATTTTTTTCACTGTATGTGTAGTCTAAAAGTTTTCTGCCTTTGACATTCAACGTACTTATTAAACGGAAGAGTTATTTTTATATTGTTCAGAATTTTTCCTCTCCTTTCAAAAGCTGGAAAACAATACTCAGTATACTGAAGTAGATGTTTTTTTTAGCAGTGGGAAATAGAAATAAAACATAAAAAATAAAGCTTCTGCAAATGTCAGGAAAATTTTATTGATAACCACTTGAGATAGGTTGTATTTTAAATATGTCCCAGAAAACTTGAAAAGAGCTCAACAGAATTATATGCAAGTACAATTTGAAATATGAATAAACCACATTACAGTGAGCCAAACTACCTACTTTACTTATAATAAATGAGTCTATGAGGTAATTCAGAATGTTCAACTTGTTTCCATGGGAAGGTCAGATTCCCTTTCATATTTTTTCTTTATGATTATCAGTTTACTGTAAGTAAAATAAAAATCTGTTGTTTTTGTTGATTTGGTTTGATTTGGTTACTTTGTAGATTGTTTAGTGGGTTTTTTGTTTGTTTTAAATTTATAAAATGTAGACTTTTTTCATCATGAAATTAAACAGCCTTATCTAGGGATGTATGGAATTCTCCATTCCCACCTTAAAGAATGGGTTGAGAACTCTTGTTTGACACCCATGAAATCTGTGGCCTGACTTGAGAGGCCATAAATCTTTCCATTTCTGAAAATGCTTATATTTATGAATCCATGACTGATGTAGATTCATCATTAATATGGTTAACCCAAATGCATAATAACAACATATTTTTACTATATGGCCTCATTATACATAAGCATTTAACTCTGTGTACATATAAATATGTTATTTTTTAAATGAAAAGCAAGCTCAGAAGATATTATCCTGGTTTATGGCGTACAATTAAAATAGCAACATTCCACATGAATGACTCTCAGCTTTGTACTAAAACCTTTTTGGTGTTATTCTGTTAGGTTTTGTTTTTAAATCCTAATTTGCAGCATTAGTTAATTGTCTTTTATTGCTAGATACAGACCTGAAAGAAGACAGTTTTAAAAGATATGAAATTATTTTAGAGATTTTTATCTGAATGCAATTTTAAACCATATACAAAGGTTTTCATTTGGGGAAAAAAAGTCACCATAACAACCAATGTTTAAGAAATAATGACATCTTTCCCCTCTTTTTATATAGTTTTGCAGAAGAAAATACAAGGATGCATTCCCAAGGCATCAGTACTGTGGTGCTGTAGGCACTGCACTTGGACATAAGTTCTGAGTTTACCACAGACAACTTCCCACTGATGGTAAAAAGTCTAACAACACATATTCAAAAGTATATGTTTCAATTAAGAATTTATTGGTCACAATGTAAGAGAAGGCACAAAATAAAAATGAGAGGAGACCATCCCAAAATAATTGATCAATCAGAACTCAAAATAATCTCCAATAGAGAAGGTGAGGTGGAGTAGCAGCAATTTGAAGCAACTAAGTAGATTGGAAAAGGAAGAAAAGATGTAGTCTATTATTCTGGAGTTTCTTTGTCGTCATGTAAAGGACAGTAAGAAGTGTTATTGAGCAAACGAGAGATGCATAGGAAAGGCAGCAATTTATTAAATATATGAAATGGGTATAAATATGGATGGGTGTATGGATATGAATGAACTGATATGAACTGATATACTTGTTATTGAAGTGGTGAAACAAAGAAAAAACCCACCAAAAAAACAATAATCAATGTCTTTAGAAATGTTGTCTCTTATGGCCTCTAACTGTTCCGACGTCCTGTAGGTGCAGAGCTGCAGTGACTCCTCTGGACAGTGGGGGACGCTCGGGAGCTCAGGGGCTGCAGTGATTCCAGTCGGGTGCTGAGCCCAGCGACTGCGAGGGACTGGGGACCCCCCCCGGGCACATGAGGGAAACTCAGAAGCACACAAACCCAGATCCTTGGTGGTGGTGGTGGGGGTGTCTGCGGTGGATTTTGGGCAGCGCAGCATCCGCGGGGGTCTCAGCAGCTGGGAAGGGCAGGCGGTGGTCTTGTTTGCAGGAGAAAAGCCGAGGCGGCGGGGGTCGTGCCGAAGTGTCTCTGCAGGCAGTGCTGAGGAGAGGGCTCCGAGCTGCCACACGTGCTCACACAAAGACCACAAAAAGCCAGAGCAAAACCACGTGGGGTTCCCTTCCTCCTCCCCAAGATGTCCGTCTCCCTTCCCAGAGTTCTCTGTGTGGTTTTTCGAGGCACCTGCTGACCACTGGAGACCAACGGGAGATCGAAGAGAAAAGGTGTCCCCTCCCTACAGCGTAGCCCGGTGGGCCCAGCCATGGGGAGGGGACATGTCTCTCTGTAGTTGCTGGTGAGAGATAGGCTCTTGCTCCTGTCCCAATAAATGCCAGGCATGTCACGTCTGGCCCCAAAACTCCCTGTGCCCCAACCCCCTGGCTCCCAAACCTGGCCAGGCACCCAAAACCAGCCGTGTCTCATCTCCAGCTCCGCCCCCTTACTGGTCCGTGGAGAGGAAACGAGTTATTTTTTCTATTTTTCTCTCCAACCCATCACATTCTTCTGTCTTAAAGGGTTCCATAACCAAATACCTTGACATCAGGTTCAAAACTCAGAAGAAAGTTAGAATATTAGCAGCAGAATATGATGGCTTTTTTTTTTTCTTAAAATCATAGAGAAACCCTGTATCTTTCAAAGAATATTGTCTTGAGCTGAAGAAGGGCAGATTTTTTGACTGTAAACTTTCAACAGTCCTGTTATGTTATATATTCTGAAGTCACACACATAAATGTATTCCCTTCCCAGAGGCATACAATCCATGGCCTTGTTGCGGAAAGACCTGGCTATTAAGGACAACAGATGAGAACAGGTAAGCAACAGGGGAATGAAATTGTGATTAAATATATGTCCTCTTATAGTATATGGACATCACAATTAAAGTGATAATCGAGCTGAGTAACGCTTATGTCTTCATGCCATTGGCTATGTCACTCATGCAGTGCTTAGTATTTTGCTTTCTAAATAAACACCTTGTCAAAATAGAAATTTTCAAGCAAGCAAAACAAAACAAATCAAAACAAAAATCCCAGTGTGGCTGTTTCACTTGTAGGTATGAATGAATGTTTTGCACATTTGAAATTCAAAGTTTAAAATCAAATGAAACATATTTCAATATCACAATTGAAAGCATCTTCTTCCTGGCAACACCTGTGCAGAAAAGAACACAAATCTACCTTCAACAAAGAGGCTGTGAAAGGTTATTTCTGTAAATAGCACAGGTCAGATTTATTTGCTTGTTTTACTTCTCAGAGAACATTTTGATGGAGATAAGCATCCCAGTAAATTGAGCTATATATTTTAGATACCACAGTTGCTGGGATAATGTAGAAATGCAATCCACGGGGAGCTGGCATCCATTTCTACTTCCTTTCTACCTGTTTTCAGTAAAGAGAGTCATTATGTCATTATTTTGCCCTTGAAAAACTTGTTCATAAATGCCAGTATTAGATTTGGGTAAAATGTCTTTCCCATTTTGGAAAAATACTCAAGATTTTTTTTTCTCTAATCCTAAGTGAAGCCAAATATCCAAATCTTAGAGAAAATTGATATTCAACAACTGTCCATAAAAAATAATCCCTTTTGGTTTTTCCATATGTTGGAGGATTTTTTGCCTCTTCTTTTTACTAATTAATAATTTTACTTCTAAAAATTGGTTTAATTAGTTCACATATTGGAAGACATATTCAAAAATAAAGCAAAATTGTGGTTTTTTAAATCAAAAAATCCAAAGCAATAAATTTGGAAAAACTAATCTTGTGAATAATTTTGTCCTCAGAAGATATGTATTTTCTGCCAGCAAGCACTAGGTTTTTGCAAAGATTTTGATTATTTTGACTAAAATTTGTATTTTCATCACAAATGATGCTTACAAGTGCTTTCATTAATCTATGTGATTAACAAGATTTCGAATTGAACTCAATATTTTCTAAAATAAGAGTTCAGATGATTAAGCTTGATGTGTGCACTTGGTAACAGATCTCAAAGAGAAGCAACATGATATGAGGGCTTAAAAAAGTTCATAAATTCTTATTTATTAGCAGAACCAAATGCCAACAGCAAGGATTCCAGTATCATTCTAAAACTTTATATAATCACCTTCTACAATTTAATGATGGAACTGAATTAAATCAGAAGCAGACTAAGTATTCTTAATGTCTGGCATATATTGCTTTTGGTTCCAAGACAAAAGAATCCAAAGACCAAGAACTGTGCTGCCAATACCAAATAATAGCTAAATTTTCTCTTTCTAGCTCTAAAGGTTTTAAGACCTAGACCGAGTTTTGTCATCACAAACGACAGAGAAAAGGAACAATACAGGAAATAGATATGTTAAGAAAAGTCTTAAATATAAATGTATTGAGGATTTGCTAAATATTAAAATTTAGTCCTATACGATTTGTGTTTCAGGGCATTTTTTATATGTTCAAAATAAATAATTACCAAGAGAAACTATGCATGCTACTCTTGTAATAGGTGCAGAATTCATTCATGTCTAACAGGATCCCAATTTCCTGCAAAATGATGCCTTTACATAGGTACCTACAGTAAATGATATGTTGGAATGTTCAAATAGTGAAGCCTAGAGAATGGTTGACCCCTATGCTACTGCAGAAGGGCATGTAGCTCTCCTAGATTTATGTTGTATCTACTATCCTTTTGTAAATGTTTTAAATATCTTGCATCATTTTAATAGCAGACGAAACCTATGGTCTGTGTCCATAACTTATAAACAACCACAAAAATTTAGGAATCTAAAATTGAAGCTGATTTCTATCCTGAATATGACACCAGTTCTCCAGGTCCATCTAGCTCATATGAGTATAGGAGAGCTTCTGGACAAAAGCCATTTCCAGAATCCCTCAGATGTACCTAAAAGGCCAAGAATGTGGTAGAACAGCTCCTTCTGTCCTCTCCCTCTCTCCTTTGGTTTTCCTTTCCCTTTGCTTTCTCTTTCAAGTAAAAATGCCTTCCAAATAAATGTATTGTTCTGTAATGTTTCTGGAAAGCTGGAACAGAGAACTGTGAAGTATTTTACCTTGACTCTGGTTGCTGCTGAAAATGCTTGGCATTTGTTTTTGTTAGAACACACATAGAGGAGAATGGAATGAAAAAAGGGACAGAGAAGAGAACAGAGGAAAAAAAGAGTGATGAGAGGGCAGATAAAGTTCTCAGTTTCCTCATTCTTGCAGTATCTGTCCTTGCAGATGACTGACTAACTTAATGCGAGGAAAAAGCAAAACCAACAATAAGAGAAGGAAAATCAAACTAGCCTCCGCAAAACCAAGAGGGATTGTTAACTATCCTCTTTGGTATGCTCCATTGCTTGATTATTGATGTAGATGAGATAGAGTGAATATGGCTGTGAATTTAGCGGAAAATGTGAAAATACAGATTAATAATACTCAATTCTAGAGAACAGAATAACTGATTATAATAACTGGTTTTAACCTTTCAAGATTTCCTAGCTTCCATTTGAAAACCACAAGAGGACTTAGGTATTCCTCGTTGTTTCAGTAGATTTGGTCCAGATTCTTTAGCATAGAAATATTAATATTAAATCTCCAGATTGGTGTTTAATTTGATTTCATAGATCAGTTAGGCAACCAAGGGAGCAGATAATTGAATAGCTGCAGTCTGGTCTTTACTGTAGAGGGACTTTTACATATCTGGCAGTCCACTTATTTTTAGGATTTAGTGGTTGAATAATTCACTGTAAGAATCATTTTCAAATGTTGTAATAACTTCTCAGAGTTCTTTAAGCGGAGGAAGTCGGTAACAAAGAAACCATCATCTAATTTCATTTCTAATGCAATTGTAGGTGTTAATGATCATATAAAACCCCTCAGTAGTCCTGACCAGAGTATCTCTGATATCTCTAATGTGTGCTATGGCTACTGGCCATACTACTGAATACTACTACTGGCTTGAATACTTTGGTTCTCTGTCCTTCAGTTGAATCTTGGAAATTAGGTTGTCAAAGAAGGATCATTAGATCATTGTCTTTGGGATTCACTCCCTCTTGTGGCAATAAGTCACAATCATTGATATGGTTTACACACTCTGCACCATATTTTTTAACTGTTGCAGTTACTGTTATTACCTGAGAGAACAGTTATGCCAGTATTTAGTCTGACAATTGTAAAGAGAAATTAAACATTATTTCATTTTTAAGTGTGTATCAGTGTGTATTCAGTTCTAGTGTGTGTGTATGTGCACACATAGTATATACATATTTTTAGTGTATGTACAGCAATAGTCACATCAGAAACATTTATACACACTGACTCATAATGGAGTGGAGGGGGGAAAAAAATCATTCCTGAAGTATTTCCTGATCGCATTTAAAAAACCCAGCTTACTTGCAAAGGATTTGTTACTGCTGCTGTACTGCCTTATCATCTCAATGACAGTCTGCTGCAGATTCTCCATAGGAACATGTAAGATTTCATGATACTGGATGTGTTTTGCAAAAGTGCTGCATGCAAAGCACTTAATATTCTACAGAATGTCAAGCTTTTCAATTTATGACACCCGGATTACTTCAGCATAGTGGGTAAAGTTTTAGTTTTAACTAACTTGAAATTAAAAATAAATTGGAACGCTAGATTATGCTTTAAAATCATATTCTAATAAAAATTTTTTTAGCTGGAACTGTAAAGTTATCTGGAACATCCGCTGGAATGGGCAGGAGAGTGACCATATGCTAATGCAGGAAGCATGGGCAAGTTGACGCAACAGGGTAGAAACAATTACAGTTTTGTAAGCACAAAAGTAAGGGACTTACAGGGTTAGCTGCTTAGTGGTTAGTAGGCCAGGTGCAACCCAACGCAAATAAAAAAATGAGACAAAAACTAGATTAGTCTGAGAACTTAATAATTTTTAAGTGAGAGCAGACTACAAACTGGGTACAGAGGCTTAAGGAGACAAAAGAACCTCATCTATCCTCTCTGTCTACACTGTCTTTTCTCCAGTTCTTTTCCATATGGCAATAAAACACAACTCTGATCATATTATATACCATCCAGCAGCAATGGTAAGATCAGAGTAGACTGTTCACACACAAAATGATTTGCAGCATGTGAACTATATATACAAAATGTAGGACACATAAAAAGGATGGACTGCAAGAATTTTGAAACAGGTGCTTCCACAAAGAAAGTGAAAAAAATATTCTCTTTTTCTCCTTCAAAAGCATTTTATCTTCTATGATGAAAAATCTGAATTTAAAGAGGACCTTCCTGACAGCAAAAAATGTTGAGTAAATGCAAGGTTTCAGAGAGCCTGTAAAATGTTACTCATTGATTTTTTTCTTCTATGAGTTTAAACCTTGCAGAGAGACTAACAGTTGAAAGTTCTCAACTCGTAAAAATTAAACATACTCATAATTACGTCTGGCAGTGGTGTCAAAGATAAAAAAACACATGCTGTTACTCTTAAGTTGGAAATTTAGCTCCTGCCTTCACATTCTTTTCCAATTTTATGAAAAAAGTGGCTAAAACCAGAGGTTTCTGCATGGCATCCTTTAAGAGATTATGCTAAATCTCCTTTTACAATGCTTTTGGTGTAAAGACTAGAAAATTCATGGGAGCTGCTCAGTTTAAAAAAAAGTAAAAACAGCAGCAGCAGAACACCTCTAAAATCCAATAAGGTCTCCAGACAAAAGAAAAAAAAGGAAAGTAATAGAGCGACCAAAAAGTGATAAATGGATTTGGTGTCTAGAGACAATCTGACAACAAACTGATGCCATTTAAATAAATGTTTTGCAATTGAACTGCAAGCTAAATCCATAAGAACAATTAAATGTTAAGTGTGATTTCTGGGAACTCTAAAGAGATTTGTTAGTGACTTTACAATGAATGCTGAATGAATTGTTAAATTCATCAAATTCTCCTAGTAAATGGCTTCCAGATGTTCACTGTTCCCATTATTATAGGGAATTGAAAGACCCATGGACACATATGAGGATAAACTAGTATTCTCTCAGATCATTTTAAACCAAGCCATTCATCAGGTATGTAGATGGCGATGTTTGTTTTGTTGGGGGTTTTTGCAAAATTTCCATTGATTTGAGGGTTCGTATATAAGGATATTTATGTTCTCGCTAGGTTTTTAATATGACTAAATCTACATTTATAAAAAATGTCACCATGTACTCTCTGCATTGCAGATAACAAGTGTAATTTAAAAATCTGGAAATAGACATTACTAACTTGTGTGCAATACAAATTTTTTATATGTGAGAACTGAGTATCTCAGACCTGATGGGTTCTGTTTGAACTCAATGTCCTTGTGAAAACTTGTATTCATTACTGTGAAGTATTTCCTTCTTCGAGTGATAGATTTATATTTAGTAATTGATTAAGTCTGAGATTGCTTTTATGTAAATTTGGCTATCAGAAATTAAATGCCTTGTCTTAGCATTCTGTGGGGACAACAAAGAGACAAGTTCTTCCAAAGGGTGTTTCTGTCTATCCCAGAGCAGATATCAAAGGCAGTGGTGGTGATGATTTGCCTTTTGGGAGTTTGCAGTTTGCCTTTAGAGGGTCTTAGCTTTAGGCACTACAGAAAGAATCTAGACAATTAGCCAAAGTTTGACATATAACTCTGGTTATTGAATTTATATGAAAGGAATCATACCCATCATTATTACAAACATTACAGGGTGAAGGGCCACTCATCCATCTGTTTGACTCAATAACTGGTCTCTGTCAGGAGTTTACAAGAGATACTTGACAGGAAGACACAAAAATCAAGCAGTAGAAAGCTAAGGATGAGCTCTTCTGTATGCAGCTTTTCAAGCTGATTATTTGAATTTTGGTTTATGTTTTCAAGTAATTAGATGAATATGAATTCCTATCTTTAGATGTTAAACATATGAATTATCCTTGAACTAAAGAACATAAAACCCCAAGAAAAGAATTTCAGCACTTTGTTTAAATGTAATTAAAGAGCTGCACCACCTCTTTATAAATCAAGGGGACTTCTATGGCTCTGACCTCTATCATAGTATAACTCCTGGTGACAAATGAACTCTGTCAGGATGGTAGTTCAATGTTGCAATCTGCCCTGGAAATACAATGTGACCGCACTACTCCTAAGGCAAATATTCTCTCAGAATACTCTGCTGCAAATTATAATTTGCACATTCCAAACCATCATGCAATGTAAGCTTAAAGGGAACCTCGTAGATAAAACCAAGGATATTGGATAATGTTTTGTGAATACATTGTTTAACATTAAGCACTGAAAAAGAAGATGTATATGATACAAAGAGAAATCTCATGTGTATTTGAATACTTCTTACACATGGAGGCCTTTTTATAGTAAATTAGAATGACATAAAAAGAGTTCTGTACTATCCATAATGTACAAACAAACTGTCACTTAATTTATCTTCTAAATATATGTGCTGTGGTTGCACTAAAACAATGATATAATTGCATTTGTTTCATAGCAATTATAATGTACATAACCTTCATCAATGTTTAATAATGATGAAAGGCAGTAACCTCTGTACTGATGCATTATGGTCCATTGAAATAAAAAAATATATTAAATACTTGGCTTGTTTGCCTTTACTGTTAGGATTATTATTAATTTAAAGTGACATTTATAATTAATACTGTTAGATTTTACACCTTGAAGTAACGCATGACACTCCTCAGATAAACAATCTGCCTATACTGTATTTACAGAAATAAGCAAATCATAAACCCTTTTTAAAGAATAAATAAAGGCCTAGCCTGTGTTTTCCTTTAAATAAGTCCTTTGCATTACATTTCAGATGTCCATTTAAGATGTAGATGATCAAACAACTCTTCAAACTTTGTATTTTCAGAGGTTCACAATCAGAGTGCTCAAAATTTTTTTCATTCTTTTCTGTTGAATTCTTTCCATTCTAGATTAAATGCATCAGGCCAGACTCTCCTGGAGAAATCTTGCACAGAAGCTTCAAATTCATGAGTTTTAGATATTGCAGAGCTCACAAAATCTGGAATTTCATTGACTTTCATTAAACATAAAGGAAATATGATATGTAGTAGTCAGCTGACTTCCGTTGTAGCATCTAAATATGGTATACTGTTCTTATTTCAGACACCAATTCTAATTTTTCCTTTTTCAGTGTTGTTCTAATGTGCTTCAGACCTTTATTTTTGATTCAAGTCTAAAACCACAGTGATCCAGAGTCCATTTCTAGACTTTAGCAGTCATATCTTGCATTGCAAGAAATGTTTGTTAGTCTCGAATGCAATGAGTGGAAAAATCTCAGGCTTACTTTCAGAGACAAACCATGACTGCAAACAGTGCCATCCAGCCTACCTTTCTGTGTATCACTTTATGCAGAGTGTGACTGGACCGTATTCTTGGGCATTAGAATACCTCACTGCTAACAATAAAGAAGATGAGAAAAAAAGCCAGCAATGAATTTCAAGTAACACCTCTTAAAGAAATCCAAATATTGTAATGTGTCTTCAACCCTGCTCTTGCTGAAATGTTGTGGCTCTGCGTTATTTCCAGTGACATACAATGTTTATAGCTGAGACTCAAAACATTCCTTCAAAGGCTAAAATCCAACTGGAGCCAATAGTTTAGTTCCAGGGACTTAACTACTCTTTTACCTCTTGTTAGCCAGAGGAAATGAAATGCAATGACTGTATACCTAAGTCATATAACTTGAAATAATAATTTAAAGGGGATTTTATGCCATCCAATTTAAAAACAAAATATTTGGTGTGGTTCTGTAAGTAAAAATATTATACTAGTTTATATGTGTATAAAACAAGTTAGATTAAAAAGACTGTATCCATATTGACAAACTTAAGAGGTCCCTCTCTCAGATAAAAAGTCCTCCCTTGGAAAAAAATTTCCCACTAAAAAAGTATAGCTATTCTGAAATTGAGCCAAGCATAATTTTTAAATTAGAGAAGTGGCATTTTGTTAATTAGTATGCTCACATTAAGTATTTAAGATTATAATTAATTATTTTCTATACTTTTAATTGAAACATTACAACATACTTAGTTACTATTTAATTAGAAACCACATTATTTATATATTAAGGTCTTCAATTGTTTATATAGTCAAGTTTCCCCTTTGATGGGAATTCAGTGGTAAACAAGCCAAGGCTCAGCAGAGCATTCTGGCATGAAGATGCATCAACATCCGTGTTCTTGTGACTTACTTTGATTTGCATAGACTAAGCACTGATCAGTGAACAACTTCATGGGAATTCAGCCTGCACTGCTCACATGAGTCATAGGAACAGGCAGCTCTCACTATATTCAGAACGTTTTACGTGCACTTGCTCAGATGCAGACAATGTGTAATCATACAAAAAGATGCTGTATTAGCAATTACCATATAAAGAGAAGGAACCAATTGTAAAGGAAACAAATTTTCTGCCATTAATTTATTCTAGTGTAGTCTGTTCCAGTTCTCTGAATATTTATTGAAAAACGACAAAAAAAAAGTATAATAGTAGACTTTCAGATTTATTTAAAATATTTTTCCATTCTAGGAGGATATAGATTTTGAAAATTTAATCTCTAGCTGTATATTGAATTCTTGAGAAATAAGTTTAAGCAGCCTAAAAATGTTGATACATAAGAAAATCTTTAGCAATACATTGAATTAAAAAAAAAAAAAAAAAAAAACAACAAAAAAACCCAAGTAAGCCCAAAGAAATCACTTGTCAAGATGCAGGCTTTATAAGAGGTCCAATTTACAAACAATTTGGCAGAAAAAGAGGAAATAAGTTCAAAATTTTTGTCAGTCATGAAGGTCAAAATGTCTTATTGTCTCGGGCAGTCAGTGTGTTACACTGAGGTTAACTTCATATACTACTTGAGTCCATGTAAGACTATATAAGGAAAAAAATGCTATTTTCTTCATTCTATTGCTGAATATTTTTCAATTTTTACAATGTCTGTACAGTCTTTATTTTTTGTATTTTCATTCTTATATTTTCTGATCTCTTTTCAAATATAACAAAATATCAATCCTAGACTAAACATGTTAGGATTCCTTTTCCCTCTGAGATCCCTCTAGTTCTGCTAACATTTTTCTGTGTTTGCATCCTAGGAATTTTTTCTTCTCTGCCAGAAAACAGGGGAGAATGTGGAACTGGAAGAGCTGTTAGCCAGACGTGATTTGATAGAATTCCATTGCAGAGCCAATTCTCTGCTTCTTCCTGTGGCTGGGGAAGGATGATATATTAACTGATATTGCTATGGGATGTGCACAAACCTTGAAAAACTTTTTCTAAACACAGGACAGAAGAGATTCCCAAATTCATCCCCTAATGACACAAAAATGCAGGGCTGTGGTGGTTTGAACCACTATTTCACTAGAGGGGCACAACAGCAATGATGATGGAAAACTGAACAACAGCGGGTAACAGTTTATTGTCTAGGGGCTCAACCAGCAAAAACAGCCTCATGGGAACCCCCCAGACTTAAGCAAAATACGCAAATATGAAAACCTGACAGATGTCACGCAAAGGAAAAAAACCAAACTGCTTCTCAAAGGCCAGGCAGGCTGGCTGAGAAAAGCAGGGGAAAGAAAAGGGAAGTCGCCTCTCTCTATCTCTGTTGGTGTACTCCCGGCCCTCGAAGTCCCTGCAAAATACAAAAATGGTGAAAAGCACCCCTTCCCATCCCCGTGGGACCTCCACCGCTGTGAATTGGGACTGGGAGGAGGGGAACGTCACCAGCGCTGAACTCTCGGTCCCCCGCCGCAACTGTGGTGAGGATGCGGGAGGGCTCTGTATCACTCTACCGCAGCTGTTCCCCCAGCCTCTGTCCCGGGGCAGGGAGAACAGAGGCAAGGGAGAAACTCTGAAGGTCTCTTAGACTTCGGCTTTCCTTCAGGCTCTAAAAACCACGGTTTTAAAACAGGGAACAAGCGAGCAGTCTCAAACACCATTCCCTCCCCCCTCCCTCCAAGAACACCCAAAACCCCCAAACCCCTCGAAACCCGACAGCCCCCAAACCCAAATCCTAACAAGGGCCAAGAGATAAAAACTAACAAAGAAACAACTAGAAAATACAAATAGTTTTAAGACACACAATAGTTAACTGCTACCATGTATGAAATCTAGGCTTCACCTGGAAGGCAAGATGTATTTTATTACTGTCTTGATTAAGATCAAGATTACACCTCTCAGCCCTGATTTAAAGCAAATTGTGGAATTCAGTTTCAGTTATAACTTCCACTGAAATAGAAGCTCAGTTAAATCTGCCTAACTTTTCCCTCAGGTGTGGTTAACTAATTTGTGCCAGAAATCAGCACAATTCAAAATAATTTAACACAATTTTTTATAAGAAAATTTGAATTAACCAACTTGCAGACCTGAATATAGGTTCAAAGGACACGATATCAAAAATGTTGTTGTTGGTTGACACGTTCTGTTTCCTGCATCTATCTCCATCACAACAGCCGAGAGATGGCTCCTGGAGCAGCCACAATCCCTTTCTTATTCCCATGCCTGTATCAATGGTCACACTTGTCACGGTCCACTTGAATTTGGCTGGACACGTGGTGGTTTGTTATTGTGATCTCAGAGTGCAAAAACACATTAGCTTTGATCAAAGAGTGAAACTTTATTATGTGCCTGAAAAGCGGCAGTGCAACAGATGAAAAATGAGGTAGGGAAAGCAAAGCAAGAAAGAGAGAGAAAGGGGTATATAGCTACCACTGCATGATGAGTCCTCAAGGCGTCCCTATAGATCCATCGTAGATGCTTTCGGTGGAGGGGGGAATTCCTCTCCGTTGGTTGGTAAGAGGATTTCTTTATATCCTGGGGCTTCTCCTTTGTCCCATGGACTTTTGCCCACACACGTCCAAAGAGGAGTGTCCAAGGCGTAGTCAGTCAAGTGGCCTTTTGCCAGGGGGTAGTTTTCGGGTCCATCATGGCTCCCCGACTCTAAAGAATGAGTGCAAGATGTATTGTTCCCTTTTCAGGGTACGACTCAAGATGTATGGTTCCCTTCCTCCTTAACAGAGAAAGGAGCACAGTACACTTTCAGCCACACCATCCATTGTCCCAGGGTATCCACACCCTAGTTTCCATAGGAACTACATTCCAGTCTCAGTCCAGGGAGCAGCACCTGGCAGTCACACTGTAGGCTCCGCAAACTTCGGTCAAGGCCTTAACTCAGGTTTGGGGGTACCTGAAAATGTCCAAGTTCCTGATGACAATGTTGAGACAACATCCATCTTCTGACTGACTCTTGAAACACCTGAGAACATCCTTGTTATCCAGGCAGATAGGAAGGAAAAGACTAGTAAAAGTATTTTAGGAATAACATAAGATCTTGGGCCAGTTCTGCTTTGCTAAGATTATACACAATGAGAGAAGATCACTAAAGCTGCTATCAAAATCTAATTGACTGAAAAACATTATTAACCTTCATAACAACACTATATCGAGTAAAACAAGGACATTTCTATTGTCTTCAAGGTCTGTCTATCCTACAGATTGTAGTGTGATAAGTGTGGATTTACATTATGGCAGTTGCTCTGCTTTAAAAATACTATTATATATGTATATATATATATAGAGAGAGACTAATTCATTTACTTCATGGCAAAAGATGCAGTAGAACATCCAACAGCCAAAGGGAGTAAATTGCCGTACCTCACACTTGATGTCAAAAAATGAACCAGAAAAGTGGTTACTTTGCGGTAATAGCTCAACTGATACAAATTCATTACTTACCTTACTCATGACTCCTTGTGTCAGTTCCTGTGCAACTATGAAAGGGCTTTCTCAGATTTACATAACAATAAGGATTTATATTTTGACTTTTATGGATATATTTCAACAGGTTCTACATCAACACTGGAAACTTATAGTTAACTGAATTAAGAGTGAAATCCATCATGAATGTGTATGAAGTGAAAGTGATGGATATTAAATTCTATCAAGGACATACTACTGTAGTATTACTGTACTGGAGAATATTTCTCAGTCTCACTGTGCTGTGGTTTATCTTGTCATTAGCTACAACATCCTTCAAAAATATTTAGAAATAGGTGAAAATGGATTTATTTAAAATCTAAACAGTGTAAATTGTGAAGAAAGACTGAAATACATTAATTTGAATTCCAGTTACATAAATGTGCCAGGGCTTTGCTCTCCCTTAGGATAGTGCTGCAATCACATATGACTAGAGTTCTAGAGAACAGGTCTCTTCCTATCTGGAACTCTATATTTGTGTTTGTGATATGAGTCCCTTTACCTCTGGCTGATTTAATGAAAGCCTGTCGAAAATAAAGTTCTGACACTGAAATTGTCCCAAAAGTTGCATGAAGACTAGATATTTCATGATCAAAATTGGTTTTTACTCAAACTCCCAAGATAAAATACAAATATATAAGCCTCTTTTACTACACAAATCTACGTATTTTTCTATTTCACTATAAATGTATATGAATTATGACAGGAAAAATCATGTTTCAGAGCACTAATGCTTAAAATGCCATTTTATATTTAGTGAAAATTTTGCAAAACCAATTCAAGAGACATACATTTTTGCCTCAAGATATAACAGTGCAACTCTACCTTTCTGAAATAAATATGAATACAGAATAGTAACTGGTTTTATATGCCACAGTGTATGGTAGTTATCATTGCCAGATACGAATGACATCAGTCTTGTGAGTAGGGGAGATCCTAAGAGATGAATCCAAGAAAATACACTGTCCAGAATATGTCGTGATAATGAATATCCAGTTATTCAAAACCAATTTTTATGGTTTAGAGTTTCCACTGTGCAAATTCAAAGGCATATATTTATTTTGAAGTTATAGTCAAAATGATGTTTAATAGTATCTACTTTTTCTTCTTTCTTTATAAACTCTGTTGAATCATAAATGTATAATTTAATTCATTTATTTCCTAGTATAGTCTTTGGGAGATATTGAAAAAGGTATAGCCAAAGAACTGACATTATTGTGACAGGTATTGTATTGTGTATTATGGTAGGTATCACCAAAAACTAAATAAGTAGATCATAGATTAGAAGAAAAATATTCTTTAATAAGGTTTGTCTGATTTAGGTATAAGGTTATGAAGTGGATGTCAGGTTCATTGAATTACTTTTTGCATCAACAGGAAATATAATTTGGTGATGAAGGATGTTATATTCCTTGAGCATATGTGATAGCAAGCCTTGGATGCGTGTCCCTGTCATGAGTACACCTCCACTGTTACACCAAGGGGTGCTGGGGTCCACCTGGACATTCTATTTCACTACTATTCCTATTACAAAGCAGAAGAGAAGGAATGATGTAGAAAGGCATTTGTGTGCAACTTTGCTTCCAGATCTCAGACTGACAGAATCCTCTGAATCAAATTGTCCAATATTTATAGTGTTAACATTTGGAGAGAGGCACAGTTACCTTGTTTAAGAAAAAAAATCTAGCAGGCTTTAAAGGATAATGCTGTTAATATTCAGTAATTTCAGTAAGGGCAATTACAGAGAATTACATATATACAGACAAGATACAGGGCTGTAAATATATGTCTTTGCCAAATTTATAGTTGTTCATAGAGGGAAAGCATGATAAAAAAAGTTCATCAGCAAACAGAAACTTTCCAGACAGGAACATTAGCAGTCAGCGTATGATCTTGACAATAAATATGCATATTACAGGTAGACATGAAAGAATATTAAGTTTTCAAACCAAAAGTGTAACTCTTGAAATAATTGTTATGTTGCATTTTTAATACTTATTTATATTGAGGTTCTTTTTAGCTACCCCCAGTGGACATCAGCTACCCGAAAATCTACGGAGTTGAATTTTACAGTAGGTAACAAACCAATCTTTGTTATAGACATAGGAATCTATGTCCATAATGCCATTATTTTTCTTACAAGGCTATAGAAAGAATATTATAGAGATATTCCAAAGCTGCTGACGTCTGTGTAGGCAATAGATTCTTTGAAAGCCCTAAGAAGCCCCAAAGTGTCCTAGGGACAATCTTGGTTTTCTCAATCCAGTCACAAGAACAGTGTGGAAATAAGGCCCTTTTTTGGCTGAAGAAATATTTGGCTAATGTTTTGTTACTAGTTACTCAAGATATTAACTGCATATTTACAATATTGTAAGGAAAGAGGTATCTCTGTTACCCTGATTCCTAGATCAGATGCGTTTTATAATTTACGGTGGCAGAAGATTAGTAGTTCTATCTTTTATATAATTTTTGCTGCTTATAAATGAGGGCAATTTTAATGTGTTTATTTATTTACTTTTTTTCCATTCTATTTCAGCAATTTAAAATAACCTTGCTATTACATTTACTAAACAATAACGCCTCTTTACACTTGACAATAGAGCTTACTGTAAATGAGAATCTCAGAGCATACAGGTATCACAAACTGATGAAACACCACATAGGATGAATGCAATGTAGGATGTGATTTAGAAAGACTTTAAATTTGGAGAAATTTAGAGTAATTTAGTAGTTTTAATTAAAAAAGAGTTTAATATCCTGTTCCACAATATAGGAAGCATGTTTTTGCTGACCATTTTGTGACCCTGGATTTGGTCCTCTTCAGTTATTCATATCAGAAAATTGAGTGCCTTCAGTTTACTCCAAATAACTTCTTAAGATTTCTCTGTCAGACATTTATGTGTCAGTGTACATGTTTTCAGTGTTTATAATTGTTTACAGTATCTTCTAAAAACTTCAGGCCACAATGATTTTACTTTTTATTTTATGCTTTTTATTTTATGCTTTTAATTCAGCAAACTGAAATTTCCTCTCTTCTTATTTTTATTACACAGTGGAAATCTTTCAGCATTTGCATGGGGAAGATAGCTCTGGAAAAGATACAACAGACTCACTGTTGTAAGATACCAGTACGTGAAAGGAGATCTTCACACTTTCAAAAATTTTGTACTTGACTGCTTTCATTCTGTAGAATTCCAGAATGTTATGTATTCATCTGAAAGTATAAATAATGCGGCTCACAGAGACTCAAATATTGACAAGAAGTTGAGCAGTTGAGTTTCTATAGCTCCTACTTGCAACGTGAACGTCATGAGTGTCTGGTTCATTTCATAGGAAGGAACAATAGAGAAAAAAAGAAAAGGAAGTAGCATTAGGGTCTGCCAGAAATGTCAGCTCTGTATATCTTATATCTACATAACCCTCCAGAGTCCACTTAAACGAATACACTTTACACAGATGCAGAGAGGAAAGCCTAGTGGTGACTGGTGATGATTCTGAGACCTAAAATCCTGCCTGTTTGCTGCATAACAAAGAGGATTTTAAGGGATTGTAGAGTGCAAGAGCTAGAGATATTCAATGAAACTGTCAAGTGGCAGGATTAAAAAAAAAAAAAAAAAGGCACAAAAAGAAAAGAGGCTAAGGTTATGCAGCACTTCTACACTTCTTTGTACTTCTACATGGGCAGTTTAAATTATCTGCTCACAGATCTTGTTAGACCATTGTCCATGCTTCAGACACACTAGACTGCTCCTGGCACAGATGAAATGGCCTCTCCACAAGCAGTGTTTGGCAGTGGTTTGGTAATTAGATTGGTTTATTGACTAGGACATGATAGTGTGATTTCTGTTTCTTTTCTCCATATCAATGATATTCCAACAACCCTTAGTTTTCACACATCTCTACACCTTTCCAGTCTATATGTACCTGTATTTTTCTCATAATTTGACAGTAAAAGTGAACAGATTCCCTGTCATTATTTGTTATTAATACTTTTTTTCCTGATGTGCCTAAAATGAATTTTAAAAACATCTAAAAATTTTCACATATTGAATATTCAAAGTGACATAAGACAGAGGATGCTTAACAATTGATGCCATGCACTATCAGGTATTTCATCTTACAAAAGAAGGACTAGTCATATTTCCAAGAATCTCTCTAGCTGCATTCAGAATATGGATTGGTTTTCTTTAGTTTGTTTCTCTGTTTGGGTTCGGTAGTTTGTTGTTTTTCTGTTGTTTTTATTTTATTTTTTTCTGAAGAACTTCAGCAGAATCCCAGGAGTTTCCATATGAAATGAAAATAAAACTCCTAAAAGTGATTTACATTAAGAAGCTGATAAATGGTGGGATCACATAAAGTAAAACAGCTCTATATATATGTTGGAGAGCTTAAGCACGATGAGGACAAAGGCCTGAACTCTGAAGTGCAGTCACTCTGAAATTTATAAATAGTTAAAATATTGTGCAATTTTAATCTCTTCATTATAGCATTCTGATCCATGCTTTTCACACTGCCTTGACAGATCACACTTGAAAAACAGGTTGCAATTGGGCGACTTATCTCTACACTTTCCCCTGCCCTAGCATACCTGAGAGTCTAAGGAAAGTTGGTTGTCTGAAACCACAGAGAAGGCTGCGTTATCACAAGCAAGAATAAGAAAATTATAGGGAAGAGCACAGAAGAGATTGAAGTTACAACACTAGAAGTAACAAGAGGATATTGATACATACAGATTATTGATTTATTTTTTCTTAGAGTTAATACATTTTTAATCTTGAAAGGGATGGTCAGCTGTAGGTGTCTCTACTGTTTCTTTCTGTTGAAAAGCTTTGGAGTCAACTATTTTTCTTAGTATTTCTAAGTAAACCTAAGCTTTTCCCTGAATGTGAAAATTTTTGTTTGGGACAAGATTCTTGATGTAAAAAAATTGTTCTGCAGCTGCAGTTAACGTTTCATGATTTATGTATATAAATGTTGGTTTACCAATTGAATCTTTGATGGCCAAGCAACATCTGACCTTCTGACAACTATTAAATCTCATCAATATTTTTCAGCATATTTTGAAGGGATCAAGATATTAATTGCTATAAGTAATGATCTTAAGCTAAGCAGTTTTGAACAAAGATTTGATAAATAATTATGTCTTTAGAATGCTTAATTGTTATTGGCACGTAATGCAGTCATGAGGAGAAAATATAGTCATCACATCCAAACTAAAATCTACTATTAATTAATTATTCAAAACTCCTTAGACTGCTCAGATCAAATATTGTTAGAAGTAAATTTTGAAATCTGTTTGAATCCTTTTGCATTTTACTTTTACTATAATGTTTATTTAAATTAAAATATTTTTTTCTTCTGTAGAATTTAACTATTTTAAAAAAGAGAGATAAAATGATCTGTAGGAAGCCCTTAAATCTGACATATGTAAAAAGACACATATGCTTTTCCCATCACTGGAAAGTGAAAGAATAGTACTTGTAACAAAAACATGGCCAATGGGAGGGCATTATTTTATATAATGGATTTTTTCACATCATTCTTTCCCAGATAACTTTAGGTTTTGTTTCAGCTGTCAATAAAATTCTGTGTCTAAAGTTACAAAACAACTTTCAGAGAAACTATCCAATGGATTTTAACACTTTTATTGTAAACATTTGGTCGTATAAATATCTTTCTACATACTTGCTAAAGAGGAACCTGTGGCTAAAACCTTTCAGCAGCATTCAGGAGCTTAAGTTTTCAACACTTAACATTGCTACAGCTATCTAAGTGAACCTTGGAAAGCCGTGCAATTCTGAACAAATTCTCAGATGTGTTTCTGTGTTTTCATTTTGTAAACCAAGCTTCTCAGGTATGTCTCAAGTGAACATGTACTCATGTTTCGCTATTTCATGGGTATCTCTGATTCAGAACCTCAAAAGCAAAAGAGAAGCAACAATACTTATAATACTTGTGAGACTAAGTTTGTTAATACTTGTTCAGCTACTTCAGTGACAGATTTCTCAGATGATGGGAAAGCATAAAAAAATGTAAAAAAAATGGCTCTCGTTGTTGGGTCTTGTCAAATTCCCAATAAGGATTAAGGTCTTAGTGATGGATTCCTAGATATCTTGCAGTTCCTAATAGGACTAAAAGGTCTAAAATCTCTTTACTGTGTCCTGGGTTCAAATTCTCAAGGGCATATGTACAGAAAACTATGTAACTGCAATCAGTTCTGAAACCAGGAGCACATTTTTCTCTACGAAAATTATGGATTGCTCCATCTATATTCAGCAGTATTTTGGGGATTACAGCATTCATCAGTTTAGTTGTTTTTGTTACACTTCCTTTCTGTTCCAACAAATGCATTGGCTTTTATTTATGCGCTTCCTTTGAACTCATATTTAGAGAAAAGTATTGACATCATCTTGAATTCTAATTTATTCTGGGTCTATGGACCCAAAAATTAGGATTTTTGCTTGTTTGTTTTTCTGCTTTCAAGTGTTTGCCAGCAGAAAGAAAGAATGGTTCAGGTGGATTGCAATTCATTTACATCCCAGGCATGTATGCATCAGGCACCTTGAAGCTGGTTACTCTTGGGCATTTACTCTGCATATTTGGGTCAAGGAGATTTGGAAAGTAAGTTAGAGAGAAAAAAAATAGCATGTGAAAATCAGATATGCTATGTTTTTGATACAAAGTTCATATAATTGTTCTAATAAATTTATTTCTATATATATTGTGCAGAATTTCCAATTTTGGCCATTTAGGCCAAAAAGCCCATTAAATATGAGTATATGATGGACCTGTGAGAAAATTACTTTGGGGAGTTTTTCAATTGTGTATTTCTCTCACGGAAAACACAGCACATTTGTGTTTCTTTCTGAGATCTGACAGATAGATACATTTATTTATTGTGAATGATACTTTCAAAATTGCAAGCTAGATTGCTCAGTATTATGGGGAATGGTATTGTATAGAGCAGTCAAGCATAAAGAAAACAAATATAATGAAAATGAAAATGTTAGCCAATGCTATTTGGCACATCTCCCCTAAAGAGGACAAATAGTTTTGAGAATACTGAAAGACTTTGCCCAGCCAACTAAGCGGAGTAATCTTGACAATACAATTCCTTTATTTTTCATAGACTTAAAACTGGGAATTCTGTTCTTCTGAAAGTCTACTGTGTTCTTATTTACCTATATTGATTCAAAATTTTTGCAGTTTTAGAGCTAGAGTCCTTTCAGCTCTGTCTTCAAATTGACTCACCACTCCCACAGTACTATCAGATGACTAGGTTGTTACATTTCATCCAAACACACTCGACCCCATTTTTCTCTTTCCTATATGACAGGAACTTCAAGAGCTTACTGCATCCATGCTGCTATGGACTGATCCTATGAAGTACTAGGAATTTGTTGGAAAGGTGCTCACCATCCACAAACCCAGTGGGATCAATGACACTGAGCGTCCATCAGAATCTGATTCTTTGCCCTTGAAGTTGTAGCATTTCTGCAGAATGAAGGCATATTGTCCTATATCTATGGTGTTGCTCCATAAAGGGAATTTTGGAAAAAAATTTTTAATGATAATATTAATGACAAATATGCTGTTATTCGTTGCATCTATTTGCACTGAAATCACAAAATCACAGAATCAACTAGGTTGAAAAACTTCTGAGATCATTGAGTCTAACCTTTCACCTAACATCACCTTGTCAACTAGACCATGGCACTAAGTGCTACACCCACTCTTTTTTAAATACCTCCAAGGGTGATGACTTCACCACCTCCCTGGGCAGCCCATTCCAATGTCCAATCACTCTCTCTGTAAAGAACTTCCTCCAAATGTCTAACCTAACCTCCCCTAGCACAGCTTAAGACTATGCCTTCTTGTCCTATTGCTGGTTGCCTAGGAAAAGAGACCAATCACCACCTGGCTACAATCTCCTTTCAGGTAGCTCTAGAGAGTGATAAAGTCTCCCCTGATCCTCTTCGTCCAGGCTAAACAATCCCAGCTCCCTCAGATACTTCTCATAGCACTTGTGCTCCAGGCCCTTTACCATTCGCATTTCCTTGCTTTGGACATGGTCCAGCACCTCAACACCCTTCCTAATTTGAGTGGCCCAGAACTGGACACAGTATTTGAGATGTGGCCAAGCCTATTCTGAGTACAGGGGAAGAATCACTTCCCTGGTCCTGCTGGCCACATTTTTCCTGATACAGGCCAGGATGCCACTGGTCTTCTTGGCCACCTGCGCACACTGCTGGCTCATGTTCAGCTTCCTGTCAGTCAGTACCCCCAGGTCCCTTTCTGCCTGGTTGCTCTCCAGCCACTTTGTCCCCAGCCTTTAGTGCTTCATGGGGTTATTGTGGCCAAAGTGCAGGACTCAGCACTTGGTCTTGTTGAACCTTATGCCACTGGATTTGGCCCACCTATCCAGCCTGTCTAGGTCCCTCTGCAGAGCGCTCCTACCGCCCAGCAGATTGACATCTGCCAATTTGCTAGTAGTGGGCTCAATCCCCTCACTCAGATCATCAATAAAGATATTAGGCAAGACTGGGCCCAACAGTGAACCCTGGGGGACACCACTAGTGCCTAGATGCCAATTGGATGCAGCACCATTCAACACCACTCTCTGGGCCCAACCATCCAGCCAGTTCTTAACTCAGTGGTGGATACATATGTCCCACCTGTGGGCTGCCAGCTTTTCCAGCAGAATGCTATGGGAGATGCTGTCAAAGGCTTTGCTGAAATCCAGGTAGACTATATCTACAGCCATCCCCTCATCGGTCAGGTGGATCATCTAGTCCCAAAAGGAGGTTTGATTCATCGGGCAGGACCTGCCCCTCTTAAATCTGTGCTGGCTGGGTCTGATCCTTTAGTTGTCATGTGTTTACTGTGTGATGGCGCTCAAGATGATCTGCTACATAACCTTGCTGGGCACTGAATTCAGGCCGACAGGCCTGTAGTTTCCCAAATCCTCTTTCTGCCCCTTTTTATGTATGGTACAATGACATGTTGTGAGCAGTGTTTATGTCAGCATAATCCTCTGTATTTTCTGATGTACCTTACAGGAGGCCCAATGACTTTTTGATTGCTTTTCTGCAATTTAGAAAGAGAGCAATAAAATGATCTCCTAAGGCAGTTTGTTGACCAGAAAGGGAAAATAAACCCTAAAGAAAAACCTGTCAAAGTATTATTTGTCCATAAATTAAATATGGAAGATAGGGGAAAAGAGCTAACTTTTAAATAAACTATGCTTAAGGTGCAGAAAGAACTGAAGAGTGTGCTCAGTCAGAACTTATGTTTCAGTACTGTTCACCATCCTATCAGTTGATTTTATTTTGCTTGATCAAAAGGTTGTGATATTTAACTACTATAAATTTTAAATGACAAATTTTCTTTATGGTAGCAGAAATTTAAATTTATTTTAAAAATCTGTTCAATGTCACAGGGAATTTTGGAATCCAAATAATTTAATATCAAGCTCCACAAGAGATTGCCCACATACAGTCGAACTTCACATCCTAGAGCTAACTTTAGGTGTTGTAAAATCTTTCCAGAGTATAAACAAAAATTTCTTTCTCTCCAAGCAATGCTGCCCATAGTATATTCTCTGATTAATTCTCAAAAGTTTAGTTGACTGTTGATGCCAAAGACTCCTTCACAGATTGTGGGTTATTCACAGAAAATTATTTTTTAAGAACTGAAGAAATCTAAATAGCCAGACCAAATCTGGAGCTATTCATGCTGTTGTCAGCAAAATGTGTTTGCAGCTGTCTGGATTCACATTTAATATCTCTTTCTCCCTGTCAATATAACATGATAATATGCTGTGGCAAATAATTGCTTAGTGTGGCTAGCCAAAGGGATCTTCTGACTTTCAGTAGCTAACATATTTTGAGCAAGACTAAAAAAACTCCAAAATACATCCAAACCAGATTATCCTCTACTAATGATTTGTCATTTTTTGCTTGTTTGTTTTGTTTTAATAATCTTTACTAAATTCTACAATTTTATATTGCATCACAGGATGAAGTGTCTTCTAAATGACAGTGTTGTAAAAATTATCACAGTGTCATGAATAACCTTATCATATATCACAGAATATTCTGAGCTGGAAGCGATCCACAATGATCTTTAAATCCAGCTCTTAAGTGAATGGCCCAATTGTACAAGTTTTTACCATGTAGTTCAAGCAAGATACATAACTGTGCTTCACGCAGGAGGAAGGATAGGGAACTTTCTTGTGCTGATTTAGTTCTAGATATTTGAAAGCTCATATTGGCCAACTCTTGCTAAGCTCCTGGAGCTGCAACACATAGGCTTTTCTTAGTGCATTAACCACATTTCTAACATACGTATCATTTTTTTTCAAAAGTTCAGTGTGACAGTAGTCCATATGCTAAACTGTCTCCCCTTTTGCATTTAGATCCAGCTCCATGCTACACTTTTAATCTTCAAAGCTCTGTCAGTATGGCCTTAGGCTACATCAGTGATTGCCTGCCAGAGAACAATAGGACGTTTCCAGGCAGTGATTCAGGAAAGAGGCTTTTAAAGTGCAAGGATGAGTCTAGACAGAGTAGATGCTGAATTCAGAATTTTCTATTTGCACATTTCATTTAAAGAAGAAATGAAAATGATCTCTATAGTTTCCAAAACCAAATGCCAAGACTCAAATATTTGCTCTCTTCTTTACAATATTTATATCTTATTTGGTCAGGAAACATCTAGAACTTTTGAGGAGTAATATTGCTGTAGAAAATCTTTAGGGGTTTTTTTTATTGTTTGGGGTTTTTTTTGTTTATTTTCCGAACTTTAAGTAAGAATTACCATTGCTTTTAAATTTGTATCCTTTTCCAAATACGTAGGCACAGAAGTGCTTCACACAAAAATGGGATTTAAGGAATTCAGCTCTCTAACAATTACTGACAAAATTGAAAATGTTTTCTAGTCTTGTTTATCCCTACAGATCTAGTCCTGACAAAATGATTAAAAAAAGAAATTAACGATAGATAATGTTGCCATTAAAGAAATCTGGACAGATCTTATCTACAACACAGATTATTATTGTAAGGCCAACATTATTATACTGTGGTTCATATAAAGCTATTCCAAGCAATCGAATTGGACATAGCTCCTACTATGGGAGAGACTCTTAAGGCCGCACAGAAGATAAAAACTGGCAAGGCAGCTGGGATTGATGGAATCCCTCCTGAAATCTGGAAGCACGGAGGCCAAGCACTCCATGCTAAATTCCATGAGCTCGTTGTGCCTTGCTAGGAAAAAGGCAAACTACCACCAGATCTCCGTGATGCAGTTATCATCGCCCTGTACAAGAAGAAAAGAGAAAAATCAGACTGCTCAAATTACCAAGGTATTACTTTGCTCTCTACTGCTGGTAAAATCCTTGCAAGGATACTTTTGAACAGATTAGTACCAGCTATCTCAGAACAACTTCTACCTGAAAGTCAGTGTGGTTTCAGAGCCAATAGAAGTCCACAGATATGGTAATTGTTCTCAGACAACTGCAAGAGAAGTGTAGGGAACAGAACAAAGCACCCCATGTAACTTTCGTTGACCTCATCAAACCGTTTGACACTGTGAGCAGAAAAGGCCTGTGGCAGATCTTGGAATGATTAGGTTGTCTCCCCAATTTCCTCAAAATGATTATCCTGTTACATGTGGATCAGTGCGGTCAAGTCAGATATGGTGATGCACTCTCTGAGCCCCTCCCAATAACCAGTGGTATGAAACAAGGTTGCATTCTCTCACCAACTCTATTCACAATTTTCTTCAGCACGATGCTCCAAAGGGCCAAGGCAGACCTCGAAGATAATGGCATTTACATCCGGTATCGTACCAATGGGAGCCTGTTCAACCTAAGGCGACTGAAGGCCCACACCAAGACCCTAAATCACCTTGTCCGCGAGCTGCTTTTTGCTGATGATGCCGCCCTCGTTTCTCACACAGAAGCAGCTCTGCAGCACTTAACATCCTGCTTTGCAGAGGCTGCTGAGATTTTTGAGCTGGAAGTCAGCTTGAAAAAAGACAGAAGTTCTTGACCGACTTGCACCTCAGGAAGTCTTCCGTCATCCCCACATAGGAAAATCAGAGCTTAAGTCAGTCCAGCAGTTTAACT
>VXBA01000299.1:343696-354418 GCA_013399895.1 Serilophus lunatus
TGGAGGATCACCGCCTCCCTAAGATTGTGCTCTATGGTGAACTTGCTACCAGCTGCCACAACAGAGGAGCCTCAAAGAGGAGATACAAGTATTCCCTGAAAAAACATCTCAGTGTTGGTCATATTGACTGCCATCAGTGGTCCACTCCAGCCTCCAATCGAGAGACATGGAGACACACCATCCATAACACTGCTGCCTCCTTTGAGAATGCACGTAGAATCAGTCTCGAGGAGAAAAGACACCGCAGAAAGAACTGTGCTTTGCCAATACAGCCTCAGGAGACTTTCCACTGTGCCTTTTGCAATCGGGCTTGCCTGTCCTGCATTGGCCTTTTTAGCCATTAGCGCGCTCGCAGCAAGAGTGGGTAAAGCCCTTCCCATATCTTCATCCATGAAGCCTAGCCATGATAATGATTCCAAGCAATCCTATTAAATATATTTTTGAATCTTTAAGATCTATGTTTAATGATTTACTTTAAAGCAGAAGAATGCAATGATTATTTAAGGGTGAATCATCTATAAAACTAATAATGGCACAACATATATTGCATGATTTTCTAGAAAACAGGTAAAATTAACATCGTTTTAACACCACTGAAAGAGGTTATAATAGAGCATCTACTATACAATTCAAGTATTGTTTACAAGAGTTTTTAAGTTACACTGAGAGAAATAAGCTGAGTAATATATTACGCATTTATGCTTTTAAGTTTTTCATAAAAACAGAGCAAAAGGTGAATGCATGATATGATATGATTGTCTACAAAATGATCCCTGGTTTTCTGCAAGCATTCAAACAAGAATTTAAGAGTGGGTTCAATCATTGGAAAACATTATTTTTAGACTCCTCTACAGCAGAGATTGCACAGTCTTTTTGTACTGCTATGATGCTTATTCCACCAAGATTAGAAGTAACCTGGACCTTTGCTTCACTCACTGGGTTCAAATAAGGCCTCGCTCAGCATCTAAAATTTAGATTAGTTATGAAGTATACAAGTAGCAGCTGACAATACTAATACCTTTATGACTTAGGTGCCAGACAGACTTCAATAGGCAGTCAGTTAAGACATTCAGGACACAAGGTCATTCTGTAGGTGGTGATTACATCAAGTGGATCCTTGTACACCTCAACATTGGTGGGTTTGGACAGCTAAATTTAGATCATGAAAGAGGTCATAACTGCCTCTCCCTATAATATGTTTCCCTGGGCATAATGGTGATCATCTACAAGAGAAGAGTTAGTTTTATAGTGTTTATGTGACACTAAAAAAGCAGTTAACATAAGAATTATTTTCCTCAGAATGTGTTGAGGAGAGAAAACGGCTTCAAGATAATGAATGAATACGTAGTGTTAATCTATGCTATATTTTATAACTAGTTAACAATGTGATTAAAGAGTTAATTAAAGGTAAAATTTTCATGCATCTGATAGCATGAGTTATGCCATTCAGAGATTGCTTTACCCATACAGCCTGTAAGTTTATAGCCTGCTTAGAACATTTGTAATCATCTGTCTAATATGTTTGGGTATTACTAAACATAACTCATTGGAAGAGTTACTTTAACTTGAATAAATGTCCATTGGTTTTGTAAACTGCCTGTTTCTAAAGAACTTGGGCTGATGAATGCCAAGACTATTATGTCTGAAACTAGCACTATAGCTATAATGTCTTCAATGAATAAGGCAAGTCTTCTGTTTCTATCACTGTAAGTTTGTCTGATTAGAGCAGCACTGAGTCAGATCAAATAGACTGCTGCTAATGTCATTCTTTCCAGCCAGTTAGCTGGTGTTGAATGAGTCTAGGGAAGATGGGAATGGGATGTGAATAATTTTCTTTTGTAACGTATGTAACAACAAAGTAGGCAAAATCTGTTAGAAGAATTCTTTAGCTTGCGTGTATTGAACTAATATATTGGTCCCTGGGTAAAGTCAGTGTGTGCATCTTTGTGGCGTATTTTGGATTTTTAATGCTCCATAGACTTTCTGCTACAGAACATTGAGAAAATAGAATTACTGTCTTGGGTCAAGTTAAACATTATACAAAAGCAAAAGGTTCACCTCTCCACATCCACGCTACACCAATGGTTTCTGTTTTCAAACAGCTCTACTCTCTACTCATAGCCATGGAATCATGTGAACACCTATTTGGGGAACAGAAATCTTTCTTTGCTGTGATCAACATCATCTATAGAAATAAGAAAAATAAGAAAAAAAAGAAAAAGATTTTACAAAAGCAAAAGAAAGATTTCTGGAAGAACCCAAAGCAGTCATTTATTATGTCTTGTTGCCAAAGAAAGATAAACTCTTCAGAGTTTCTCAAGAGACTTACAACAATGTTTGGCTTTAAAATTTAGGAATCTTGATACACTGGTGTCTTAAGCCCCTACCATAATCTGACAAAATAAGACAAAGTGCAAAATGCACAGAACATTATTCATAACTAAACCTCTTTCCCCTTATGTATTCATAACTACTGAAGTTACTTGTGTCTGATTTGTTAATGAAAGTGATCATGTCACCTGGTTGAATCCTACCTCCTATGTCTACATTCCTTTTATTTTTGACAATGCTAACTCTTTTTTTTTTTTTTCACTCCTTCCTTGTAGAAAGACCTCATTGTGTTGCAGCTGCCTCATTTCTGTGTTTCATGATTGTATTTGTTTTTTTCCCAAGTACAACTTATCTGCTAAAAGCAGATATATTCAGTTAATCATGTTCTACAATAAATGTGTTTCATAAAATTTGGTTATATACGGTAAGAAATTTAATTTTCTTGAAGTTAAAATTAAATATGCATGGGATATTCCAGGTCAGTTTGATCAGTATAAATGATGTTATTAACTTTTAAAATATTTTCACTGTTCATTATTTAAAAAAATTAAAACCAAACCACAGCAAACCGAACCAAAACCTGTATTGTATCGATATTGCGTTTTCTGTGTCCAGATTTTGGTAGAGAAGAGGGAGCTATAGGGGAGACTTCTTTTAGAATCTGCTGAAAACTTCCTCCATGTCTGGCAGAGCCAATGACAGCTGGGTCCAGGTTGCACCCTCTGCTGGCCAAGGCCAGGACAATCAGGACTGACAATAACACCTCTGTGATAACATATTTAAGAAGGAAGAATAAAAAGGCTAAGGGGTAGATGAAGAAGGTTGCTAGAGGAAAGCAGAGTGAAAACATGAGAACAACAATGCAGACACCCAGGTAAGTGCAGAAGGAGGGGGAGGAGGTGCTCTAGGCGCCTGGACTGAGGTTCCTCTGCAGCCTCATGGAGCACAACAGGGTTGCAGGTTCTCCACCTACAGTCCGTGAAGAAGCCCACGCTGGAGCAGGGGGATGTCCAAAGGAGGATGTGATCACGTGGGAAGCCCATGTTTGAGCGGAGTCCTGGCGGGGACCTACTGACTCATGAGTGGAGGAGCCCACACTGGAGCAGGATTTTCCTGGTAGAACTTGTGGCCTGTGGGGGACCCGCGCTGGAACAGCCTGTGCCTGAAGAATTGGACCCTGTGGAAAAGTGACCCACGCAGCACCAGTGTTTGAAGAACTGTTGCCTGTCGGATGAGCTCACACTGGAGAAGTTCGTAAAGGACTGTCTCCCATGGGAGGGATCCCATGGGATGCAGGGGAAGGACTTCTCTCTCTGAACAGCTTCAGAAGCAGCAACTGACCATAATCTACATTCTTTATCTCCCTGTGCCACTTGGCAGGGAGGAGGTAGAACTTAGAAAGAGAGGGGAGGAGGAAAGGTGTCTTTAAGATTAATTTTACTTCCCATTCTCTGATTCTGTTAGTTTTGCCTGTAACAGTGATCAGTAATGGATCTTTCACGGTCCTTATCTCAACTCATGAAACCCTTAGTTATATTTTCTCTCCTCTGCCTGTTTGCAGAGGGAAGTGAGAGAATGGCATCCAGCCAGGGTCAAACCACTAAAATATCAAATTATATCAAATAAATATTAAGGGATCATAGCACATACAGCACAAGTTTTTCAGTATGTCACACTACTTTATATTCTTTCCAGTGTTTTTAAAGCAAATATTCAATAAACGTTCACTTTTCTTTGAGGGAGTGATGTATATATTGATGTATCACCAGTGAGTGATACAAGCAGCAAAATCTCATCCTGATCTGAATGTAGGTCAGGTAAAGGCATTCACTTGAACTTTAGGAAGGGAGACTTCCAGCTCTACAGGGAGATTGTCAATGGGATCCTCTGGGAGACTGCCCTCAAAGATTTTTCAAGAAGTCTTCCAGAGAATGCAAGAGGTAGCAATTCCCAGGAGAAAGAAATCCAGGAAGATAGGCAAGAGACTGGCACAACTGAGTTGGGAACTGCTGGTTAAACTAAAGGGCAAGAAGAAAATGCATAGGGAATGGAAACTAGGACAGGTAACCTGGGAAGGGTATAGAGAAAAAGTACGACTGTGTCAGGGAGTGAATGAGGAAGGCCAAGGCAAAACGAACTGAACATGGCAAGGGATGCAAAGAATAACAGTAAGAACTTCTACAGGTATGTTAATTAGAAAAGAAAGGTCAAATAAGCTGTACCTCCTCTGGTCAACAGAGATGGTGAACAGGCAATGGTTGAGGAGAAGGCTGAGGTACTTAACTCTTTTTCCTCAGTCTTCAATGGTAATCTCTCTTCTTGCAACTCTTGAGTGAAGGACAAGATGAGGACTGCGAAAGCAAAGTCCACTGTAAGCAAAGATCAGGTTCATGACCACCTGAGGAACATGAATGTGCACAAGTCTATGGGACTTGATGGAATTTATCCCGGAATCCTGGAGGAATTGGCTGATGTAGTTGCCAAGCCACTGTCTATGATAGTTGAAAAGTCATGACATCCAGAGGAAGTCTCAGGTAACTGATAAAAGGGAAACATAATACCTACCTCTAAGAAGGGAGAAAAAGGATGACCCTGGGAACTACTGACCTGTCAGCCTCACATCTGTGCCTGGGATAATCATGGAATAGATCCTCCTAGAAGCTATATTAAGGCATATGGACATCAGGGAAGTGTTTCAAGATCACCAGCATAGCTTCACCAAGGGAAAATCCTGTCTGACAAACTTAGTGGCTTTCTGTGATGGAGTAACTACATCAATGGATAAGGGAAGAGCTATAGAAAAAATTTACCTGGACTTCTGTAAAGACTTTGACAGAGTCCCATCAATATCCTTCTCTCCAAATTAGAGAGTGAGGGATTTAATGAGTGGACTGTTACATGGATTTGGAACTGGTTGGATGGTTGCATCCAGAGGGTAACGGTCAATGGCTCAGAGTCCCAATAAGCATTAGTGATGAGTATCCTCAGGGGTTCGTATTGGGACCTCTGTTATTTACTATCTTCATTAGCGATATAGACAAAGAGATCAAGTGGACCGTTAGGAAATATGCAGATGACATGCAGCTAAATGCTGCCTTTGACACACCTGAAGGACAGGATGCCATCCAGAGTGATTTGGAAAAGCTCAAGAAGTGGGCCCATGGGAATCTTATGAGGTTTGATAAGACCAGATGCAAGGTGCTGCACCTGGGTCAGGGCAACCCTCGGTATAAATATGGGCTGACGGACAAACAGATTGAGAGCAGCCCTGCTGAGAAAGAACTTGGGGATTCTGGTGGAAGAGAATCTGGACACAAGCCAGCAATATGGACTTCTAGCCCAGAAGTCCATTCATATCCTGGCTTACATCAAAAGAAGCAGTGAGGCCAGCACGTTGAGGGAGGAAATTCTGCACCTTTAGTCTGCTCTTATGAGACTCCACCTGGAGTGCTGCATCCAGCTCTGGGGTCCTCAACAAAGGAAGAACATTGACCTCTTGGAGTGAATGCAGAGAAGGGCCACCAAATTGATCAGAGGAAAGGACTGAGCACCTGTCCTATGAGGAAAGCTTGAGAGAATAAGCATTGTTCAGCCTGAAAAAGAGAAGGCTTTGAGGTCACCTAATCATGGCATTCCGGTACCTGAAGGGAACTTACAGGAAAGATGGGGCAAGACTATCTACAAGGGCATATAGTGACAAGAGAAGGGGGAAAGGGTTTAAATTGAAAGAGGGCAGCTTTAGGTTAGATATTAGGAAGACATTCTTTACTGTGAGGATGGTGAGGCAGTATAGCAGGTTGCCCAGGGAAGCTGTGGATGCCCCATTCCTGGAAGCATTTAAGGCCATTGTTTCCCTTACAACATTTTTTAACCCATGAAAAATTTGCTGTACATTTGCTATACTCTACTTAAAAACCTTCAGCTGTAATGTTTTTTTCACCACAGAATAAACGTGTGATATTAGATAGTCCCATTACATCTAGGATTTTTAGCTATTCGTGGTTGCCATGGGTGGCTAACACAGAATGTGAGATCTGAACTGAGCAAATTAAGTGAATGGATTTATTTAAAATGTTCTGAAATAAACCAGATTTACTCTGTTTTGTTTCTGATATTTTGGATGTGACCCTATATATCTCTTTTCTTTTGTGAAACACCAGATTTTGATGAATGGACAATTTCAAAAGCATAAGTAATATCCTGTCTTGTCTGCTATGAACATCACAACCTGATTCATGGGACATGGGACATCATGAAATATATTGTTTGACAAGCACCCTAATTACTTATACTAACAGCAAGCCTAAAGACTGCAGTTGAAACAAATCTGAAAACATATATATAATATTTTTTGGCAAAGTATGGGGAAAACTACAGCATTTTTTAGAGGATAAAAAATTTGTGGAAACTTTAATGAAGTTTCGGATTAATTAGAGATTATATATTTATACAAATCTGTGTGTGGAATGGAAAATAAAACTTTGGATTTCAGATGTGATACTGAGATAGGTAGATTAGAAATGAGGTATGAAATGAGGTAAGGTGGTGTTTTGTTTTTAATACAGTTCTAATCTTCAGCAGTTTATAAAACTGATTGCTACAGAAATTTAATTTTCTTTGTAGGTTATTGAAGTGAATATAATACTCATTTTTGAATTGCCATAATAATCGGAAACTTGGTGTTTATGAGGCAATTTTTTCCCATTCTTTCTAGTTCCAAACATTTTCTAGATTACAGAATTGTGCATCCCAAAGATAATAAAAATAGCAGATACCAAACATATTTTATCTTTTTCAAAACGGTTTTCATCACCAGTGACACTGTTATTTGATAGACTGTACTCCAGCTTCCCTGAAGCTCTATATTTTTAACACATCATCTCAACTGGGGGCTCATTCAAATAAGTAGTAGAATTTTTTAACTTTTAGCTGTTCAATGACCCATAGGAACAATTTTGTTGTTTAACTCCACTTCTTCATTTATCAATATCTTTATCATTAAAACAAAGAAATTTTTAGTAGCTGAATTTACTTCCCAGGAATGAGTATGAATTGGCCCTCAGAACACATTACAGTTCATAATGATTTCTTATTTTTTGTGTTACAACATACACAAAGTGTGATATAAAGAAAATTTACTGCTTTGAAGAGTCGATATTTCAACAAAACCCAACACATTTCTGAGTAAGAAAGAATTTATACTCTTAGGGCTTGATTTTGCATTAAAACATTGAATAATATAGCTATGACAACTGGTAGAAGGGTAAGATACATTAAATAATGTATTCTGAAAAAATATTTTAAAATTTCTGCCTTTATTATTGTAATCAGAGATAATTACCTTAAATTATCTAATTATTGGAATTTAATTAATGGCAGCATTTATATTCAGAGCTAGGGCTATATATTGATAGATTAGAAGCAGCTAAAATAATGTAGAATACATTATGCATAAGGAAGGAACTGAAGTTTTTTATATGTGTAATAATGTAGGTAGCACAGAAATATAGAAAGAAAAAAAATCTATGAAAATGATACAGGAAGAAATCAAGCCTGGAGAATAATTGGTTTGAGTAGATCTTAGAGATTATAAAAAATAATTTTCAAAAACTAAGAGAGGAAAAATATGTTGAATATTATCAAAAACTTTCTGAAGATGAGCTTTAGGAAGATGAATAACTTCTCAGATGAAGTGAAAAAACCTGAAGTTCTACTCTTCAGATGATTAAGATATGTATGGACAGAAATAGTTCAAGATTTACTACAAGCAGTTATAGTTTAAATAAAAAAGAAAAATGAAACAGTGCTAAATTTTCAGGAGCAAGTATACCTCTTTATACATCTAACCAGTTTTAATCAAATTGTACTGAAGATAGTCATACCAGATGTTTGCCATGAATATGATTCAGAGTATTAGAGGCTAGATGAGATGAGATCCTGTAATAAATTCAATGCTATGTATTTCTTACTTACACAGTTCTGTGGAATGTTTTCTGTCTGAAAATGTATCATGGGTATCACAGACTGTATTTCAGCCCTTTAGTACTTGTTCTTACAATTGAGCTATTATCTGTAAAAGAATTTTTTTTTCCCCTCCACTTTTCAGCTGAGGAACTGAGTCACAGAGAGAGTTGTTCACAGTGGAGACAAAACTGTAGAAGAGGAAGAACTGCAAGCAGATATCTAAAAAGACTTGTTAGTGTTCCAACAGTTACTAGTGACCTAGTATCTGCCATCTCCTATCTCACTGTTACAAAGAAAGTTGGTTTTGTTCAGTTTAGCTAGTAACATTCATTCTTTTGTTTTGTTTTTCATGCATCCTGTCACATCCAATAAACTTTTAGGAAAGATGAAATTTTGCTGAAAACCTTTTTAACTTCTGGTGAAAGATGTTGTCCAGAATTGATGTAAAAAAATACTTTGATTATCTGGCTTCATCTTGCCTTAAAACCAATAAATAGTCAACTATAGACATAACAATTGTATAAGTCCTTTTTTTCCCAAGACTGAGTTTTGAATGTAGCAAGACGAGTCTCATAAACCATTTCTTTAATCCCAAAGTGAATGAAAAAAATCAAAATGCTAAATCTATATGTAGTTAATGCTTACCTATGTGGCAGCTATGGTTCACATTGTCCTTTCATACCATTTGCGCACAACATATTTGTGGCAAAAATCATCAGTGAGTTAATAGGAGTGATCTTAATTTTGAGGAAACTCAGATAACTACTTCAGATAGACAAGTTAAAAATGAAGCTTTTAAGATGGATAAAGTAAAACATACTGAGGGAATAATAAACTCTAGGTAGAAAGAGTATGCAAGAGAAGTTAGTCCTCGGGCAACAAAATGCAGAATACTTTCTGTTTCTTGCAACCTACATCTCTATCCATTAGTGTTAATCTATTCATTAGTGTTAATCTTTGCACCTGCTTTGATGCATACCACATCTGGTGGGGGAATGGCAGAACCAGCCATATACCTGGAGGTAATTTACTGATATGCGTTATATCTATGGATGACATACTTGGACCTGCACCCACCTTTTTCCACATTCTTTTTGGGCATGGAGCCTCATGCTGCCAAAAAGGTAGCACACATTTTAACATTATACTGCAGTTTGATTTCCTCTCTTTTAGCGTTTCTTGCTAAAAACAATACCTCCAAATTTCCTAAAACTCAATCAAAAACATATGATATTAGAAGTTTCCATTGATAAAATATTTGCTTTTCAAAAACAATGTACTCTATGCAAGACTCCATGCTTTGTCATGCCTGAATACATACCGGTGTATCAACAGTCAGACAATTAATTTTGGACCTGTTCTTGAGTATAATCTACTATCAACATTGTAAACCTTTTATGCTACTTGAAGGCATACCGGAGTGCTTGTGAATCTTGTACTTTTTCATTTTTGCATGAAGTTCCTACCTTTTAGGTTTGGTTATTTAGTATCAGAAAGCAATTAACAAATTTAATGCATAGCCAGGTGTCTCAAACTTTTTCTAATATTGTGATGAAACTTTTACAAGGTAGTGTGAGGTATAAAACCAATATATGAAGAAGCATGCTAAAGAATTCACTAACTCACTGATCAGAACTTTCTATAGACTTAAGTTAATGAGATAGATGTTCTTGCACTAGATTTTTCATAGTTGCTAATGGCTGAGACAAGAAGATAGGGAGACTATGGTGACACTTGACCATATAACTTTACAAATGTTGAATTAATGCTGACAGTACTATATGCTATGATTAATGCTACTGTTGATGGCTTAGGTGCGTCCCAGCTGGCTTGCCATAGCTTTCTACAGTAGATACAGCTAATCAGAAGGATTATGCTAAAATGAGTGAAATTTGATACAGAAAAAACTCTTGCATGGGCATAATCATTTCGTTTAAGGAAGCAAGATTTGATGCCAAATCAATAAAGCAAAAATCTTGATAACAAAAATTTTCATCTAACTGTCATGCACACATCTCTGCAACTTTATTTCACATTGATATGTATGTGTGTGTGTATATATATATATATATACATACACACGTATCTGTGAACATAAACATTCAGTATATGGTTGCTTTAGAAATGCAAATAGCAATCTTTTATAGAGACTAGATCTACATCTTGCCAAGTTGTCTTTTCTCTTCTAGACATTTTGTACTCTACAGGAATTGTAAAAGGTCATCAGAGGATTACATTGCAGTGTTAAGATCTTTACTGGCTTTAACCTGCTGCAGATAGTCTTTGCTGGTCACTGACCACGGTGCTGTAGAGGGCAGGAAGCACGTTATCTGCTGGAAGCCACGAAATAAAAAAGAATTTAGATGTTATCTGTATTGGTTTTTCTGTGGCCAGGTTTTGGTAGCAGTGGGGGGGGGGGGGGGGGGG
>VXBA01000299.1:356425-376398 GCA_013399895.1 Serilophus lunatus
TTTTTTTTTTTCCCCTTCCGACAATTCCATTAAAATGGACCACACAATGAAGGGAAGGAGAGCCGCATGGCGGCAAATCCTGACTGCCTGGCTTATCAAGAGAGTGCGGAGCTTTAGCACAGAAAGATGTATGAACTGGGACAAAGGAGATGTAAAAATCAGTGCAAAATGTATATTTTACTGCTGCCAAAAAAAGCAGTTGAGGCTGGATGTCTGGTAATATCATCAGCAATTTTTTTTTGTTAGCTTTCCAAACAAACAAATAAACAAAAAACACCGACAAAAAATTCCAAAAATACCTATATGATTTCTACTAGGAACATTTTACATGCTCCTATCTTAACTGGCAAGTATTTCATTCCACACTTCTCCCTACTTTTTTCCCTTACATCAGAACATAAAAAAACCTGTCTCTTTGCTAAGGTTAATTGTCAAAAAAAACCCCCAAAAACAAATTTACACTGTCTTTATGTACACTAAAGTAATTTAAGTTCCAGGTCCAGAAGATTTTTTAGCATATGGCCTCTTATCAGATGAGAAAATAAAAACAGACCAAATCCATGGAAATATGATATGCATTTACACAAAGTCTGCTGCTGAACCTTTATGGATACGCATTCTGTTTTGCTAGTGTTCCTACCACAGATCATTTTTATTACTGAGTTCTTGCTTCCAGACAGTAAGGGTCATTTTCTCATCACACAAAATAAGTTTCTTGAGTTATAGTATTTTTTGGTGCTTTGTAAAAGCGTATCCTGGATGTTCTGACATGCATCGTTCTCATTTTTTTCAGATTCATAATTCTTGAACTGCTTTTGCTCAGTATTTTATAATTTTGGATCTTTGTAAAATTCTTACTTTTTATCAGTTATGATACTAATCATGTGCAATTCCAGACTAGAGAAGTAAAAAGGAGAACCATCTTTTGAGGAGAGTATAGAATTATTCTTTGCCTCATTCTTTATGGTGAAGTTTGGTTTATGTTTAATTTTTACTTGTGAAAGGCAAGAGCAAGCCAAAAGGACTTCACATATTGCAATTCACAAGATCATTAACATTTTTTTAACATTTCAAATTCTTCTGTCACTTGTGATGCATAAAATATACATCAATGCATATTTTGATGAAAAGAGATATTAATTTTAAGGATAATTTTTGAAAAAAAAAAAGAAAAAGGATATAGAAAGAATTTGTTTTAATGTCTTACCATGCATCAGCCTCAGTACTAGAAAAATGAGGCAGATTCTTCCAGGGAAGATTTCTAAAATTTTTTGGAATAGTTTCAAAATCAAGGGCATTTTAGGATTAATTTGTATAATATGTAACTGCTATGTTATATGTTCTTGAGAGCATGTGACCAAGAGAACTACTGACACGAAGCTTTTGAATATTTTTGCTCAAGTATAAGATTTTTTTCCTTTCAGCTCTTATGCTTTCTTCAGGTTTGAAACAAACTTTTTAATAAAACAGACTAAAGGCTTTTAACCAAATAATATTCTTAATGGAAAGGGCATCAGAAGGGAAAATACATAGCAAACTTGCATAATTTAATGTTCTTCCTCAATGATCATTTGTACTGAATGAATAATTTTATAGCAATAATTATGAAAACTTTCTGCTATTTAATGCTTTGTTTTGTTATTCAAAATCCACTTTTTCCTAGGGGGATTTTTTTGGGCTGGAAGTTATTTTAATCACAAAAATTACTTTAGAATTAGAGATGGAGAATTCTCATGTAATGGTATTAGGTAAATAATTTATGCATTATTATTTGTATTTTATATAATCATAAATATGTAATTTCTTTATGAAAGTAACTGGTATACTTTGAATTTCAAACAGCAGTCTGGCTGTAACTTTAATAGCTTGCATTAAACTGGTTAGTTATGTCCTTTATACACATGAAATGTCGACTACTGTAAGAAATATAAGTAGAGATTGAAAAATGTCTTCATTGGAAATACTAGCATATGAATAGTAATTTCTATGAACATTCACACACATATATCGAACACATAAATTTATACAGAAAGCACATGTAAAACAGCTCTAAAATTTAAATAAACTGATTCTTTAAAGATGTCACTGCACTCTTTGAGCAAGTGCATTTTTTTGCAGGAGGTAAACAGATAACTTGATATACATTTTAAGTGGCAAAATCACCGTAGAATTATAGAATGGTTTGGGTTGGAAGGGACCTCAAAGATCATCAAGTTTCAATGCCCTGTGCTACTAGACCACACTGCTGAAAACCCCATCCAAGCTGGACTTGAACATTTCCAGGATTCTTGCAGATAAGAATCCTTAAGATTCTTAAGATTCCTCAAGAATTCTTTAGATTCAGAGACTTGACTTCCCACTCTTTCACATTACATGTAATGTTTTGTTTCAGCTAAATGACTGAGCCAACATGTAAGATCCATCTCTTTCAGTTTCTTTTTCTTTCAGATAATTTCCCAGAGATGCAGATGGCGGTTCTTTGGAGTTTTCCCAGAAAATTCTGGTTCTATTAAGTTTTTATTCAAACCAGTCTTTGCACCAAGTTTTATTGAAATGACAGGCCAACTTATGGGTTTTCATATCCTCTAGAAACTATTCAATCCTGTATCATATGGGTTTGAACTGTCATAGGGGAAAAAGGGAGGTGGGAGAGAACTACATATCTTTCATGTCAAATATTGATACTTTTATTTCCATTTTTCATATTTCTTTGTACATTTTTGACCATTTTTTGATAGTGATAAAGGGAGTGCGGAATAGGTGTATCAGCATAAGGTTGCATTTACTCCTTAATGCTTTAGGGTAAGTATGAGCATGAGCTGATGGTTTGCTTCACAGTATCATTGTTTCAGCAGCTTTCTGCTTCTAGTTTCTTAATCACTGTTGATTTTTGTTTCCTTGTCAGCACTATGGATTAAGCCTCTGTTCTGCATTATTCTTTAGGAATCAATATGTAACTTTATGAAAATAATATTTTGTTCAGGTATTGTGATCTATGTTTTGAATATAGCTTTATGCTATGAAAGTAATTAATTTTTTTTTCAGTAGATTTCAATGCGGTTCATCTATCATTGCTGCAATTATTGCCTATTGGTATTAGAAATCAGAATACCAGACGTTAATCTTATAATCTCCTCTTATGGAAGTTTTTCCCCTGCATTTTTAATAAGATAGTGCATGCTAGAAAGGATCCCCTTAGTATTTAATAGTCTTTTACTGTTTCACCAAAAGGTTTTTGAATTAAAAATCATTGAATCATATGTTTACCTTTGGGGGGGGGAGGGGGGGAGAGGAGAGGGGGATAGGGGAAGGGGCAGAAGGGAGGAGTGAGAAAGGATATGCCAAAGCATTTGGATGTTGGAGTAAAGAAGATGTTAAGGGGCATCTTTACCAAGATTTCTAGAGGGACAGTGTATAGCATTACAAAAAACTCCAAACACCCCAAAAAAAGAAAAAAACACAAACCTCGAACAAATTATTTACTACCATATGTGGACACAACCACAGTGCCCCAGTCCTTGACCAAACTTTCCTTTGTACTGTTTTGGATTAAGCAGGACTCAATCTCTCTGTGAAACACTGCAGTAAGAAAGCACAGGCTAAGTACAGCAGGAAAACAGCAAGAAACTCCAGTGAAAAAATGGTGTAGAGGCAACAAACTTATCCAGCACCTGGCACACACAGGTGACTAGAGAAACCCATCTCGTTGAGTGGTACAATCTAAGGCTTTCCCACACTGCTCTTGCACTGTGGTGAACACTTACCTGTCTGTTGGTGACCTATTGCTTTTCCATTAAAACATTGAACAAAACAGGCTGTTTTAAATCTACAGTACCCTTCAGTTTGACTTAAATTAATCTACTTTAGTCAACATTGCACTAGCCTGAGAGTATGCACTTGATCAGATGCTATGGCTCAGCTGGGGGTGTAATCACTTGTAGAACCTTCCAAAACAATGATAAATAGGTGCAGGGACACAGCTTGAGACAATTGCACCTCCAAACACTGGCAAATATTCATGTCATGCTGAGTAAGGTCACAGTCCACACCAGTGCTCCAAAGGTGAAAGGTTTCATTTACTGTTATCCAGCACTACAATCCATTTACCTACACTCCACCTAATCCCTATTATTTCCTTGTAAGTAAAAATGACTCTCCACACTGAAATGTCCCACATAGGAGTATCACGAGGTCATTTTTGAGAACACTGACCTTTGAGTGCAAGTGAACTGGTATTTAAAGGACTAGAAGTGTTATTTGTGGAAGACTTTTAGAAAGTGTATAAGGAAGTCCACACTACTGGAAATTAATAAATCAAACCCCACTAAACCAGCTAGTACTTTCAAACAGTGCTTACACTACAAAGAATTATGAAGATAGAATTTGAAAGGGTGAGGAGTCTCTGCTTTGTAGAGCCCAACCTCCTATATACAACAGCTTAATGTAGCACAGGATCTTAAGCAATACACAGCAATCTCATTTCAAAGATGTTCTGGAAAGCTTGGATAAGTCTCTCAGTCAAAAGGGTGAAAGAAATTGAATTTATATTTAGGCAACCATGTCCCATTATTGACCCTTTGCAGCTCAGCCTCAGAGACTGTGATACCTCAGTTTTCCATGGAGAAAAGAATCCTTACCTGACCTTATAAAGTATTAGAATAAAATATGTTGCAAAACTCGTTAGCAAATTAATAACAGTGTAATGAGACATTACACAGAATTAATAAGGTTGGAAAAGACCATGGAGATCATCAAGTCCAACCTTTACCTAGGTTAACAACCTACCCAACATCAGTCTAACATCTATGCCATCTAAACCATTGAAACCATCTAAACCATGCCACTAAGTTCATCATCTAACCTATCCTTAAACACATCCAGGGACGGTGACTCCACCACCTCCCTGGGAAGCCCATTCCAGTGGGAGATCACTCTCACTGTGAAAAAGCTCCTCCTGATACCCAACCTAAACCTCCCTCGATGCAGCCTAAGACTGTGTCCTCTCGTCACTGGGAGCCTGAGAGAAGAGGCCGACCCCCGCCTGCCTACAACCTCCTTTCAGATAGTTATAGACAGCAATAAGGTCACCCCTGAGCCTCCTCTTCTCCAGGCTGAACAACCCCAGCTCCCTCAGCCGTTCCTCACAGGGCTTGTGCTCCAGCCCCTTCACCATCCTCGTTGCCCTTCTCTGGACACGCTCCAGCAACTCAATATCCTTCTTAAACTGAGGGGCCCAGAACTGGACACAGTACTCGAGCTGTGGCCTAACCAGTGCCAAGTACAAGGGAAGGATAACTTCCCTGGTGCTACTGGCAACACCATTCTATGCCATTGGCCTTCTTGGCCACCTGGGCACACTGCTGACTCATATTCATTAGATGTCCAATATCTCTGACAGAGCTATTAAAAAAAAATTATAATTACTTTTTCAAGATATTTTCCTCTATTTTCAGTTAAAATAACTACACAATTAATTAATCTGGGAGTTTTTTGTTGACAATACACAGTATTTTCTATGTGATGTCATAGGTTCTCCCTCAAAAAATGAGGAGCCATGATAAGGAGTTGATCTGTGTTCGTACATTGGTATAAATAAAATAGAAAAAAAAAAGACATAAATGGCAGATCTTGTGAGTTACATCAGGGAAGTTATTGTTGAATGTTTATAACCATCTTGGAATTTTTCTCAGAACACATATTTGCTAGTAATCTTTAATGTTTAGAAAATTATTTGTATTTACTTAACAAATGTAAATTTTAGATGTAAAATTTATTAAAATAATTTGTACTCATTTTTTTAAAATCTGACCTTTTATTCTTAAGTGTTTTTATCAGATATACAACTCTGTCTTAGCAGCCCTACTCCAGAGTTTAAGGGAGTCCTTAATTTATGGGCTTAAACACAGAGTGAATTATTATACCAAAGGATTATTCTCAAGAGCTGAACAAGATAGGGTGCTTTATACAATTTTCTTTATTCCCTTGCCAATGCTGAGAAATTCCTTTTTCTGATGTGCTATTTTGTATTTCAGGTTAGACATAGAACATCAACTTTCTAATGCAAATTTAAATTCAATATTATATTTTAAACTGTGAAAGCAGGTGCTTCTGTAAAGCAGATATTTTTAAAAATAATTTTAATTACCAAATGTGTATACCACAAAGAGTGGACGTTTACACTTCTTGCCGTGCTTTTTTTCCCCTCTTACTGGCATATAAGAAGTCAGGATTTGTATTGCAGGTCTGTCATCCTTGTAGTTCTATAGGTCAGAAAACTCAGAAATGCAGCTTAAGGAGAAAAAAACCCCAAATGTCAAGATCCATTCCACACCTAGAACAGTAAATTATTTTCAATTTAAGATCTTCTGCAGTATTTAAAATTTAATTTACATTAGTGTAATTGAAACAATGCAAAATATTTGTTCCTTATTAATTGCTTTCCTTAAGGACAAGATTTCTAGATGAACCATGCCCAGAACAGAAGTAAACTTTAATCACTACAGTGATCAGTTTATTTTCTAATTAGTTTATTTTCTTTGTCTGTGACAAGTTTATGAATTACACTAGAACCCAAAATTGCAGTAGTGACAAATTCATGTTTCCAAGCCGAAGTAGGGTCCTGGACCAAATTAAAATTTTGGGTTAGAACTGCACACAAGGTTGGGAAGTAGATATCTGGAATCACAGAATGGGTAAGGCTGGAAGAGATTTGCTAAAGCAGGGTCATCCTAGAGCACATTGCACAAAACTGCATCCAGAAGGTTATTTAATATCAATTTAGTTTGAAACTGTAAGACCCTTACTCATGGATTGGTCTGTATAACACCTGTAATGCTATGAGCTGGTCTGCGGCTACTTGAACGTCACACTAGATCTTTTCTAGCTACTGGTTTCTTCCTAATGCATTGAAAATAAAGAAAAAACAAACAAAAAGAGCCACAAAAAACAATAAACTAGCTAACCAATCAACATTCACATGCAAAAAACAATCCCACTCAATGCCTCCGTTATACCAGTTCACCAAAAAAAGTTGAGAGAAGAAATGAAAAATCAACACTGCAGTAGCACTGCAAGTCTTAATTTCCTCCTGGTATTTTACACATATAACCTTCAAACTGACATACACACCAAAGCTTCATAACTTAGGCTTATGAAAATTCATCACTTTAAGAATAATTTTTGTTACAAGATGAATTATGAAATTTGTTATTAAGGTGCCATAGGGCTGATGCCATCAGTTCTCAATCAGGCGTGGTCAAAGTAATGTTAGATTGCTCAATCTTCCCAGTCAAGTATCCACTCACTGCCAGAGAGCACCCACCTTACCTGCCACTAGTCTTCATGACCATGAATGAAGATCTGACATTGGTGGTCTGGAAACAAGTCCATTTTCTTGTCTTGCTTCTGCTGCAGAGAGCTGCCTATGGCTGTCTGACTGGTACCACCAGACCCGGACACAGTAATCAAGGTGCGGACTAACCAGTGCCAAGTACAAAGGAAGAATGACTTCCCTGGTCCTACTGGCAACACTATTCTTGATGCAGGCCAGGATGCCTTTGGCCTTCTTGGCCACCTGGGCACACTGCTGGCTCATATTCAGTTTCCTATCAACCAGCACACTCAAGTCCCTCTCCCCCTGGCCATTCTCCAGCCACACCAACCCCAGCCTATAACTCTGCATGGGGTTATTGTGGCCAAAGTCTAAAATCTGGCACTTATATTTATTAAACCTCATGCTATTGGACTCAGCCCATCTATCCAGCCTGTCAAGGTCTCTTGGCACAGCCCTCCTTCCCTCTAACAGATCAACATCTATTCCAAGCTTGGTGTCATCTGCAAATTTACTGATGGTGGATTCCATCCCCTCATCCAGGTCATCAATAAAGATATTGAACAAAACCAGCCCTAACTCTGAACCCTGGGGAATCCCACTGGTGACCAACCTCCAACTGGATGTGACAGCATTCACTACCACTCTCTGAGCTCGGCCATCCAGCCAATTCCTAATTCAGGACAGAGTCAACCTGTCTAAACCATAATCCACCAGTTTCACCAGCAGTTTACTATGGGAGACAGTATCAAAGGCTTTGCTAAAATCTAAGTACACTATATCCATAGGTTTCCCCCCACTGATTAGATGAGTTACCTGATCATAAAAGGAAACTGAATTGGTTAAGCAGGATCTTCCCCTCTTTAATCCATAATAACTAGATCTGATCTCCTTATTATCATGCAGACGCAGCATAATTTCCCTTAAGACGTTTCGTTCCATAATTTTTCTTGGTACCGAGGTCAGGCTGACAGGTCTATAATTCCCCAGATCCTCCTTCTTGCCCTTCTTATAGACAGGTGCCACATTAGCCAACTTCCAATCATCTGGAACGTCTCCAGTATGTCAAGACCATTGAAAGATTATCAAAAGAGGCTTAGCAAGCACATCTGCCAGCACTCCTAGCTCCCTAGGATGAATCCCATCAGATCCCATAGACTGATGAGGATCTAGGTGGGACAGTAGGTCTCTAACATCTTCCACCTGGATCGAGGGGGTGCTACACTGTTCCCTATCCGTATCAACTAGTTTAAGCAACCACTTGTCCTGTAGACCATCAGTTTTACTATTAAGAACAGAGGCAAAGAAGGTATTGAGCACCTCTGCCTTTTCCTCATCTTCAGTAACTATATTCCCTTCCTTATGTAATAAAGAATGGAGATTGTCCTTATCTTTCCTTTTACCATTAATGTATTTATAGAAACACTTTTTATTATCCTTAACAGAGGTGGGCAATTTTAGGTCAAACTGAGCCTTCACTTCCTAATTCTTTTTCTACATGGCCTAAAAACATTTCTGATAATACTACCTGGATAGACTGTGTCACATATGCCAGTGCTGCTATGATTAGTCTTGTGTTATTGCCTTTTCAAGACTATTCGTCAAAAGATACCGAGTTTCCCTTTGGTTTTTTTGTGAAATTTGATTACTTCCTTGTCAGTTTCCATCTTAATCATCTGTGAGGTCTGTTTGTGTTTCATGACAGGATTTGTGAATTTTGTCAGCTTCTCACAAAATGCCTTGTGTTATGTCCAATATTTTTCTATGTCCTGCTCCATTCTCTTAATCTCAGACCCAGTGAAAGGTCTCAGCATTTGCCTGCTTCCCTAACATGTCAAACATGCTCTGAAAACAAGTTTATGAACTGAAAACCATCTGCTTTTCTTTGTGTAAGCTTAGGTAAGTGGATTTAGAAAACGATGCAGTTAAACCAGTGTGACTTTCATGTATCCAGATGCTCTGAGAGAAAGATACAGAGGTACTACAATTTTTCCTCTACTGCACTGATACTTATTTATATAGAGCTAATTTTACTGAATAGATCTCCTCAAATTTATCCTATCTATACAATGAAAAATGTAACAGTAGCAACTATTATATAAATTTATAAGCTTCACAAAATATTGCATAAATTCATATTTTAATTTTATACAATATCCTGCAAAAGGAATGAAACTTAACCATCTCCAGAATGTTGAGTCTTTTTCACGATCCCGTGGATGCGTTGAAATGCCATATATAAGTCATCTCTGTTGGCATCAGTAAATGCAAATACCATAGTAGTTCAGGCATTAACAGATGAAATTGATTGGAAACATCTCCACTTCTATTAGTAGCTATATTTTTTCTGATTTGAGATGCAGTGTTTTAATAGGTTAAAAACTATTCTTTAGCAAAATAAAAATCTGTTTGAAAGAAGATTCCCGACTATACAATATCATAACTCTAACGAATTTTTGTACATTAATCCTGTACGTGTGCTTTCTCATGTTCTTTCTAGTACAGACATCTCCTGAGAATACTTTCCAATTGCTTTCCCAGAAGCACAAGGATGCTGCATTATGATGCCTTAAAAAGGGAGCAGGGAGTCCACCTTCAACTTTCATTAGATAGGTTGTGACTTTTATTAATATAAATTGCTTCATTATAGGAGATCATCTAATTATTTCTGAATTCACAAAAGGATATTCAAATAATACTCAGGGGGATTTAAATTTCAGACTGTCAGAGAAAGAGGGACACTTGAGACAGTTGTCAGGGAGCCTCTTATTACAGGTAGCCTTAAAATTCTGATAGTTTTGAAATCAAAACTCAGAGGATTGACAAAAACAAAAGAAAGAAATAAAAGAAAATATATGTGCCAAACTTTCTATAAGATAATCAAAGTGCTTAGAATTACATTAATCTAACCATCGGGGGTTTGTAAGAAAGTTATAAATATTTTATTGAATTTTTAATGATAAAAAAGTCCTTAATGGATATAATATAGGATGAGTGCACTACTACTTGAAAGCTCTGATATATGGAAACTCCAGCAGCTTTGAGCTGAATCAATAAATCTCACAAGTTTGTATTATGATGGCTTAATATCTTGTCATCTACTATCCATCTCCATAAAAAAAACAAACCTATACTAAAAACATGCAGTTGTGGTTTTTTTTGTTTTTTGAAACTGAAACACTACAAAGTTTATGAGTAGGAAAGTGCGAATAACTGATTATTTCTGTGGAGCCAAAAAGTTTATTAACTTACTTATTTTTTTTAATGTTATCCAGAAAATTAAACACTCATCAGCATGGGGAAGATACAAAATCAGTGTCCATATACACTCAACAGATTTAAACTGGAAACTTCCACAGGAAACCCTGAGTAAGAAAGTACCTGAGATCTGTGATTTGTCCTTTTTTGATGCTGTTTATAATCTTTTTCAAAACAAAACATGTACATAACACACCTTGTCACTCAGTTCTTCCCTCCCTTTTAAAAGAGAGCTGTCAATACAGACACTTAATCCTCTTGTGGGCTGTTTCTCAGTAAGTACACAAAGATTTAAAGGCAAAGCCTTAATCAAAGGTTCTGCAATAGCTCTGATTCAGAGCAGGAGGTGGCTTGGCCTCTCAATTAACAAGGAGATTAAAATCTGTCACTTGAAATTGATTCTGTAGATTTAAACTTTGACGGCCTGGTCACACCTTAAAATTCTTAGCCATGAGAGAACACCTCTTCATTGTATCCGCAGTCTCACCTGATAGTAAACAAATTCTACCTGTATTTTCAAGTCACTTCAGAAAAATAAAAAAGTGAAAGGTTTAATGACCTTACTATTTCATTGCTTTCCTTATCACCTTTTCCAACTTTTATCACCTGTGTTCTCCGATACTTTAGTCCAAAAACATAGCATGTGTAAATTTATTTATTTCTTTATAAATTACACACAGAATTTAATTTTTAAATAGGGAATTGTTCCATTTGGAAAGCAAAAAGAATTAAAAAAAAAAGAGATAAATTAGTTGAATACAAAGAAAAATAGTACTGAAAGTAAAAATAGTTTTTAATAATAATAACTGCCATAAACCTTAGTTCCCCTTGTTCTTGTAATTTCACTTCTATTAAACCACAACTTAAACTACAATTTCTTGTTGAATAAAAATTTAGGAAGTATGTTAGGAGCTTGGAGGACCTTGTGTTATCATTGGTTAAAAACAGGTGACAGTTTAGCCAGAAATAGCTACTGTGAATAAATCAAGAATTAAGCAATTGAATGTTGGCTTGATTTTTATTTCTAGTTGTTCAGTGTTTTTCTAGTTTCCTGGAATTACTGAGTACATTTCTCCATCTTTAGGACAGTCTTCATGCATAATATTTTCCTTAAAAGAGATCCTTTTGTGCTGTGTTAGATACTTAACCTGGTGCAAAATTCTTTTGTTTAGTGGGATCTATATTTTCAATTTCTAAATGGAAAGAACTCTCTCTTATTGCTAAGTTTCAAGGAAATGTTTATTTTGTTTATAAAATAAAAACAGACTGCTTCAGGGAAGCTGCAGATCCAGGGGTGGATTCTAAGAGCAGCTGAAGCTAAAGGAATTTTACAGCTAACTTCAATGAAATTATGGTTTAATTTTTGACTTTCAGTTTGGTTCTTTGCCAGCATCTCTGTGTGCTTAGTAATGTATGGAAGTATTCATACTGTTGAGAGAAGTCAGATTTTTGCATGGGCACATGGCAAATTAATAGAGGATTCTTTATCACTATCACCTGATATTAATGACAAGTGCAATACATCTTGCTAATTTTATTGATTTCAGAATATGTTCTACATGATTAAGGACTGCAGACTGTGCTCACATATCTTCATCTTCCTTATACCTAGATTGTGGATTTTAAATATTACACCTCCAGGTTTGCCAAGGTTTACATAATTTTATCTGGTATTCTCTATCATTATATGAAGCAGCTTAACTAATTTCCCCAAGATTTTGTTCATTACATATCTTACATTGAAAGACCTTCTATTTAGTAAATATAGTTGTTGCATTTTTTTATTCATTCTAGAAAGCTGAGTTCAGCTCATGGGTCAGTTTGCTGAAGTGCCAACACACTAAATTTTGACATAATTCACAATTATAATTTCCAGGGCCACATATTGTACATTATTAAGTCAAAGTAACCATAGAGCAATGAAAAATACATATGCCTCCTTGATCAAGAGGGTATTAATTTAATGTCTAGCGAAATAAAGCCTTTGTTTGGTTGTTTTTTATGTGCTATTTTGCATTAATTGATATTAAATATTTTCACACACATCTATTTTCTTCAGTCTTTTAATTTGACTAGTCCCTAACAAGAAAAAACTTTCTTCCCCAAAATTCATCTTTATCTCTGCTATGGTTTTAAGAAGCCCTCCAGGCAGCAAATAAGTTAGTAGTACTAGTCACACAGCTGTACTCTACTGTGAAGAAAAATTCAGTCCAGCATTTGGAATCAGAATCATCAGAATCCTTGTTTCTCATGGGAATTTAACCATTAACATTCAGGTAGGTTGATGATGGAAGTTATAGAGATAGATGAATAGATAGATTGGATTAAACTCAAATATGAAATTATTGCAAGATCATGAATAGTCCATCTAGCTGCAGAATACTCAGGACCACAGATACACATATGAATTGTTTCACTGTTTCACCAATTTCTTTACTTATGAAACGCCATAGTAAAATCAACATCAAGCGACTGAAATCCAGTTGCAATCTTCTGTTGCTGTTTCTTAGTGAATGCCTGTGCTTATTATTCCTTCTCAGCCAAAATTTGTGTACAGTTTCTACTGTACACACTTCCTTTATCTTATTCTAATGCACTCGTGTATTTCATCATTCTAATACAAAGCCTTTCAGGTCTCATATTAAATAAGACTCATGAAACTTATTCTTGCTTGATGTTGTCTCACAGTAAGTGCTATATTTCACGTTTATTCACATGTAAGCCTCTTTCTCTGTCATCACATAGCAAACACTGTGTAGTTGAGTTCCTTATGAATACATGAAATAGGAGACAGCTTCTGTGCCACAGCATAGCTATGGAACTTGTTATGGACTAGTTCTGTCCGCTGCATCATAAGAAGTGAAACCTGCTTCAACTTATGTCTTGTGTTATATGCAAGACTCTCAGCTATATCATACACTAGAAAACAGTTAAATCAAGACTTCTTGGTGTGCATAAAAAACTCTACTCAGTCTAAATCACATTTAACTGGAGACTAGGTACTGGACAGGAATCTATTCCTTGTACTCCACAGATGCTTTTATATATGTTCTAGCTTGAAAGTTAAGATAAACATCAACTTCATCATCTCTTACATTATGTAAACAAGTTTTCAATTAGTGGGTGCAGGTATCCAGTGGCTATTTTTCCTCTCAGTTGAGGATAGACACCTAGCCTTGCTTCTGGTGCTGCTTGATTTCCCAACACTTATGAGAGAAAACATACTTGTATTAGGTGGAACAGCTTTTTCTCCTAAGGAGTTATGTGAATTTTGACCTTTCTTCATCATGAAAAAATTAGAGGGTGTATTTGGGGAGTCTGGTTACTTTTTCTGAGGAAAAGTGCCTAGAATTGTGTTGAGACACTTCAAATGCTGGATATAATAATTTTTTTTCACCTATATCTTTAATACAATGTGTTTCAAATATATGCAGTTCCATGGTATTATGAAAATGAAAATAATACAAATTAATTAATTAATTACACAGAATTAATAAGGTTGGAAAAGACCATGGATGATACACAATAATATGAAAGAATCCAAAGTAAAAGGTTGTTCAGAGTAAAATCACTGGTATTTCTTAAAACTGACTATTTCTTATCTATTTTATATACACTGAAGTACTTACAGTAATCAAAGTTGTTAACCACATATCCTATGTCACTCATGAATATTTGGAGAAAAGACATCTTATGTTTATATAACCTAACTGGAGTTCCAGAAATGGTTGAGATAAAAATACACAGAGTTCAGTAGAAGTTAATTTACCTCAGAGATGTCAGTGAATATGATGGCTTGACTAGATTTCAGTACTGCTTCGATTAGACTGCTTATGGAATGCAAAGTGTGTCTTTTTGGACCTAGACTGCTATCTGAAGTATTGTGGGTTTTGAAGTAAGTATATTTGTCTCACATGAGTTATCGTTTCACTTTGTCAGTGAAACTAGGAGGGAGCATTGTTGCCTCAGTTATTATTTCAGCCTTTTTTCACAGCCATAATATGAATATTTTTTTTTTTTTACTTTTTAACACAAATGAACAAGCAAACTAGAGGCCTGTAACTTAGACAATTTTTATTCTTATATTCAAATGTTAGTGATCTTCTGAGTTCCACACAATAGGAACCAGCAATGGAGAGAACTGGTCCCATACCACATCATATCCTGCAGATCCTCCAACTAGATCACACAAGGTTACAAAGCTCTCTTTGAAACTGTCAAAATATGAAGTTGCCTGTGATTATATTACTCAGTATTATTGCTTACCATCTTAGTAGATATTTGAAACTGCTGCCTCCTAGTAATTGAAACTGTCTGCCTAGGTTTCCCAAATTAGGATTCTTCAAGAACCACCAAAATACTGTTTTCAAAATGTAGCTTAAAAGTATAATGTCCAGACTCTTTCCTCCTAGTTTGAGGGATAAAATTATTAAATCTGTTTAAGCTAAGATTTAAAAGATGTTTATTTTGAAATAAAAATAAAACTGTGGTATATGCTGACAAAAGCAACTACTTGTACGTAGATGATTAGGAAATTGATGAATTCTAGACCATCAGGGTCGTTTATGAACTATGACATGAGTCTGATTAAACACGTGAAAATACCAGTGTCACTGAACATTCCTAGGATGGAAGTCTCAATTAAATATTTAGCATCCTCAGTATTTCTCTTTTTCCATCAGGTGATTGGACCCTTAATGTAGGGCAAGATTCATATATTATTAACTAATTAACTGGTTACTACCATATGTGAAAGCCTTTGGCGTGAAACATCTCCCTAGCTATTAAAGGTGACTAAAAGCACAGAAAAAGGACAAAGGAAAGAGTACTCATGGTGAGAATCACACTCTCACTTACCTTTGTCATAATTATAGCTCATATCAAGTTCAATTATCATAAGTAGTATGCAATGAAACTTCCTTAGAGTACAAAGTAGACAGTACCTTGTGGGCTTCAATTTACTGCTACTTTTTATATTCACTTTTAAAAGAAGTCAAGCATAAAATTTACTTATGTAAGTCCCTCTGCAACCATTATAGACAGAAGGCAGGTATCACAAAAAGATCTCATAGTTATACATATGCAAGGTGTCTGAGTCAGAATTTCATACGTGAATATGAAATAAAAATTTGTCTCAGGTGTACTCTTCACTTTCCTTGCCTTCTCTGTGGAAAAGGAATAAAACAAGGTGGTAGTTTTGTGGTTTTCAGCATAGTTTTTCCTTGACAAAAAGCTGAAAAAATTACAAAATAAATTTTCTGATACATTTATTAATATTAGAAAAAGGTTGGAAAGTGGAGAGTTTAAAACACAATCCTAGTAAATTCTGGAGACATAAATAAATAAATAAATGCTACTCGAGAAAATTCACAAGACAAAAAAAATGTGACGTTTTGACATTTTTAATGAAAGACACTTTCAATTTGTTTGGGCAGCTTTACTGGTTTTTCTGAAAAGCAAAAATTACATCATCATTATAAGGAACTGATCTATGTAACTTTGCTTCCTGATTATTAACCATGGACAATATTGAGAAAACTGCAACAAAACAGGAAAACCTATCACCAACTACGTGTGTCAAGAGCCTGCAGGGATTTATTGCCCTTTCTGAAAATACCATAACCAAGAAAAACTTGATGAATAAATTCCTGTCTGGATACCATTGCCTTAAAGATTATTAAATTTCTTTGCAGACCTAATAGCCTGCAGGGCTCAAATTTATAGAACTACTTTTTTTTTTTTTTTTTTTNAGTGAGAGGCAGTCGCTTTTTTTTTTTTTTTTTTTTTTTTTTTTGCTAAACAGTTAAAAACATTTACAATGTTACATCAGAAAATAGTTGTCCAAATACTGTTGTATTAACTGTATCAAAAACAAAAAGCAGGATGTCATAAAGCTGACAGAGAAAAAGTATGTGGATATTTTTTTCTTGTTTTATACAAGGTACAAAACACAAAGAAATTTTTTTTTTTTCTTAATACTGGATATGTCTGCAAAGTATGTGTTGCAATTTTTTCACATACAACCAAGTTAGCTGTATTTTAGTTCATTTTTTCACTCTCCAGCCGAATAAACCAATGCATTTTCTCTATATAGAGCTGAATGTTTAGATCGTGTTCAAACTGAAACCCTTAAATGTAAGGCTCACTCTACTCCTTGAATCCACCTAAAAACGTAAATGTTGAAGGCATAACCTGTAGTAGATGCCTAACTCCACTAAATCTCTCGTGGGGTTTGTGTACCTGGATTCATGTGAGGCCTAAAAAAAAAAAAAAAGTCTCTTTATAGTCCTGAATTAAAACAGTCTGTTGGAGATCTTGCAGCTCTTGTTTAATAAACTATTTTCAGTAAATGATGCCTGAAACACTTTTTGGATGTTTTTCCTCTATGACTCTGTCCTTTATTTTGATCTCTGTTTTTATAATTATCATGAAGAAATGCTTTGAGTTTCCAAAGCATTCAAAAAAATGAGATTAAGTTACAGTTTAAGTAGAAATGGTAGCAAGTACAAAATGAAAGTAGTCAAGAAATAGGCCTTCTCAATTCTGCAAGTAAGGTTGGTGTAATATCTAAAAATAGGTAAATAAATGATTAATAAATCAATCAATCAATATATAAAATATAAATACACTTGGTACTATAACAGTGTGTTAGGTGATCAGATAACCTTAGTTAGTCAAAATAAAATTTTTGGAACTTTTTCTTCCTTTAGCCGTTCATAAGTACCAGGAGGAACAGATGTCAGTTGAGTTATTCCTTGTCTGGCTCCCGCAGTAGAACTAAACCAATTATTTATGGAAAGAAACCTTCAGTTGATAAGAACTACAGGATATTGCTAACTCCTGAAGAAAAAAAAAAAAGAAAAAAAGAAAAATAAGGCTTTTGGCCAAATGAGAAAGCAGTGTTTTTAAAGCAACTATATTTTTCACTAAATTTACATTCTCATATTTAAAAATGGATATGAAATATTGAAATTCTCTTGGTTCAAAGCCGACATTGCTGATGGCTTAACCATTGCAATACTTGTTCATCTCTTTGCAGAAACTCATGAGACAATTTTGAATTAGATGCTACTCAAATTAACAGAACCAATGAAAAGTAATGAGTATTTCACCCCGTTTTCAATGGTTATGTAAAGTAGGAGGTTTGTAACCACAACCTTAAACTGAAAAATAGAATCAAAAATTTCCTATACTGCTCTATACCGATAAATAATGCCAATATGGACATGCGTTTTGCAGCTGTAATAACAAGATGTAATTATGGTACATCACAATGCTAAATTGTATGTGAAATTGCTTTTTAAATTAAGATAAATAAACAAAGAATATGTAAGTTTATAGCCTATACTGGCAATATCAAAAAACAAATAAGATAATAGATCTCATCCACAGAAGAGGAAATATTTCCTTCCACCCACATTTGAAACATTATTCTCTTCTATTGAGTTGATGAAGAACAAAGAGCGAGTAACAATTTCTTTTGTGTTTGGAATTATTTGTTATTTTCCCTGAGCTGATATATTGCTTAATCTTAGCTCAAGGTGCATATAATAAAATACAATTAAAACTAGCCTTTGTCCATGAAAAATAAGAGATACAAAATTATTTAATTTCATCTAAGTTTATTGGAACACCAGCTGCATGACTGTTTCTTTCTGTGAAAATATACCATGGAATTGGAGCAGAAATTCAATTTTTTTTTATTTTTTTTTCAGAAGAATTAAACTTTACAAAAAGTTTGGAAAAACAAGTGGCCATTGTATTGGTAGTGTTAAAGAGGAATCCCTCCCTTAAACTCGCACTGGGACCAGTGGCTCTGTGAGTTGACCTGAAAGATATGTCTCAGTCTTTCCAGGAAGGCTTTCATTCTAAAGACACTTGCATTTCCTAAATGCAAAGCATTTCAACCGAAGTATTCTTAACAATTTAGTGTTGAAGACTAACAGTCTTCTTTTGATTCATGCAAATGATAAACCAGTGCAACACAGGGAATGAAATTTAACATAAACAGATTCCACTGTAATTCAGTTTAGAACAAAGAGAATCATCTGCGTGTAATATCATTAGTTTATCTTCTATGTGCTCCTGGCTCTGTGTCCAATGCTGCCCATTCTAGTTAACAATGGTAGCAGAAGGTGGAAAGAAGAGAGGGATTTGTGCCCAAATTCTGGATTTTTCAGTAATATTCTAAAAGCAGATGATTCCATGCACACTCCTCAGTAGTCATACAAGAGCAACAAAATTGTCTTTCTACACTATTCTTTAATTCTAGTAGATAATAAGTGTTTGATTTAGAAAATACTGAAATTCTTCAGTTTGTGTCATGTAGGAGGTTCTAAGGAATATAATGATTCTTTTGGCTGGAATAATATGGATCCATAAAAAAAGACGGATAACATGAAAAGTGATGACTGGCAGTTACAAGGTTCTAGGCTCCATTAATGATTTTCAAAACGAAGTGTCACAGTCAATTTTTTTTTTCTGTCTCTATTTTTCTCTGGTAAAATTAATACCAGAAAAATAAACTTCTGAAAGTTTAAAGATTCAGCAGAGTCAATATGGAGAGATAAGTGCTCAGATGGCTATTTAAATCTTTTATGAATCTCCAAACCCTTGGAAATACATTTTCTTCTTATCACCTCAATTTTTTTTGCTATATTTCATGAAATTATTTTACTGCATTCAGTTTGTTTCTGTCTCATGATTTTCAGTCCCGAATTATCACAATATGATAATAATTTGACAATATATACAATTTTATAGAGTAATGATTGCTGGCAGAGGAAGAACTGTATGTTCCTAAATAAAGCCTCACTTCTGCAAATCTTTAAGCACGAGAGTACTCTTGAGTCGTAGTCATGACAGCAAGACTGCAGCACGTATTTATGGAACAAGTTGAATGGCAATGTATTTGCTGACTTCCTCCATGGTAGTCTTATGTTTATATATCTGTAAAAATATGAGAACTAGCTAATAGGATACAATATGAGAGAAGTTAATAAATGTGAGTGTGAAACTAAAGAAGGAAAAAAAGTCAGGCTTTCATGATCTAAACAACGTTCTTCTGAGTCTTCCTGATGCAAGGAAGCACACTGCTATCTGAGCAGTGGTGTCTCAGAATAACTGGAGTAAGTAATTATTTAAGGTAAAGAAACAACTGTGTTTTTACATGAGTCAAAGACTCATCCCAGAGCTTCTGTACCACAAATATTCATAGACAACTAGTTAGGGCAGCTTTCTTGGATGTCCTGGACTGAGCACTTGGAAAACCCAGAAAAAATGAAATGAATATGTTCCTCCCATCCACAGGCTATGCTTACTTGATTATGAAGCTTGGAAAAAAGACAGAAAAGTACTCACCCTTTTTTTTTTTTTTTTTTTTTTT
>VXBA01000299.1:376403-388569 GCA_013399895.1 Serilophus lunatus
TTTTTTTTTTTTTTTTTTTTTTTTTTTTGATACGTGACAATTCAATAAAAGCTTTCACTAAAGTATTGTTTTTGTAGTGCACTGTACAGCATTCAATTTTACCTACATCCCCAACCTTTTAAAAGAATTAGAAAATTACAGAAGTCATAAATAGAAGCTGTAAAAACTCTGAAAATGTAGAAGTCAAGTTTCATTTAAGCCCTAGGGAGATACAATAAAAATTACAGTATTTCCACATGAAAAAGTAACATGACAATTCCCATAGAAGAGTGACACAAAATTACAAAATTCACATGACACATGAAATAGACTGAAATCTGAAAAACTGACAGGCTTCCAAATCTAACTGCAAAATATGAAATCAGCATGAGAAAACATGTTCCAGTGAAGTCTTTCATGAACCAATTTCTGACCCAAGACTGCTTGACAGTTTTGTCAGTAATCAGGAAGGAGGAATATAATGGAGTTTTCAGAGGAGTGATAAGCAGTATAAAGGATCACCCACTGATGCAATGTGTTCTGGACATCTTGGTAAAGTTTGGCTTAAGTGCATTATTTCATTAGTCTTTGGGTTTTGCACATTGAAGAGAGTCTTGAGGATGCCTTAAAAAATAAGAGAAATATAAAAAATTACTGTATTTGTGCACAAGAAGAGGGAAAAAATATTATTTTCTTTTTGCGAATCAATTTCCTGCTTCTTTAAAAACATCACTTGCATTTACATTTTGCAACATGAAAAAAGACCCCACTTTGGCAAGCGAAAGCTCACGCAGGACCTGTTTCTTTCAGTGTTTATTTAGATATGAAGACTCCATAGTCAATCAGCCCTCCAAGTCCCCGGCAGCTGCAAATGGTGAGCTGAGGGGAGTGCTGCTCTGTGTGTGGCTATGTACATTTCTTGCAGAAGTGCTGCCACTCTTGAGTGATTTGTGGTGCAGGCATCTAAAGAGAAGTTGCGATTACCCGAGGGTGATAGTGCTGTGGTCACACACTGCAACGGATAGTCCCCTCTGACTTATGTGAATGATAAGTTGTGCTGGCTGTTGATTACAGTGTGCTTCATGGAACTTCAATACTGATATAAGTGCACAAATCCCGAGTATTTAAAGTATTGGCCTTTCAGAAAACACTGTGGTGTTGTTGGGCTTTCACATTTTCACAGGTGTTAATAAAGAATGTTGGGCATTTTCTCTTCCTTTATGTTAAAAGTATTAGGTGGAGTAGGTTCAAAAGGAATTGTTTGAATGCAGAGAAGTTACTGATAATTTTTATAATTGCTATTTCAACTAGGCAGTGATTATCTATGATCTTTTATATGCACTTCACTTTTGTTTGTAAAAAAGAAGTGCCCCACAGGTGTTTCAGAATGAGACCATAATACTCAATCTGGATACTACATATATGACTTGAGCAATGTTTTATTTTCTTTTAAAAGTGTTGACATTGATTTTTTAATATATGTAATTGAAACCGCTTATTATTTCCCACCTTTTATAAGCTTCTGCTCATAAACTGCAGAGGCAGCATTCCATAAAACACATAATGCAGCTACAACAATGTCTCACTGATCTAAAAATTGAATACATTTGCAAAACAGATAGAATATACCTTGCTTTTCAGTTTTTCAGAAGTTTAAGAACAAATCCTTTTCCTGAAAAAGCCAGAGGTAACTGCAGTCCAGTTTTAACCTTTGAGAACTTTTCACTTATTACTGAGCTATCAGCTGAAAGTGACATTTTGACAAACTTAGTAAATAGTTGTGACATATTAAATACCAAGTATGAAACATTTAGTTCTCTAGTGCATCCGTGTTTTGTTTATATCTTGGGTAAAGTGCAACCAGAAACTTTGCGTGTCCTGATTTGTATACTGTCCACCATAGAAAAAACTGGAGGAATGTTGTTAACAAGAGGTAAGGGGCCAATACTTCAGGCTACTCTAAGATTGCTTATGAAATATCCTCTCCTTTTTCTGTACCAGAAAAGTGAAGACTTCACACCTGGCATATGAGACACTTCTGCTGGGTTAAGTCAGTAGGAAGTGTCATCTTCTGTAGAGATACAGTGAGAATTAGTATTTCCCAGCACACCCCAAAAACTAACCTGATAACATAAATCTAATAAGTATGCTATTCACAGGAAAAGAGTTCATTAGAGACAGAGGATTAATCTTACTCTGCTAGATAAGTAAGGCATGATATCAGAACTATTCTAGCTTTTTCAGTTAAGTAGAGACATAACAGAGGATGAGTCAGCCCACTTATCTTTATCACCTATAGCAGTAGGAGGGAGCTGAGATGAAGCCATAGACCTGCTGTTTAACAATAGTTCAGTCAGACAAATCCCAACATGTTATTAAAATTAAATTGTTATTTCATTTCTGTTTCAGCAAACAAAGACTCAGACATGCTGGCACACACATAGATAAGCTGAAAGTCGGCCATGTTTTCAAGTCAATAACTGTTGCAAATCATTGTATATATTGTTATACAATATATAACAATTGTTATACACATTTTTCATGCGGCAAAGCTGCTATATTTAAGCTACCTACACACAGAAATTAGGTTTAGTTTGTCTTCTTTTGCTGAAGAAAATCAACAGAAAAATATGCATATAAATGGAAGGTAAATTACTACTATTGCATTTCACTCATATGTTGGGAGTTTTTTTGAAGAAATTCTTAAAGAAGATAAAACTGTTGAGAAGAAAGGTACGTTGCTAGGAATAGCAACTTAACATTTTTCAGAAAATGTGTGCGTCCCAGCTATGTGTGTCACTAGTATTAAGATCTTCCATATTCTTCAATCTTTGATCACACGCACTGCTAAACCAGAACTGTAAATAGTAAAGCTGTCTAGTGTCCTAATATTGTGGCATCACTGAATGTTTACAGTGCCACAGGGACCTTTTATGTTGTCATCACACTGATACATGTCCTGTAAACAGTGTTCAGATTTTACAAGTATGCTTCCAGTGCTTCTGCCCCAGTTTTAGGAACTTTGTGAATAAAATAAGCCACACTTACAAGTACGAGTCATAAATTCTAGGTTATCTTACTCATGTTTTATACCCACTGGAGAAATATATAGATACTAAAATTGAAAACAAGTCATTTACTATTTGCTGGCATAGATTTAGCTTGCATAACCATAAATACTGACACAGGGGATGTGATATGAATATACAGCAGCATGCTCTTGGATCATACTAAACTGATCATGAGACCACAACTTGCAGTTGCAGTTCCAGTCAACTTGATGAGATAATCTAAGTATTCACCTTCACTAAAAGAGGGAAGCCCTTGTCGTTATCACTCCCAGATGCAAATTTTCACTGTAAACCTTGTGCCCCCAGCTATTTCTTATGCCAGCCATGAACTAATACTAATAATTTCTGGCAGAAAATGAACTATAATGAATATAATGACAAATAATTTGCTACTTTGAGACCATGATCTGGAAGATGCTATGCATACCACAACTGGCATGAAACTGCAACTATACTACTAGAAGTATCTGCAAGGGTAGACAGAGGAAAAAGAACGAAAGGGGTTTTTTCTTGGCAGGAGCAGGTTGTTTGGTAAATTGAGCTACTGAAAACCCACGGTTTGAGAATAGGTATTGCCGTGTTTATGAGAAGGAGTTAACTCATGTTTCCCTATGAAATTAATTGTAGAATATAATCTCTCTTTTTTTTTTTTTTTTTCAAATTCAAATATTCTGCCCCCAAGATGTCAGCTAAAAAAATTCTATGTTTAGGAATGCAAACAGAGAGACATCTACTGGTATTTAGTGTTGGAATGCAATGGGTGAAGGACAGCAAAAATCATCTCGAACAAAGCATGAATATAAACAAGAAACTAGTGTAAATGGAACCACAGAACCAGGCATGCAAGACATAATTCCTAAAGAGTGTCTCCAGAATCTTGGTTTACAGAAGTTTTTATTCTTCATGTGTTTATTTTTGCTTTCCTTCTTCTCCTTCTTCCAGGTCCAGATTTTCTATCTCCCTCTTTCATTACGCATGATAAGGGTAAATCCAGAAAATTCAAAATTGCAAGAAATAAAGTGTTAGAGTATGAAATATAGCTCCCTTAAAATCATCTGCTTGATCATGCATTATGATTTAATATAGATGCTTGCTGATTCCGTAGAACAGAATATATACTGATGAACAGAGGGACTGCTAGCACATCTCATAATGCTCTGGGTATTCTGGCAATAGGGAAGGACAGAAGATTGATCTTACTTAATGGAAAGAGGTGTATACCTTCAGAGATTGAAGCATCTCATTTCTGTAGGATGGGCACTTTGAAATGGAAAAAACTTCTCTGAGGAATTACCTATCCTTTCTTAGCACTATAGGCAAAGCTTAAATTATTGGGTTATATCAAACATAGCTTTAATATCAGATAATAACAAAGATGACTCCAGAGAAATAGGGATCTGTTTGTGAGCACTAGTCTTTTCATAGCACAACTAGGAAATGTGATATGAATTCAAACTTTTATAGTTCACTAACACCACACAGACAGCATAAATATGCAACTCTGAAAAATATTATTTAATTCATAACAAGAATCATATATATTTTTATCTATATATTACTGCTTGTAAAAAAAAAAAAAAGAAGCCACAAAACCCACCCCCTCTCCAAAAAAACCAAGCTGAAGCATGACTTTAGGAAAGTTTCACATTACATTAAGTTTAAATACCATGTTGCCTTGTAAAAAAAAGTAGTCCAGAATCACAGTAGGGAATTCTAATACATGTTCTGTTGTCATGTTGTATAAACTTTTAAGTCTGCCTATGACTGGAAAATATAAATAAATAGTTCTTTATATGTGTTTTTTGATCACTCTGCCATCTAGATTTCACTGTGATTTTGATTTAAAGTCCTAATTAAGCTTCTTGAAATCTTTGCAATATTTTTTCATAGCTAAGATGAACAGAAATTGCTAATATATAAATTCTCTACAGAAATAAAGATACACTGCCAACATAGGATGAGCAACATAACAAGCCTTCTGCATAAAATTGTTAACGAAATTTTGTATGTTTTCAGGAACTCAGATTATTTTTTTTTAATCTCAGATTTTCCCTAACAAACTTTACAAAGAATTTCCTGTATTAATGTTAGTGCCATTACCTGTAAAATGTGGATTTAGGTACTATAAACTTTCATGGCTTTAGGTATTTACATTTTCTTCTATGTAAAGTGTGACAATAGAGGCCATTAAAGTTTGATGAGGTTTTCTGGATGGTTGCTATAATTTTAATCCTGTTTTTAATTGATTTTCCCCCTCCCATCTCTGAATGCGGTGAATTTTGAGGCAGGTGAGGAGTGGGCTCAAGGCAGGCCAGGCTGGGCCAGGTGAGTGGCCGGCGATGCCGGGATGAGCCGCAGCACCCACAGCACCATGCGGTAGCAGCTATGCGCAGGACAGCGGCTGCTGCAAGTGTTGCCATGGAAATGAGGGTATGTCCACAGCTGGCCTTCAGGCTTTCTGGTGTGTGGTGGTTGACAGATTTCCAGATCCAGAACTCTCTCTCTCTTCCCCTTTTGCTCTTGGAATCAAGAGCAACGTTTTTCACCATTGGCATTTGTGCATCGCCTTTGCTGTAACACCAGAGTTTGCCTCAGACCTCCTCAGAGAGACAGCTCCTCCAGGAAATAGCTGCTTCTCCCCTTCCTGCACCTGGGGGTATGGTGAAATCCTAGGCAAGGATAATTCCAAAGTTAAAGCTCAGGTTGCTCAGATCTGTTTCCTTGTCTTTCTGTCTTTTCTCACCTGTTCTGGTGTTTTACAACTCTCATTGTGATTTTTTTAAAAAATATACATATCTAATTTACCTTGCTAGAACATACAGACTCTTCTTATTTTGTTGTGAGACCATGGGAATTTCCTCGAGGAACTTGACTCCAAGATGTTGCAGTCATTCTTGATGAATTTAAGAGCTTTCAATTCTTTACTGTGTGCCCCAGGGTCACAAGCAAAAGCTTACTTATCTCCCTTATCAACCCTCTGTTTTAACAGAGAAGCATTACTATACCCAGAATTTGACTAAGCTTGAGTAAGAGACTTTAAGACTGATGTCATGATATTGTATTTTTGAATTTGTGTAGGATCTGATGCCATTTTTTTCCCAGCTAAGTTATAGTATTGGTTCCCTCGGGGAAGAATGGGGTTTTGAAGCTGAAATGGGAGCAGTGAAATGAATGATGGGTGAATGGAAAAATTTAGTCTTCCCTCAGGCTTATATGCTAGGTAAATTTACTTGAATGGGCTTGCAAAACACAGTTTACTTCTCATATCCTGATTCTTGAGGCTTTACAAGCTCATTTCCACTATGAATTCCTCTTTTTCTCTGCCAAGTGTATTTATAAAACAACATCTTGTTCTCAGTCTCAGCAGTACTCACATACCACTTCACAAGTTGTCAAAAGCTTGGTCAAGCACTAAGAAAACACAAACTCACATACTTAAGTTAAACTCAGAACAAATGTTGTCAGTCTGTGTTTAGATGGAAGTTTACTACCTCTTTCAGACAGTAAGAACCTTAAAGCTTAATTTTTTCTAAATTACACTAGCTGTTCTAATAGCTAAAATTACATATCCTTCTTTGTAAACCTTGATTCAACAAAGAAAACAAAGCCAATGTAGAGCTTCAAATTAGCCAAAATGGCAAAAAGCTGAAAGTTGTCAGCAATGCCTTTTTGTTATCCAAAAATGATCAAAAATGAAATCTGCATAAAGGATTAGAAGGCTGTTCTTCTGTTAATTTCTCCATCACCCATTCTTCTACAAAGAGAAATAATTTATAATGATTTTGTAATGTGTCTACATTTCTCTGTTTGAATGCAGATTAAATCAGAATGCAACAGACCTTAGGGGAGGAATATGGGAGTCAAATTTACACTTTAGCATGTAGAAACGATCTATTTCATGTGAACACAGAATGTCAGCTCTGCTACTTGTGTTTCTTTGGTCACCAGAGTCCAAAGGCACTAGAAAACACTTCACACTTTTTCAAAATAAGCATGAATGAATTCCTGTGCAAAGGGGCTGCTTTCATACCTGATTGATAAATTTGCATTACTTAGATCATTGTTAGAAGCTAGATTTCTTTTAGAAATGAAGAAGTGCTTGCTGTGACCCTAGCTTTTTTTTTTTTTTTTTTTTTTTTTTTTTTACTAGTTTTGTTGTTCACAGGCTTGCTTACCCACAGTGGAAATTATAGGGTAAATGATTACCCTGAAAAATAAGCTCTTTGGTTTTGGATTGTTTTTTCAGCCAGGTCTAATTCACCCTGCAAGGGCAGAAACATTTGTGCTGTACACTGGATGAGAAGGCAAGACATAGAGAGGTCCTGGGGAGCATTAGCTGCTAGGGGAGCGCTGTGGGAGAATGCTTGAATTAACTATCTATTTGATATTTGAAATCAAAGGAACTATTCTAGGGTTTTTTCCCCTGCTGGTATCCTCTCACTCTTTCAAGAAGCCTTTTCTGTCTTTTTCTTTTAGAGATTAAAAATAAATGTGAATGAAAATATCAGAGTATTGCATATAAATGGCTTAATAATTGATTCGGATTGATTAATTCTTCTCAGTTATACTCTAAATGGAAAGACTACATTTTTAAAAAAAATTTAGCAAATTTTTCTGTTGTGAGCAGAAGAGCAGAAACTACCTTGACCATTGCAGTTTCACAGGACATTGCCAATAGGTTCATTAGGTTCACTGTATTTTCTGCTTATTGTATCAAAAACTATGTTCAAACGTTTAAAAAAATGTTTGGAAACAAATCTATACAAGCTGTGGTAACTGGGACTTTCTGACTTGCCTTATGAGGACCTGAACAGCTCTCGAAAGATTTACTCTGAATTCATCAACACCCTTTGCCAATAGGGATGGTAAAATTTAGTGTTACAGTTACAGCAAACTGTATATGATGATACCTCTCAGGTTTTAAACAGTCTCATCAGCAGATGCTATGTCTTCTAGCATTTCTGTTTTATCATGACAGCACTAGTCACCCAGACAGACAATATTATTCAATTAACCACAGAAGTGACCCATTACATCCTAGATATTTAACTGGCATAGAAGTGATTATGATGAATTTATCTACAGCACGTTTTCAATGTATTCCCACTGAAATTTATTATTTCTTTGTTTAAATTATAATATTGTCATTATTTGTCATAAATTGCTCCACTGACTGATCTCACTGCATTACATAGGGTAACTATGGTTCTGCAATACTCTCATTTTATATCCAGTCTGTTTGAAAAAAAAATAAAAATCATAAGCCCCTGAAACTTAAGGGCATAGAAATGAAAATAAAAACTAAATGCCAAAGAACAAAAACTTTTTTTTTTTAATCTATGTGCTTCTATTAGCTTGTAAGAAAACAACAGCTTTATTGCCGAATGCACTATTTTTTTCCCATTTGTCATAATTTCTTACTTATTATGACAGAACTAGTGGCTACAGCATTTTTGAAGACTAGATCCTCAGCTTGTGATGGGATGCTTCACACTGTAGCATGAGCATACACTAAGGCAGTCATTTCATTTAACTGCAAAATGGTTGAATTAGCGAATCATTTCTGACATATCAACCTCCCTTCTGCCTTGGCAACTAAACTATGAAGGGTATATTTAATTAAAAAAAAATCAAAGCTCCACAAGTGAATATAAAGGTAGAGGGAGTTTAAATATTTTCTCATGATATATGGAATTATTTGTAGCAAATAATATAAGGAAAACCCATAAACTGTTCTTTAAAAAATACATACCTCCTGTAATGTTGCTTTACAAGCACTCTGACTAGGTATAACATTTCACTGTAAAGCTCCTGGGAATGCTAAGAAATTCTGCTTTATTAATATGGAGTTTCATTATATGGAATTTCTTGACTCTCCAGAGGTGAGCAAGGATCAAGGTAATCCCCATCTGCAAACCAGAGGTATTAATAAGTAATTAAATTTTATGTGATGTTATATTAAGAGCAGCATTATTTACATATTTTGATGATGGATCATGAAATCTGTGCTGCTGATAATCTGTCAGATGTTATAAATCCAGCAGAATCCTATACAGAAATAAATGCAACATACAGGTATGAAGATTAAGGCACACAGGCAGCTATTTTTTTAACTATGACTTAGGATGATGGAGTTGCTTCCATATTCAGAGATTTGGTGACATTGTCTTAACTGATATATCACCTTGAATGACAGAAAAATTAAGCAGAAACTTTCATCATTACTCAAAGGGGATTTTGTACTTTTACTTATCTAAAAAGTGGTCATCCACTTAGATTGTAAGATGTTTGGACCAAGACTATTTCTTTGTTTTTTCCAGTTCCCATCTTCTGGTGAAAATTAATTTTTAGTTTTGCTGCTTCTGCCAATGATCTCCACATTAGTTCATCATCCAGACTGACAGCTATAAATTGACCTAATCAAAACACTGTTCCTCATCTGAACGCCTGAGCTCACAACTTGTCAGAAGGTGATCTTAGCAATGACATCTGGGCTGCAAGATGTCCCTCTGTGAGGAAGCAGGCTAGCCAAGATGGGCTCAATCAGTGTGTTTTTGTTTTTGGTGCTCTCTTGAGATTTCCTACAGAAATTGCTGACCATTTTTTGTACATTCTGGAGCAACAGGGTATTAATGGATGCTGCCCTTGGCCCACAAGAACAAGGTGGTCCTCAAGGCATCTGTCCCAGCGTAATGTGCCTCAATGTGTGAGAAAGGTGGCAATCTGAGGTCCCAAAATGTAAGACTACTTCACTGGAAAGTGAACATGGAAATGGGCTTTCCTCATTGGAAATAGTGCAGCTACACTTTTTTATATACAATATGTAAAAAATGGAGGAGAGGTTATAACAAAGTTTTCAATAACATCTTTTAAAGAAACTGGTGTGTTCATTCATACTTTATCCAAGAAATACAAATTCTAAATAAAATGTTTATATTGCTTTCATTAAATAAGATGGATTGTCAGACACCCTTAATTGCATTCTGTTGTTTTTTCCCCGCAGAGTGATATAAAGAAAACTCTATTAAATATAATATTCTCCTTTTCAAATCCATCTTGCCTGGTCTGACTTAAAGCATTCAATGACTTCATCAGCTACAACTGTTATACATAGTACATGACTGCCTAAATACAGTAATTAAGAGGTTCAAACTACTCTAAAATTAAAATGAACAAGAACCTTCTTGCAACATATTCCCCAAAGCATTTATTAAAGGAGAAAACTGTTTTATTTACACTGGTACAAATTGTATGGATATTTTGTATGGTTGTTATCTATTGGATTTTGTAGATCATAAAATCCTCTCCTCTTCCTGTTTTTATAAGACTCTTTTCTCAGCTTCATAAATTCCTGCAAGTTGCAACACACACTTTGTAAATACCCATTACTTTTAATTATAATTTTTATTTCTGCAGTCCTTTAGAGACTCACTCAGGAACCAAAGCTAAGGAAGTGTCTATAAACAAAGTGCTATTGAAAACATAGACACGGTCTTAAAGGTCTTAAAGACATCAACCTCACAAGACTTATGCATGCCTTTAGCTTTATGTATCATGAAAAAAAACAGGTCTGTGCTTTAATGTTATGTGAAAACAGCTATATCAGCTAAGAATAGACAGAAAAAATCTCACTCCCAGCTTACACACATACCAGAAAAACTTACTGTAGACTCAAATCTCTTGATAGAGCTCCATATAGATCATGGGAGGATGTGTCACACTTATACAGGTAGAAAAACTCTTTTGGCAGTTGCTGCTGAATTTCCATTTGAACATACTAGCTACTGACTCTTAGTTTTATTTCACATTTGTTTTCAATTAAGGAAAATGTTAACAATATAATGTTATCTCTTTGGAAATGAAAAGATATTTTCTTTGCTCTAAGAATACCCCATGCCATTATATAAAAATTGATTCACTTAAAAATAGCACGACATTTATGAAAAGTGTATAATTTTAATAATGAATAACAATTTTCATAATTTTAAACGCAATTTTCACATGGTGATCAACATCAACATGATAGCAATCAATATACACTGCACTTTCACATATTTCTATGTAATATAAATGTGGGGTTTTTTTGCTGGAAATCCATCAAGGCCGGAGTGTTTCTTTGCATGGAGTCCACTTAAAATATTACAAATACCTATCACTTCCTAAAATAAACAGCAATGTCAGAATAAAAATTCTGTTCTCAGAAGTGGTTTAGAAATAATCTTGAGTGACAACAATTTACTGACATTAAGAACGAAACCAAACCCAAATGTCTGGGTTAGCTACTGTATTCCTAATGTTACCAAGCAAGAGTCATTCTTTTGCAAAGAGTACTTCACAACCTCATGCGTCCTAATCCCTCCAGGAACTAAAACTTTTGTAAGTAAGCATCTTTATTTTCCTGGTTAGATGGCTAGTGGCTGATCTGTCTCCAAGAATATTATTTTACCCCATTTTACTCTGTGTAGCTTCCTATTGTCATATAGTCATAGTCTTTGAGGATCTCCCAATGAAATACTAAAATACAAATAGGCAGCTTTTTATGTTCTTTGAATTTGCATCCATATACAGTCACAGACACATACATACATATATACATATGTATATATATGTACACATATATCCAGAGGCAAAACCAAAGATAGCTCACAAAAAGGGACACATTTTGGCAGATGTGTTTGCCTGCATACCATTGAGCAAGTGAACAGATTTTGCTTCATACAATGTCTTTGTTTTCCTTTAAAGAGAGGAAAACATTTGCATTGTAAATAACTATGCATCTGCATATCAATCTTATAATTTCACCCATTCCCTATATATTCTTCAATGCTTGCAAAGCAAAACAAAAATTAATAAAAAAACCATCTCAGTCTTTCCTTAGTACAGGCTAGACCCTACTTTAAGCATTCAAGATTTTTACAGATGCTCAGCAAGAAAAAATTACAGAGCTTTTCTGAAAAAGGTATTTCAATCTCTGGGCCTTCATGTTGCTACTGCATACCCTGAAGGACTGATAGGAGTTGCACCATAATAGCCTATTCCCTGCTGTGTTGGTTTGGGATTTTTTGGTTTTGGGAGGGCTTTTTTTTTTTTTTTTTTTTTTTTTTTTTTTTTTTTTT
>VXBA01000299.1:388584-428582 GCA_013399895.1 Serilophus lunatus
CAATTTTTCATGATAGTTTCGGTTTTAAGCAGCTTTACTACAGTGATAGGATGCCCTGGTGGTGCCCAGGAGATTTTCTTTGTCAATAACTGAAAGATATAATAGTCGCCTGCTAAGCATCTGCTTGCTCAGAGATTTAAGCTGCATAGTAGCTGTCCTGAAATTGTCCTGGCTGGTTGCAGTCCAATAGCACTGTTTGCAATTGCTGTTGTTACTACTGTCATTATTATTACAGGGTGAAGATCACCCTGATGCAGAGGACAGCACAAGGTCAATTTGTTTTATGAAATCCTAGACTAGTCTTTTCTGACACTGTTAAGGCAAATTGAAATAATGCACAACTCTTATGCTTTCTCCTTACATAGAATTGAATGTAGCACATGTTAGGAATTTTCTGTCATTTTAAATCTGTAAAAATCTGCTGTGTTTTTTGGGGGGAGACGAGAAAAGTAATGAACAAAATTTAACATTCTGTACAGTCCTACATAAAAGCAGCGAGAGGAGTAAGGGCCTGTTCTATAGATCTACCCAAGGAAGTGGAGGTGCTGATCTCTTCTCCCTGATAACTAGGTATAGGACAGGTGGGAATGGTTCAAAGTCTAAACCACAAGAGGTTTAGACTGGACATCAGGAAGCATTTCTTTACTGAGAGGATGGTCAAACAGTGCAACAGGCTTCCTAGAGAAGTAGTTAAGGCCCCATGCCTGTCAGTGTAGTGGTTTGACTCTGACTGGATGCCAGGTACTCACTAAAGCTGCTCTTTCATTCCTCTCTGCAACTGGACAGAAGACAGAAAACATAATGAAAGGTTCATGGGTTTAGATAAGGACTGGGAGAGATCACTCACTGAACACCACTGAGGGCAAAACAGACTCAAAGTGGGGATATTAATTAAATTTATTGCTAAAAGAATCAGAGCTTAAGAACGAGAAGTAAAATAATCTTAAAGACACCTTTCCCCTGCCACACCTCCTTCTAAGTTCTACCTTCTCCTCCCATAGCATTGCAGGGAGGTGGGGAATGAGGGTTGCAGTCAGTTGTCATTTCTGCCACTGCTCACAGAGATGAGTCCTTCCCCTACATCCTGTGGGGTCTCTCTCATAGGAGATAGTCCTCCATGAACTTCTACGATGTGAGTCCATCCCACAGGCAACAGTTCTTCACAAATTGCTGCTATGTGGGTCCTTATTTCCGTGTGCTGCAGTCCTTCAAGCACAGGCTGCTCCAGTGTGGGTCTCCCACAGAGCCGTACAAGTACAGCCAATTCCAGCGTGGCCTCCCCTCCCCACAGATTAGCAGGTCCTTGCCAGGATCCTGCTGCAATACGGGCCTCCCATTGAGTCACAGCCTTCTCTGGGCATCCATCTGCTCTGGCATGGTCTCTTCAACAGGCTTGTGGTGAATCTCTGCACACCTGTGGTCATCCATGGGCTGCAGGGGCACAGCTGCTCCACCATGGTCTTCACCATGGGCTGCAGTGGGAACCTCAGTTCTGGCATCTGGAGCACATCCTGCCCCTCCTTCTGCATTGACCTTGGTGTCTGCATTGTTGTTCACATGTTCTCATGCTGCTGTTTGCTGTCTCCTATCTTCATCTAACACCTAGCTTCTTTTTTCTCTACTCTTAAATATGTTGTCACAGGAGTGTTACTGTGACTTCTGATTGGACTGGCCTTGGCCAGGGGTGGGTCTATCCTGGAGCCGGCTGGCATTTGCTCTACCAGATATGGGGGAAGCTTCCAGCAGCTTCTCACAGAAGGCTCCCCTGTAGCACACTCACACTACCAAAACCTGGCCACAGAGACCAAATACAAAGAGGCTTTTAGATAGTCCCCTAAACAACGTGCTTTAACTTTGTCAGCCTTGAACTAGACAAGCAGTGGGACTAGATGATCATTGTAGGTCCCTTCAAACTAAAATTCCATTCTATTCTATTCTATTCTATTCTATTCTATTCTATTCTATTCTATTCTATTCTAAAATCTGGCACATGAAAAAAAGAGCTAGCAGAAATAATGCTGAGATGCATGGAAACTAAGAAAGCAAGAAGTAATCCAGTAATTTTAAAATATATTCAGACTCAAATCCATCAAAATAATACCATGGAAAATTACACCAATGTCCCTAAACAAGAGATAATAGACAAAGCAGACTCTACATACATTGGTTTAACCATCTAGAGACTATTTTGCCAAATCACATTCTGCCAGAAGAGTAAGGAAACCCTAAGCCAAACCAAACCAAAAAAATCTAACAAAAAACAAACTAATTATTTTTTAAAAAGGGAGAAAAATTATCAATTGAGAAAGATGTTTAAATAAATGATTATTATTAATCTTAATATTAAATAAGTTCTGGCTTAAGTACACAATCTACAGAGGGCAACTAGAACTGTAATGCTCTCCTAAACCATACCACTGGCAAATAGTAAGACTCTGTCCTTCATTTTGTAGAATTTTTGCATTCTATAAGGTATGATGTTGAAAACAGTTTCTGTATTTAAAGAGTCCATAGTTTATTCCGTATATTATCTTTTTCAAAGAAGCAATACCCTACACATGCATAATTTTTATCAATAAATGGAACTGGGTTTAATTCATCTACATTGCAAAATAGGTTTTATATATGGTGTAGAAGTTTCCATTGACTTTTTTCCCTGAGACATATTCAGAAGCAATATGGAACTGAAGTGATATAAAACATGGATAGGTTCTATATTTTTTATCATTTACATTTTTAAAATACTTATAGCATGAAGGGCACTAAATATTGCCAGAGTTGCAGCTATTTTCTCTGTTTCCACTGTTCATCCTCAGTTAATATGCCTCATTTAAGATTAATAGATTACTCAATATACCCCGTAACAGATTTTGAATTGTTTGAGTTGCATTTCAACTTTAGTCATGGAAGGTGAAGGCAAGGTGTCTGGGTTTAAAGACAGATATTGGTGCAGGGACTCCAATAAAATTAGCCTGCCCTCTCCTCTTATTCTGCCCTAATATAGAGAAACAATATGAGAGGATATAAAAGTGAAAAAATAACAGCTTACTGACAAGAAAATAGCAGCACCACAAAGATATAAGGAAAATAGCTTACCCACATATAAATGAGTTCACCCTGTCAAGTGGTCCTCCAGGAACAAAAAAGAAAGAAAATGGTAGAGGGTCCTCCCTGCCAGCCCTCTCTTCCCAACTAAACAAAAGAAACAGTGAGAGAACAGAGGCAAACCCAAAACCTCAAGAATACTGTTTTTCACAAGAAGTTACACCATTAAACTGGCCACTCTATGTCACCCAGTTAGGTTTGGATCTTAACTGCAGCGGTGCTGTTAGTTCAAAGTCTCTTTGTTTCCTGCCATGTGGTGCCTCCAGCACAGTGAGTAGCTCCACTTGGCTTGGCTGGGCTATAGGCATTGTCAGTCCAGCAGTCCAGGCACTGGCAGGGGTCCCTGGCATGGGCAGCAACAACTGTTTGTTTCACTTTAGTTCTCTTACTGGCAGTGGTTGCTGGGGTTGGGCTCAGTGGAAGTAGTGGCAGCAGCTGGGTTGACCTCAGGCCACTTCAACCCCAGCACCCCTTGGGTCCCCTCGGCTTTGGTGTGAAATGATGGTGAGACGATGATCTGGGAGGTAGGTCTAGGCTCAGTGGGAGCAGCGAGGGCAATGTCTGGGGCCTTGGCCAAGGATGGTGCCATGATGACCCTCTAGGCAGCTTCTCCATAGTTCCAGAGAAGAGAGAGAGAGGAGAGGAAGTTCCACTTCTTCTCCACCATGTTGTTTTTCTTTTCCTCTTCCTGTTCTATCTGGTAGGGGGGAGAGCGAAGAATTTGTGCTTAAAGAGACGGTCCCTCTAAAAACAATGTTGGAAATAGGGAATAAAATACAATCAACTTCTTGTAACTATAATGCAAGAACTGAGAGAATAATGAAAGATCCGTTGCAGATCAGATTTCAGAACCTGAGGTCTAAGTAACCTGAAGGTGCACAAGTTCCTGACACCTGAGGGAATATATCCACAGTTCATGGGAGAACATCATGATGGATGAAGTAAGTGACTAAGACACTATCCATCGTATTTTAGAAATGATGGCAGTTCATTGAAGTTCATGCTGTCTGTAAAAGGAGAACATAACCCCTATTTTTGGGGGTTTTTTTGGGTCTTTGGGAAGACCCAAGGAACCACAGGCCAGTCAGTCTAACATCAGTGCTTGGCAAGGTTACAGAGAAGACTCTCCTGGAAACTATGGCTCATGGCAAATAGAGGTGATTGGTCAAAGCCAACATGGATTCACTACGGGAAAATCATGCCTGACAAAACTGGTGGCCTTCTGTGACAAGGTTAGAGAACTGGTGGATAAGGGAAGAGTAGCTATCCCGGCTTGTGCAAAGCATTTGACACTGTCTTGCATGACATCCTTATTTCTGTACTACACAGGCATGGATTTGATGGATGGACCACTTGGTGGATAAGGAATTGGCTGGATGGTCACACTCAAAGTTTTGTGGTCAATGTCTGGATGTCCAAGTGGAGACCAGTGACAAGAGGTGTTCCTCAGGGGTCATTATTGTGTCCTGCAATGTTTAACATCTTTTTGGTGGCTTGGACAGTGAGATCAAGTACACCCCCAGCACATTTGCAAGGACACCAAATTGTGTGGTGAAGCTGACACACTGGAGTGAAGGGATGACATCCAGAGGGACCTGTGCAGGCTTGAGAAGTGGGCCCACGGGAGCCTCATGAAGTTCAACATGACCAAGTGCAAGGTCCTGCACCTGGTTCAGGACAATCTCAAGCACAACAAGAAGCTAAGCAGAGAACGGATTAACAGAAGCCCTAAGGAGAAAGAATTGGGGAAATTTGTTGACAAGAAGTTCAACACAGCCTAGCCATGTGTGCTTGCAGCTCAGAAAGCCAACCATATCTTAGGTTGCATCAAAAGAAGTGTGACCAGCAGATTGAAGGAGGTTATTCTTCCCCTCTAGTCCACTTTCAGGAGACCCCACATTGACTACTGCATTCAGCTCTGGGACCCCCAACATGAAAATGACATGGATCTGTTTGAGTGAGTTCAAAGGAGAGCCACAAGGATAATCAGAAGGCAGGAATACCCCCCTAGAGAAGACAGGTGGAGAAAGTCAATGACATTCAGCCTGGAGAAGAGAAGACTTTAGGAAGACCTTCCAGTACCTGAAGGGGGCATTCAAGAAAGCAGGAGAGGGACTTTGTACAAGGGTAGAAAGTGGTAGAACAAGAGGGAGTGGGTTTAAACTGAAAGAGAGTAAGTTTAGGTTGAGATACTAGGAAGAAATTCTTCACTGTGGAAGCAGTGAGCTGCTGGAACAGGTTGCATCCAAAGTTGTGGATGCTTCATCCTTGGATGTGTTCAAGGCCAGGTTGGATGTTGCACTAAGCAACCTACTATATTGAAAGGTGTTGCTGCCCATGGCAGAAGGGTTGGAACTAGATGATCTTCCAACACACACCATTTTGTGATTTATTCATTGCTCATGAAAATAACATAAAACCCTATAGATTTTTCATAAAATGGTATTCCAATTTCTCTTTATGATTATTATTATTATTTGCAGCTGACTTTTAGAGCAGAAATTGTCCATTCTGCCATATTGAATGGCAATTTTGGGAAAATTTTTGTAGGAAAGACATGAAAGATGAAGTAACAACTTCTGTAAACACATCTTTAGCTATATTCAGAAGAAATAAGCTGTCAGGCTTAAGTACATACCCAGAATATGTGAGAGGCTTGAACTTCAGCCTGACATAAGTATATTTTTAATTGGACTATGTTTTAAGTCATATGATAATTTTTATAGATTTTTGAGCCTTTTTTAATGTACATTACTTTTATGAATTCTTATTTTTCTGAGTAAAATCATAATGTTACCTGTTAAAGACATGTATGTGATATTGCAACCCTACCTTTCATGTTTCTGCTCTTTAGAATGCTTTATGTTTTCCATTCTGCTATTATCACTGGAAAATAGTCAATTATATATTCATGAGATTGAGCTATGTCAAATATGCATGGCAGAGAAGATACATTTTGTTAAATGTCAGATAATACTATCCATGTTCAATATGCAGGTTGTATAACAAAGGGTATCTATTCCTACCCACCTCACCTGTACGACATGCTTTTGAATAGTGATCTTATTGTGACCTTTCTGCTCTGAAGCTGTGAATTTTCACAGTCATACCAGCTGTGATGACTTACAGAATTTCTTTCAGTGAAGACCGAAAAACCCTCACAAATGAGTATTTTATATTGAAACAGCAGAATGGTTACACAAAGTGTGGCAAATCTAGAAATATGCTGTGAGATATTGCTACATTTTACAAGATAACTGTACTTAGGTCTCCTTTTTTGATCTCTTGGGGTTATTTGAGGTAAACGGGGTGTTGCTTCTCACTAGTTAATAACCAGTTTCTCTCTTCAGATGGAGAAAAAGAAGACTGCTTTAAATACAAGTCTCATGAGGGGCAGCTGAGGGAGCTGAGTTTGTTTAGCCTGGAGAAAAGGAGTCTCAAGGGAGACCTTATCGCTCGCTACAACTGCCTAAAAGGAGATTGTAGTCAGGTGGGGGGGTTGATTTCTTCTCACAATTGAGAACTGATAGAACGAGAGGAAATGGCCTCCAAGATGCACCAGTGAAGGTTTATATTGGATGTTAGGAAAAATGGAGTTGTCAAGCATTGGGATAGGCTGCCCGTGAAAGTGGTGGAGTCACTATCCTGGAAGTTATTTAAAAGATGTGTAAATATGGACTCAGGGACATAATTTAGTGGTGGACTTGGCTATGTTAATGGTTGGACTCAACAATCATAGAGGTCTTTCCCAACCTGAGTTAATTCTATGATTTTATATATTTTTATTTACAGATACAATGTGGAGGTAAAGGTGAGGTCACTGAAATATTCTGTGTAAAATAAGAAAGTCTTCTTTTAAGAAAGAGTATTACTTTACAAATTTTGAAAGTATATAAACCCTATTTTTTACTGAATTTCTCATATATATGCTTCACATATAACTCATTTTGGATAGTTTATGATCTCATCTATGGGGTATGAGGTCAGATTTAGTTAAGGAATGACTTACTGTGCAGCTCCTGCTTCTGAAGTGTTTTAAAAACAGGATAGGCACTTATTTGCAAGGTTGCCATTTTGCCTGTGTATCTATTTCTTGTGTCAGCTACACTTCTGAGGAACCAAAAATTCTTTAAAGCGTGAGAGTATTTTATCTGAGATTGGTTTGTGATTGTGCTTGCAAATAGTCTGGTTTAACAGATTTTAGCTGATTTTCTATGTGGTCTTTTTGACAGTTCCAGATTTCAGGCACTTGAAACAAGAATTAAGAATCATGTTTTGATGCATCTTCATCAGTCAGAACAATCTGCTTTTTATTCTTTAGAAAGAGACAAAAGAGGAAGATATGTGTGACATATTTCATGGCTGGCAGGGCTTCTGCCTTTACAACAAACAACCTTAATATATATTCATCATATAAATATTAAGACTTAGCAAACTAACCATCTAGCCTGGGATATCAAGAGAACATGGTATGAGTTTCAAACCATTGTAGAAAAGGTGAAGTGAAAAGGTAATATCTTTCATCTTATCTCTCACCTTTTTATATTGATAACATTTTTACATTAGCTAGGAAAATCTTGATAGAGACCTCATTTTTCAGAGCTTTTTATTCGTAATTTGTTGAGAGAGATTGATATCTTAGTAGTAAGACTGGTTATCCTCAGGACAACTTGCTTCCTGAGCTGGCAGAAAGGATGGGGAGCAGAACATCCCCACTATAATCCAGGAGGAAGAAGTGACATGCTGAACCACTTAGATGGTCACAAGTCTACGGGACCACATGGGATTCATCTCAGGGTGATAAAGGAGATAGGGGAAGAGCTCATTAAGCCACTTTTTATCATTTATCAACAGTCCTGGCTAAACAGGGAGATGACTGGAAGTTGGCCAGCGTGACACCTGTCCACAAGAAGGGCTGGAAGGAGAAGTTGGGGAACTGCAGGCCTGTTAGACTGGCATCAGTGCCTGGCAAGGTTATATAATATATCATCTTGATTGAAGTGATATGACACATACAGGACAACAAAGGATCACACCCAAACAGCACAGGTTTAGAAAGGGCAGGTCCTACCTGAATAACCTGATCTCGTTTTATGATGAGGTGACCCACCTAGTGAGTGAGGGGATGGCTGTGGTTCTAGTCTACCTTGACTTCGGCAAAACCTTTGACGCTGTCTCCCATGGCATGCTTCTAGAAAAGCTGCCAAGTGCACCTTTCACTTGGTTAAGAACTGGCTAAATGGCCAGGCCCATAGTGTGGCGGAGAACGGTGCTGCATCCAGCTGGCATCTAGTCACTTGTGGTGTCCCCCCAGGGATCAGTGTTGAGCTCAACCTTGTTTAATATATTTATTGATGATATGGATGAGGGAATAGAGTCCACCATTAACAAATTTGCACACAACACCACATTAGATTGGAGTATTGATCTGCTGGAAAGTAGGAAGGCTCTGCGGGGGGGACTCGGACAACAGCAGCTAACACAGGCCCAGATAGTCAAGAAGGCCGATGGCATCCTGGTCTATATCATGAATAGTGTGGCCAGCAGGATCAGGGAAGTGGTTCTTCCCCTGAACTCAGCACTGATGAAGCCACATCTCAGTTACTATGTCCAGTACTGGGGCCCTCAATTCAGGAAGGACATTGAGTTGCTGGGTCCAGAGAAGGGCAATGGAACTGGTGAAGAGTTTGGAGTGCATGTCCTATGAAGAGAAGCTGAGGCAGCAGGGGTTGTTTAGCCTTAAGAAAAGGACACTCAGAGGAGATCATATCATTCTTTACAACTACCTGAGAGGAGGTTGTAGCTGGGTGGGGATTGGCCTCTTCTCCCAGGCAACTATCAATAGGACAAGAGGACATAGTCTTAAGCTGTACCAGAGAAGGTATGGTTTGGACATAGGAAAGAATTTCTTTTCAGAAAGGATGATTAGACATTGGAATGGGTTGTCTAGGGGTGTGGTGAAGTCACCATTCCTGGAGATGTATAAGGAAAGACTGGATGTGGCCTTTAGTGCCGTGGTCTAGTTGACAAGGTGGTGTTCAGTCATATGTTGGATGATCTCAGAGGTCTTTTCAACATAATTGATACTGTGATTCTGTGATATAAGACATCAGTGTCCAGAGGGTGAGAACAGTCAAATACTTTTCTGGTGACTAATAAAGGCACAACCAAAGAAAAGAAGAATGGATCAACTGCTTCTTACTGTCCCTTTAGTCTGCTGAAGATTCTAGAGTAAGAAACTCTGTGGTTGTCAGTGGATTAAAACTACGGCCTCAGGGGAATCACAATCTCTATCTGATCATCACTATATCCTGGATTTCAACTTCAGATGCTGCATCTTCAGGGCATGAATAGCACCATTGGTCTTGATGTATATCTATAAAGTTTTAACTGTGCATTTAAAGTGCTAAATTATGAGCTGCAAAACTTTAAGTAGTGTCATCTTAGACCCCAATGCCAGCTTCTATGAGATTGTAAGAGACAGTATGTTTTCCAAGAAGTTAAGTTTATTTATAATTGGAAAACAATTCTGAATAATTTCCTCAATACAATGATGTGCAATGTTTGAGATTATAAATGGTTCTGTGACATATCACATTGGATGAGTTATAGATTTTAACTGTCAGAGAAATAGATTTCTAATTGACTATTAAGTATTCCACCAAATAACTCCAAAGAGAGACAAATACTTACAGAAAAAAAGTAAGATTTATTCATACAACATTACATATTTAGGTAACATTTGAGTGCTAAGTAACTATACAGACAGGAATTAGAAACAAGTGTGTTCACGTTAATTTCTATCAGTTTGGAAAAATAAATAAATAAGTAGACTATTGCAATTTGTGAATGTAATTTAGAGCACAGAGGAAATAAGCAAGCACTGAACCCTTTAATAATCCTGGTGTGCACAATCATGATTCAGATTAACACGTTTACCTTTGAAATGTGTCTTCTTTTTCCCAGTGAGAAGGCTAGTGAAAGCAAGACAGGCACACACTCACACACATATGTCCGTGTGTTTGTGTGCATACACACACAAGTGTATATTTTGTTCAGAAGTTAATTTTTTTAACAAGGTGAAGAATAATGTATACCTTTTACACTGTACTGGTGCTATACAGCTGTGCTATATGTAGAACAACTAAATGCTGTGACACTCACTGCAAAAAATTCCCTGCACATGTCATTGAACAGCTCATGCCACCTTCACTGACCTATTCAGAGGAATACATCATTTAACCCATAGCTTTTTGGCAATACAAATTTTCACCAAAGAATCTCGTTAATATACTGCATCAAATGCTACTATGTTGTATACACTGAATCAATAACTCCAGCCTGATGATATACACAAGTGTTACAAGGATCTAATACTGAACTTCTAAGTGCCTAAATTGGACAGCACATATAACTATGGTTCAGATATCATAGAATCACAGAAGCAATCAAATCAGAAATGGAAGATTGTATTAGGAAGAAATTCTTTACTGTGAGGGTGATGAGGCACAGGAACAGGTTGCCCAGAGAAACTGGGGGTGCCCCACCCCTGGAAGGGTTCAAGACCAGCTTTGGTGAGGCAAACCTGGTCCAGTGAAAGGTGGGTTGGAACTAGGTGATCTTTAAGGTGCCTTTCAACAAAAACTATTCTATGATTCTATGTTTGATCTGAAAGTTCCATAGAAAGGTACAATAAATTGACATTGCTAGACACTAGAGCAATAGATCCTTAAGTATTCTTAGGTATATATGCAGTACCTCCTATAAAACTTTTTTGGACTATGCAGCTAAGGAATCTGAATTTAGTGCACCAAGTGTATTTATATTAGATGGAAGTCTCCCTGCATAGGTCCTGGCCAGTTCCTCCTCAAGGAGTATTGCAGCACTCATTGACCATATATTAAGTAGATGACATAACGGAACATTATCATTGGGACTTACAGACCACTTCTTTAGCTTGCATATTTATGTGAATGCCAAAAATATATTGTGACATGCAAAAGCTACTTTTGTGGGGAAATATCCTAAATATTTATTGAAGTACAATCAACTCCTCCAAGACAAGAGGGAAGCTCACCTGGATGAAGGAGATTACTTCGGAGAACTTTCATGGTATACCCAGAAATTCCCAGTAGACAGAAAAAGTGGTTGAAAGCATTGGAACAGATTATTTTAATTCCTAGTAGTAATCCACCTGCTGTGCATTACATAGACATAATCTGTTAAATCTCATTTGGTTTCTTAATTATTGCATAAAATAACTACAATTGAAATGAAAAAAAAAAGCTTTTTCTCATTAAAAAAAGGCAAGCTTTTCTTTTTGTTTGATTGTTCTTCAGTGAAAAATTTATCCCTTAAATACTAGATTAAAAAGGTCCCCATATGGGGTTGGAGCTCTAGGTAGTTTTGGAGAAAGGCATTAATGGAGCAGCATAAATGGAGGAGGACAAAGCAGACTTTACAAATTAGTTCAAATGTAAAGGGTTAACAGAAAGCATTTTCTATGTGGCAGCCTTCTACATTGGCTTGCTACAAGAAGGATCTGTAGATCATTCAGACATTTATCTGGATTGTTTCAGTAACCTTGAGTTGAAACAAAGTTTGAATTAGATTGCTGTAAAATTTTGCCATGGTTAGTACATTTATACATTTAATATATATACTGTATGTTCATGATTCCATAAGTATTTTGCCCTGGCTTATTCTATTTCTATAAGCAGTCTTAAACACTTGATTGCAGTATTTTTTTTTTTTCAAATGAAGTAAGTCATATTCAAATTCTGGTCAGAAATGAGTCTTTTCAGTACACTAAAGCATGTTGTGTGTAGAAATAGCATTCATACATAAGAAATCTTGAGGTAAATTTTTAGCTTCCCTCATGTTTACTTCAGTATCAATTGCATCCTTATCTCTCAATAGAAGATAGGGACTTTTTTCAGGATGAAAAAAGGTACTTCAAATATTTCTAAAGAGATATTTAAAAAAATCTTATCACCCCTATGTTAGCTAATAATACTTCAAAGCAAAAAGTTTTATTCCCACAGTCACCTCCCTCATTTAATGGTGAAGAATTATTCTGACATCAATAAATATCTTCATAATGAAACCAATGTCCTTTTTAATGAAAAAAAGAAGATTGATTCAAACACTGAAGTTCCTTAAGCTTGTTCATTGACTGAGGAATATATTGTATAGATTGAGTGCGTCACCTGACCTTAGTGAAGCAGCAGCGTACTGATGAGTTTCAGCACCAAGCCTAGGTCAGAAAACTTAAAAGCAATTTTGCATTTACAGTCTATACATCATCTGAGTTACATGCTGGGATGACTCTTAAAGGTATCTCATCTATTCTTTCTCTTTTACTTACATCCTCGTTTCCATGAAAAAGAAATGAAGAAGAATATTCCTAACAAAACCCAGTACATACTCCAGAGCTACTCACTCTGGACAACCTGGAGATCAGGTCAATATGAGGGCCCCAGAATGCCATAGGTAAATGTGTGAGTGTATTGTTGCATAGAAGGTAGTGTCTGCCTATATTTGGAAAGCACCATTTTGCATTCAGATATACTAGTGTAAAGTAATGAAGTCCCCTGTGGTAAATGTCAATCAATACCTATTCCAAGGTTAAAGAACAACCAGCAGTTCTGTGATAGGAATTCAAAGCACAGAATCAATTCACTTTCATTTTGCTTAGTGCCTTATTTTTTTTTTTTAACTGTCTTCTAAAGGATGTTTATGAGTTTCAGTGAAACTTGGTGTGAATTTACTGTATGTTATACAATGCTATTCAGTGGTCCCCATTTACGTGTTTGGGTGTACACATATATATCCGTGTAGAAATAGCAAGTGTGGCGTGTGGGTTAAGAAGATTTGTAAGTTTTTATTTTATCACTGGCTGATTTATTGCACAAAATTATTGAACTATTAGTGCTAATTACAAAGCATGCAACACTTCATACTGTAACTATGCTTGATCTACAAGGTTTCTCATAATTCATCTCTAGTATAATTGTGTGTGGATATAGCTGATGAGCAAATCAGATTTAAACCAGTTGCCATGTTAATGGACAAGCAGCATGGATCTACCATTACAATGACATTTCAGTAATACATGTGTATTTGCACGTGTACATATATAGAAATAGGGTTGTGTCTAATTCATTATAGCAGAAGGCAGTCCTTACATGGATGCATATATATCATATATATATCTATACTGAAAGAGAACACATGGATCAATGATGGGATTTTGGTTCATTTAATGCTAATTATGAAAGTTTCTTTCAGAACACTACTTTAAAATTAGTAAGTGTCAGAATCTCAAATGAATTGTGTTTATGTTCATGTCAGGTAACAGTTTGTCAAATTACAGGACAAAGCATGGAGCAGATTTGAGTTCTGATGATAGAAAAATGCAACTCTGCTTCAGTGGTAAGTAGATACATCTGTAACTGCCTTTGCTTAGTAAAATCTCACTTTTTCAGAAAATATAAGTGCGGTCAAATTCTAATCCAGTCTCACTAACATAGTTTAACCAGCTCAGAATATACTAAAAGTCAACACAGTTTCCTTTAATGTTATATGAATGTTTATCGCAAGGCCAGGTATACCATCATAATGTTCCAGATCACTTTATAGAGCCCATGATCCAGATAAATGTGCTTAGAATCAACTGGAACTGCCACAATAAATCCCAGAAAACCATCTCTCTGGATGATAATCAGTAGCAAAATTAAACTATCACATTATACACATTTATCTCCATTTATACGCTTTGCCAAGTGAAGCCACAACTAAGGAATGGGCTTTTTTTAATGTATTTTCAAGGTTACACCATGTACTTGTTTCCCCTGAAATGGCTATAAATTTGCTGAATGCACCCATATGACCAAACAATCGATAACAAATGGATTCTCTGAAGTAATCTAAGATAATGCGCTATGTTTCTAATTCTGCATCTTAACTTTTAAAATTATTTTGTTTTCTGTGGTGATGATGAAACTGTGATAAAACATACAGGTGGCCCACAAATATAACACAGAGACACACAAAGAGCAATAATCACTCACTTCACTGTGTTCTGGGAATGAGCACATACACTTATATGCAGAATCTACAATTAAAATTCCAATTAGGAGAATGTTTACTTTGTCCACAATTAGGCAAATTACTGCTGAGGAATAATTTAACTAAGAAATTTAGGGTCCATGGGGAATAGGAAGAAAAGCTTTTATGTCTGATGAAGTCATAGAGATAATTTAAGAAAAACAAAACAAATACAAAACAAAAAAACTCTCACCCAATGCAATAATTTGATTTTCTTTTCAGGATGTTGAAGGTGTTACTTCACTGTAACATCAAGGTGAGGGAGAGTGGAGAATCACACTTTCATTGAAACATAATTTTTCATCTAAGGTAGTCCAAAGTATTCCGTATCATTTCTCATACACTGCTTTGGGTTATTCTCCCTCTTCTAAACAAGTGCAAATGGAGATATAAAAAGTTTAATTGACTCAAGTCTATCAGTCCAGTTATAGGCAAAAAACTGAACAACCTCCAAGAGGTTTCCACATATCTGTTCTCTGAATCTCAAGCATGAAATATTTTAATATGCCTTTAGTTGTCAATGCTCTTGAGTATTTTTTTTGTGCAAATGTTTTACTTTGCTAGAGTAGTTAGCTTATGAGTTTGGAACTTTTTCCTTTTTTCTTTCTATTCTTTGGAATAATGTACCAAGAATGATAAAATGATTCTTGCTTTTTCTTTTTTAATTTCTCAAAAGATGAGCTCTGAATAAATGTTTATGCAAATGGCGTTAAAATTTGATTTTCTTACACATAGAAAAGTTTTTCCTATACCTATGCTTTCAGAGTCAAAACTCTGAGGCTTACAAACTTGGATATAAAGAAAAAATTTCTTCACCAAATGGGCTATCAAGTATTGCAATAGGTTACCCATGGTGCTGGTTGTCACAATCTCTGGGAGTATTTAAAAGATGTGTAGATATGACACTCAGGCACATGTTTTAGTGGTGAACTTGGCACTATTAAATTAGTGATCTAACTCAGTGATTTCAGAGGTCTTTTTGAACTTAAATAATTCTATGATTCTATGAATATGAAGGCGATAGTTTCTTAAAACTCATTTTGTCTCGTAATGAATTGTCATATGTTTCAATTGTTGCTCAGATAAGGTCTCCAGGAGGATGCAGACCTATGCATCTCCAAATAGCTGGTTTTTGTTGTTTGGGGTTTTTNAGTGGGATTTTTGTGTGCGTGTACTTAGAACGCTGTAACAGCTGCCACTTCTACTGAATGAATTATACTGGAAAATTTGTACTGTACAATATGCTGAATAATAACTCTGGTTTAATTTGTGCATTGTTTATTGGCAGCAATCTGTGACAGTATCAACTTCTAATGTAATTACTGACTATCTCAAACTGACATTGACTGATACATTGCAGCAGGCTGATCGGCAATTATTGTAGTGTCCACAACATCATGTTCTGTGCTCAATAAAGTTACCAGTGCAATCTTTCTGGAGCTTCTGGAGGTAGAGGGGATGTGTATGTAAATCTGCCTTTTAATTAGATCTATATTAGGATGTACTTTTCAGCTCATCTCTCAGCTTGTTAATATTTCTGTTAGGCTATATGTTTCTAAGTTGTGTTCATGTAGAAAAAACACAGAAAAAGCCTATCTGAATGGGCTACTCAGATAGCTGTGACCATCCACTATGTTTGCCCAGTTCTGACTGATTGACCTGCTCAGACCCGGAAAACAAAGTGATAGAGGAACTTTGTTGTGTGACTCTCACTGCACTGACTTCACCTCTCATGTAACACAGGTATACTGGGAAAGCAGAAGTTGATACAATCCATTTACCTCATATATATATGAAAGCCAAGGGGATTGTCCTCATCTCTATGATTAATGGTGCCATTAGTGGTTAATAATGACAATATATACACAGAAGATAATGTGCAGCCCCTCAGAGGTGGAGTAGAACATCCAGAGATGTGATGGTGTAGTGGAAGTGGCATTGTTAGATGAGGGAGCCAGGTCACCATCTTCCTGAAGGGTGGGAGCAAGTGTCCCCTTTCTTAGAGGTAGACTGTGTGCTAATAGTCAGCATTGGGTAGAGAGTTTGCTTGGTATTATGAGTATATTGTGTGTCCTGCCTATTAAGATTTAAGCTGTGTGTTGCTGGGTGGTATAGTTTGGTTATTCCGGCTACACTAGTTAAACTTCCCTGTAACAAAAAATCAGAGATGAAAGGCTTGTTTTAAAAAATTAACAAATACGCAGCCAAAGCCTGAGCACAAACACTTTGCAAATTAAACCAAAAGCAGCAAAGGAATTAATACTGTTATCATAGAAGATATTTTCCAGGACATCATTAGATCCTATCTCCTTTCTATACAAAATTCACAAAAATAGAATTAAATATCAAATCAAATGAAATGAAGTAAAAGAAAAGTATATATTCTGATTATAATTCTTAAGCAAATGAAGGACTTCAAACTAAATAATAAAATGAAATCAAATAACTTGTGACACTACACATTACGCGTATTTTCCAGGCAGCTGAAAACATTTGTCGGTGTTACATGCCGTTACTTTTGATGATTGGTACCAAGTTGTCATGATTTAAAGTTCTTGGACTTGTAGCTTAATATACATTTTTCTCTGTGACAGTTACTTAGTTAAAATTTATTATCAGGAATGAATAGTATATTGGTGTTTCAGGACTTTTTAACGTTTCTCTTCTGTAGGGCTGGGATTTTTTATACTTCTGTGTAGCGTGTGTATCTGTCATTGCAGATTTTCTGTGCTGTACCCAGTTCAGTTTCATTCTTCCTGCCTGAGCTTGGTATCTGCAGAGTTGAATAGTAAATGTGTTGGAAAACTTAAATTAGTGATGTTTTATCAGATCTTAAGTGCTCACTACATTTAATTTTACTTATATCTTCAATATGTTGCAGAAAAAACCCACTTTTAAATCCTAGCAGTTTTGATGTAACAGTAAAAAAGGTGGAGAAGACTGAAGCAGGAAATTATATCGAGTAGTACTGAAGACAGATTGTATAATCAGAAATCCCTATGTGCCACTGCCATATTCATTTATCATTACGAGGCACATTTCAAAACAGAAAGGCGAGTAAACTCTTTCTTCACTTGTATAGAAAAAGGAGTTGAAAAGCACAAAAAAGTATTCTTTGTTAAAGATCACAGATCTGTTTTTCTTTTGTTAATTTATCTGTGATATACAATAGAAAATATATTGAATATTACTGTGTACAGAGCATGCATAGTTTATTCATTCAGACCTTGCCTTGTTGCAATATGCAGATATCAGAAATGTGTACTCCTTTTTCTGAATTCCTTGTTTAGAGGAAGTGATTCCTTTCCCTAGAATAAACAGTACTTATGGTGAAGGAATAATAACCCTGTCAATGGAAGACTGCAAAAGAGTCTTATAGAGGGCTATATTTCTTCTCAAATAAAGAGTAACATTTATACATAGGTAGCAAACATTGTTGAAAAACACCTGGAGGTCAGCACAAATGGACAGCTCTTAAATTTTTGTCACTCATAAATGAGATGCTTTGGGGAGTGATATGCTAATACTGAAATTTTTTCATTGACTTATGCTACAGTATCTGACTGTGAGGTAGAATTCCATTTGTCAGCACAATTTCATGGAGAAGTAGTTCAGAAAGTATATTGAAGATAGTTGTATATATTTATATGGCAACTCATCTTAAGTTCAATGCAGTTAGTTTCACACAAAACAACATCTTGGCATAGAATGAACTCTGACAGTCTGGTAAAGTGAATTTATTACTGTTGCCCATTTTTTATGATGTACCAAAGACTTAGAAATCCCCTTTAGGTTCAATCTCCACCACCTGGGTTGTATAGACAGACAAAAATAAGAAAATTCTGGACTCCATAAACTTTGCAAGTGACTTTTCCAAGCTCCGATCCCCTTGACAAGAACAAGTCTGTTAGTTTTTCAGGAAGCAGTATGAACATAGAGGTTACCTTGCTGAAATCCTGAACATGAGTTAAAAGATACATCAGGTATGTTAATATAATAGTATGTTATAAGGATTGTAAATAGGTGAACAGACATATACTGTTCTGGATCCATAATATTCAACCTGTAACTAAGAAGGAACAATAGTCAGAAATTCACAGATAAACTGTAAGATGCCTCTAATGACTTCTTACACCTATGATATGAAAATTTAAACCAGAGGTTTTACTGTACAATCATAGAACCATTCAGTTTAGAAAACACCTTTGAGATCATTGAGTCAAACCATTAACACAGCCAAGTTCAACACTATATTCTTAAGTGCCACATCTAAACACCTTTTAAATACCTCCAAGGTTGGTGATTCCACCACTGTACCTGTTCCAGTGCTTGCCAATCCTAATGGTGAAGAAATTTTTCCTAATATCCAATATAATCCTCCCCTGGCACACCTCTGACGGTGTTTTCTCTTGTCCTCTTCCTTGCTACTTGAAAGTACTGACTAACCCCCTCTTTGCTCTTTCCTCCCAGGCAGTTGTAGAGTGATAAGCTTCCTCCTAAGCCTCCTTTGCTCCAGGCAAAACAACCTCAGCCCCCTCCTTGCACTGAGGGGCCCAAAACTGATCATATGATGCAAGATGGGGACTCAGCGGTGCAGGGAGATAGCCGGTGCCCTAGTCCTGTTGGCCACACTATTTCTGACACAAGAATTTTAATTTCTGTTTTTCTCATGAAGACAGGATTCACTTACTGAGGGAAGGATTATATTGTGAGTATAGACTGGAGAAAAACACATTTTGCCTTCTTTAATTGGCTCTTATTTGCATATAAGCACATTACTTGAAGGCAGTTTTAGAAGTTCCCCTTAATACTTGAAATCTCATTTCAAGTATTTGGACACAGTATCAAATAGCTCAGTCTACAGGACCACAATTATGACTTGCAAAACACACATTATATCTTTATTCTCTCATTTATCTTTTTAGTTAGTATAAAGTAGTCTGCATCTTATGAATAAGCATATTTTTATCACACATAAACATTTCCTTACCTATACAATACAACTAGTTTTATAACCAGCTTCTTAATTATTACCTTTTTGGCAAAAACCCCATATAATTCCTCCATTTTCTTAAACACTTAACTTTTACTTAAATCTTTCAAATGCCTTTTTCCATGTATATCCTCTGAACAAACGTCATTCCACCAAGTCAGCACAGAAACTCAAAGCGCCATTCAGAATGTCTATGTTTTCTGTTGTACACACTTCTGTCCAAGGGATCATCATGGTAAATCCATGACTCTTCAGACTTTATGACAGTTCTCCACATGAACACTTTTGCACAACAAAGCACGTAATAGAGAGTCATTTGTCATATTTGTAAGTATTTGTAAGAATCAGTTTTAAGAAAAATGGCAGCTATAGTTGTTATTTGTGCAAAGAAATATTTCCAGACACTTTTATACTTTCAAACATGTCCATGCTCCTAGAGGTAGTATTTTTAAAATATATCTGCCACAGACACGGTTACTTGGAGCAACTACTGTGATCAGAAATAGCTAGAACACTACTTTAAACACTGTAAACTCAGAAACTTCACATTCAAGTTATTTCCACTTACTGGTTTGTTTATTTAGTTGTTTGGCTGGTAGGGTTTCATTGTAGTTGTTGTTTTCCATTTGGTTTTAAAATAATGTAAATATGATTTTTATTTTTAATTTTTCTATTTTTGATAGTCAAAGTTTCTAAAAACTGACACCTTTATTTAATTTTCTGATACCCAGGCATTGTATATTCCTAATTTTTAAATTAAATTTTAGAATACAATCACCTATTTCTATTCACATTTTTTATTCAGAGAGGTTTTTAAAGATGTTATTTACAAAGAAGAAATTATGGTTAGATTTTGGAAAATGACATGTTACTCATAAAATATTTTCCATTTAAAAGTGTCTCCTGAGGGCAAAAGCCATTACTGGTAGTCATTTAATGAGAACAGTCACTCTCTTAACTGTATATTTTGCTGAAGAATAGTTTGCATTTTGCCTCCAACACCTAGGTGATTACGCTTCTTTAAGATTCACTATACATGAAAAGTAAAATAGTTCTGGTTAACTTCGTGGGGTCTTTTGATGTTTCTTCATGCACTTCTAGTGCTGCTTCTGTATTTTTCATACTTTCCAGAGTGTTTCCTTGCATGGAAATGCTGATGGGTGTGACTAAGAGAGAGACAATTAAGCTGTAATACCTGGTAGAACGTGATTTACACTGCTGTAATTCACATTTTGTGTGCTGTTAATGTGTCCACATATAATTAGACTGCTAATGTGAATTACAGAAACATAGATCAGACATTCTAATGGGGTTAGAAGTGGTTTTGTATAACAGTAGTTCAAATAATAAAAAAAGTGAAAGTGTTTCTGGAGAAATAATTATTTTAACTAATTACAATGACTATTCTTTTTTGACCTCATTGAAAAAAACAGCAAATCGGGATCTGATGATACTCCACTGAAATCAATTCATACTTTAGCTTCAGTATCAATGGATATAATACTGAGCACATTTCATCACATTGTTTTTTTTTAAGACAAAGGACTATAGGTTGTAGTCTCAATTCACTAAAAATAATATGAAAATAGAATAAATTAATTTAAAAGCTCAAAAAGTCTATTTCCTAGTCAAACTAGTTTAAGGACTTGTTCAAGACCTACTGCAGGCTTTAGCAGAAATGTCAGCATTGAATACATAATGTCTCTCCCCTACCTCCTGCCTAGCAGCAGAGTTCAACAGTGCTTTAGTGGTATCTCACCTTCTGAAGTTTTAATACTTCTAATTTATTTTCTGAAGAGAAGGTAAAACTTTAAAGTAGACCAACTGCCTCTGACAAATTTGTTGCCAGCAGAGAGCTAAATGAAAAACGGATCCACAGCATTTATCTTTCACTCAAGTTGTATATGAACCATGGTTGACTGTGGGTAGAAGAATTTCAGACGTGGACAATCCTGCTTCAGTCTCTTCTGAATGTTGCACGTTGTGGCAATTTAAAACCAGCAGGAATGTTTTCAAGTCTAGTTTATTTGTATGAAAAGCTAAATTTGGATAACAAACTTGACTCCAAATTTGACATTCTAAGCACAAATGCTACTTGAAAGGAGTCATGTATTCTTTACACTAGAAACCAAGGAAATCTTTTAGTTTTGAGGACCTTCTCTTTTTTTCCTTCAGCCATTAGTTTTAAAACAGTTTCTCATATCAGAATTTTCTTGTCACATATAAAATTCTGTAACCAAGGAAACTATCAAGCATGTTATAGGAACTTGTCCTGAAGTTCAAAAATCAAAATATTTTTAAAAAATTTAAAAACAAAAAAATAACTCAAGCTCTCAAAAGAGTATACATTTTTAAAGCTTACTTTCAACCAAATGTTTTCTTTATTTAATTATTTATTTGGAGCATCCATTTCACAGGTATTATTCAGCTTAAAATCTTCCTCTTACACTGAAGGGCTTGTTTTGCTCTTGACAAATTTCTTTTTTCTTGCACTTCTTGTTAGAAACATAAGTTGTTCTCAAGAGGGTCCTATGGAAAAATAGCCCTAGAAATAACATGATATTGAAAGCCTGAGAAGACAGGCACACATGTTTTTCTACAGGTTCTTAGGAGTTTAAGGTACTCTAAGTACACAAACACAATGCACACCTATACACAGGAACTTTTATCTTGGTGTTTTGGTTTTTTTGTTGTTGTTGTGGTTTGTTTTTTTTATCTGAGAAATAAAACAGAATTCTCAAAATATCAGATCTATTTTAAATTGGAATATGTATTACTTATAGAATATTTTATCAGAAGACTAAGAAATGCTTATTTGAGTCTGCTTCATCTGGAGTCTGATTGCAAATGGAGTTCAGTTAAGCCCTTAATACATCACATTTTCTTTCATAGAAAAGCATCTACAATTGGATCATTTAATCTATTCTCACACTAATTTAGGGTTATTTACCTACAGTAATGCATTGACTGGTTTAGTTTAAAATATGCCAAAAAGTTTTCACATGTCCTGAAATTCTCCTTGGTATTGTTTTCAAGTTTAACTCCTCATATCACAGCAATTTGATAATTTTATTGAGTTATAAACAAAAAAAATAAAAGCTCCTCCCTCTTCAAGTTCCCTCACTCATATTCTTTATTAACCTGTTCTTCTTACTATCCTGACATTTTCAGAGAGTTATATTTTAATTTTATATGTGTTCCATTACTTAATGGAATAGAAACTGGGTTTAACAGATCCTAACTGTCTTCTTTACAAATCAATATCAGAGTGACTTCTTACAGATGTTTCTCTTTCGTAATTCTCAAAAACTAGTTACCACCTCTGTTTACTTCGACATTACAGTGTAATTTCTCACATATGTATGCAGGCAAATTTGGCTTGTCTCTTTTCTATTGTGAAAGAACATGCTTCTAACTGAAGAAGAACTGGTAGAATCATACTTTTCTCCTAAAGAAGTAGTAGTTGCAAAAAGAAAAAGAAGGATTCATTACTAATGAAATAAAATCAAGTACGATAATTGTTTATTTTCGATATTTTAAATCTCCATAGAAATTACTGCTTAATTTTAAAACTAAGGTAATCATATTCCGTAAAATGCTTGGATGGAGCAGCGAAGTTTAGTTTAACATAGATTTTTCAGTTTCTAAGCTTTTTGTTGCATTAGCAATTAGGAGAAAAAGTCGAAAACAAACTTCCTGAGTGATCAAACCATCTGTAGTTGTAGGCTATCAAATTTATCAAGCTGTATCCTAAACACATATGTCAAGTTTTCTGTGATTTTTCATTAAAAAAAAAAAATAAATCCAAGTTTATAAATAGTTTATAATTTGCACTTTCAGAGTCTCTTTAGCAATTTGATCATTAAGTAAAAGTGCATACTCCATACTGTTTCCTTTCCTGCTTCTCCTTCACAACAAGTACCCTGCCATACTTTAAAACTGTATCCTGTGTTGCTGAAAGCAATGAGGAATTCAGTATTTGCAGTGTCCTCAAATATAATTTAACCTCAATAGATGGGAAACAATTTTAAGATACAAAAGTCATGCTGTGATGTTCAAGAGAATTCACAAAGTGGAATTAAGCATGTCATTGATTCAGTGGGAAGAAAAGCAATCTGTGTAAAGTAGGAACATGCATTAAAGGATTTTTTTTTTTTTTCCTCTAAAAAAGTACTTGTTTTCCAAATCAATAAGTAATATATAACAACAACCTTTCAGAAGTTCTCTTGTGTTCTAAGTCAAAGACCAGTTTGGCTCAACAGGGAAATTCTCATGGAGCCCAGAATGAAAAGATAAATTCTACGATCTCAGGAAGTGATGCTTTGCAAGAAGAGTACAGAGCTATGGTTCATTTATGCAAAGAGAAGACACAAAAAGCCAAATGTCAGAGTTGAAGCTAGCCAGTGTTGTTTCAGATAATAAGAAGGACTTTTTAAAGTACATGGCAAGAGGAGGTATAAAGAAAATGTTGGACTGATACTACTGAAGACAATCATCTGACTAACATGAATTAAGAAAAAGCTGAGATACTCAATGAAGTTTTTGCCTCTGGTTTTACTAATAGTTATAGACCTTGATATATCCGGTCCCTTGAGCTGGAGGACAACAAGTATGGGATCAGTAACATTTTGTTTGTGATGACTGAAATGGAAAGGAGCCAGCTTTAGCATCTGAATGTTCAAAAGACCACAGAGCCTGGAGGGATTCATTTCAGTGTGCTGAAGGATGCAGCAGATATTATGGCAGGATCCCTCTGTACTATGTAACAAAGGGCAGTAGCTGCTGACTGGAAGCAGGACAATGTTTCTCCAATCTACAAAAATGGTGAGGGAAGGCCCAGAATCTATGGACCTCTTACTCTGGGAAAGCTGTGGAAAAGACTATACTGAGGCACTGGAAGATTATATTGAGGCATATTGAAAGGCATATAAGGAGCAATGAAATAATATTAAAGAATGGAATTAAAAGATACATGGCTATGCAAGAAATATATAAGGAGCAATGCCTCTTTCAGGAGGAAAGAATACATTATAAATGTAATAAAATGGTTTGTGGCAATCAGAGGTAATAGTAAGTCCAATCAGAGTGATGTTGTGTGTTTAGAGTTCAAAAATATACTATATGGAAAAGGTTACAAAACATTCTTGAAGAAACTGTGGTGGGATAGAAGGGAGAAGCTTCTAGTTGTTCTTTCTAAAAGCTGTTAAAATCTATAAAAACTGAAATAGGAGTAATTTCAGTTTTCCACTGTAAAAACGGGCTACCAGTGAGGTCCCATCAGCAGTGTGTGCTCTGCAATATGTTTGCAAGCAGTCTCATAAAGATTATGGTCACTGAGGTCACAGAGGTTTCTCGTTAAACTAGTGGTAAATTGATTTTTAATAGAGTAAGATAAATGTGCATAGAATGAATAGTTGAGAGACCTTGTGATACTAAGGATGGAATTAATCTAATCTAAGTTTAGCTGTCTAGAAGTTTGATATCCAGACTAAACTTGACATTTAAGATTCCAATACAGAGTTTGGCAAGAGATATATATGCTAGGAAGCTGGTCCATCCATTTAAGCTTACAGAAAGATGAATCACGCACTTTACTGTTTATAGGGAAATCTTAGATAATGATCTTGGTCCTGATAATTTGCTTTTTCACAGCTGTGAGAGGAAACACATGCAAGTATCTGGGCAGTGAAATGCTAGATAAAATTCAATGCAAATAAATGCTAAGTAATGCATATGAGCAATATGAAATCCTCTCTCTATATAGCAGTGAGGTTATGTATACATAGTTAATTATGTATAGTAATTTATTCAGAAAATAGATTCTTAATTCATGGATAATTCTCTAAAATTCGTATCTAAGTTACCAGAAAAAGTTAAAAATGCAATAAAAAGTAGGACTACTGGAAAGGAAACATATCTTAGAAGTTAGGAAAAATGTCATCGCATCACTATGTAAATCAAAATCATACTAATCTCCAGCATATAGACAAATAAACTAGGGGAGGTGGAGGAATGGAAAAAGAATTCAGAGATTGGCTCAGATCCTGACAATGGAGTTGCAATATGTGAAGAGCCAGCTCAGAATGCTTTTCCAACATCCTGTAAATTAACTATTTGCTAATGTGATGGCTCTTACACATGTGTAAGTCCTCTTTACAGACATTCTTTAGTGACAGCATGAAGTGGACATTGTTACTGCATGGCACACTATAACCATATTTTTTGTGAACTGAAATGCAGTGTTATCTCTTTGGGCACCGTTTTTTTTACCATACAAGGCACATACCTCATCAGAGGCTGTCTGGTTGGAAAAAGAAATTACACCATTAGTCTTTGTTTCTTGTCAGGATGATCTTGGCATAAAAAGAATTACTAGATGGTGAACTTTTGTCACTAACTTTTTTTATAATCTGTGTTTGTTGCACATTTTGGTGATCTTTGTGACTAATTCTTAGATCTGAATTCCTTCAAAATGAAAATTTATGTTAACTTCTTAATGGCATAAATTTGAAAAAAAAATATATCCCAAGGCTTTGTCATGATTTTGCTTTGCCTTCATCACGAGTACTTTGGATCAAAATAAATCCATGATATGAATCAATTGAAATCTATTCCTAAATATTGACATAAATTTCTAAATCTTCTAGTAGACATAACATAATTGATAAAAGTACAGAGTAACATTGAAAGCTGGCTGCAGATGAGGAGGCTAATTGGACAATAGTTTGATTTCAAAGAACCAGTGCTCTGCTTTTACGCTTACATTTTACACTTTTTACACTATACATTTTTTCTCTTTATAGTGTCACAACATCTTGTGCAATATTTTTGCCATGGTTAGAGAATGTGCATATGGTGCATTCCTCAAAAGAAGTATCTATGCTAAGTAACAATAGGAATTATTGGTTAGCCACTACAGAAATATTCTGATAAAAAAAAATACATGCTTTGGCTGCTATTTCTGGAAGTACCCCCAAGGGATTTGATTGAAAATGTCAGTTGAAGTATGACAGATAGCTTGTAAAAACATTAGCAGTGTTTCATGTTCTACCACTGTTGATTATGTTTAAACTAAAACTCTACTTTTTACATGACACTCCACATACTGTTTAAAGGTCGTTCTGAAAATGTTAGAGTTGAAATAATGTTTGTTTGGGGTAAATATATTTTGAGATTTGTTATATGATTGAGATGAAAAAGGGATAGAAAAAGTAATGAAAACAAGGTTGGAAACTAACTAGGTTTTCTCGAATGTGGGGTTTTGTTGGTTTTTGGGGTTTTTTTTTCAGTCATTACGGAATTAGTTTCTCTGATCCAAACAATATTTTTTATTTCCTACTGGTTTGCAAAGAGTATAAAGATGTTACAGAGAAGACAACAGTTATGTCATATATTCTAGAAGATTAAAAATATTCTGACACAAAAACTATTCCAACAAAAAAATCTTTAGAAGCCTCATAAGAAAGTCTAGTGTGATTTTTTTTGTATCCATATGACATCAGAAGAGCAGAAAATTCTATTAACACCAATAATAATAGGAGTAATAATATAGACCACAACCTATTCCTCTGAATAATTTTCCTTTGGAAAACTTTGGCATATACAATATAAACTAAACTTACAGTAGCAATGTTGTTGCAACTATGTTGAAAATACTATCCAATTTACACATTTGTGAATGAAATGAATACTAAGTTAAAGAACCGTTGCATAAGTAGAAGCATGACTAATTCCTATACCAATAGCAGCTAATACCTATACCAGTTTATTGGTATAGTAACAGCACATTGTCAAGACAAAATTTACCCCTTATAGTCTGTATGTTCTTAATCGAATATGACCTAATATTTTCATAGACCAATGTTGCCTCTTTCCAATTTGTGTCCAACTGCTCATCAGCTTTGTCATCTGCATCATCATCCACCAAACACTCTTCTGCCTGGCAAAGATTGTGCTGAGAGATAAAATTGCTTCAGACAGGCATTATGAGTAATAAACAACAGTAGTCGTGGCTATGAGGATACTTTGTTTCTTCCTGGTGGGTACATGGTTATTACCATTCCGCTTGCCCCATTGAGAGAAACGAAGCAAGGTAAGTTGCACTCCTCTGATATTGTTCTCAAAGGTGGCAAGACTTCACAAGGAGAGTTTTAGTATTATATTTTGTGATTCGTTTCACCATTCTGCTTTGAGTTCTTAAAAAAATAGTTGAACCGGGCTCCATTTGAAATGCCACTAAGTAGAATATTGGAATTAGATGTAGGTTTAGGCTGAAACAGGCAGTCAAAATCTTAGTAATATTGCCACTTCCTAACCTTGTGTTTTCAGGTTCAGCATAGAACGGGAAGGGAANAAGGGAAGGGAAGGGAAGGGAAGGGAAGGGAAGGGAAGGGAAGGGAAGGGAAGTCCGTCTTTGCTTTATACCAGTTATCATTTGAACTAACATAGTTATTTACAGAGCAAGACTCAAACACATTTAATATAACTTTCACTATTCAAGTAAAATGGTCTAGAATTCAAAAAAATTGGACTGATGAATTCTGGCTGTTCATGCCTCCAATGATTACAGAGGAAATGTAAAACAATCGGGATCTTAATTATACCTGAAAACGATGTTCCTTTGCAAAATGGACTACTTGTTTTAACACTAATGACTATATTTCTGATTCTCCTATGCTCAGGGTTGTTTAATGTCCAGGAATTTGACCTGGTGAGGACCAGCATGAATCTGAAAATCCTAAATGGGAGCAGTCACAAGGTAGAGGTTCTTTGCACATTGAAATTGTGCCCATGCAAATCAGCTTCACCACTTGAGTACAATACCTTTATCAAACTTTAGACAGAATTCTCCTTGTGCATGTGAAAAAGAGATGCTCTGCACACTTGGAGAGTCCATTAGATAGAATGCATGTAAGTCCAAATTATTACACAGGGAAGCATATCTGACTTTTTTAAAAAAGAAATTAATTTATGATTCAAGAAAAGCGACATTTAAAATCATCTAGTATAATTGGATAGACATACATTTGGATAGAGTTTGGATAACTTAATATGTATGAAAATTGTTTTTTTTTTTCACTAGAAAAGTATCAAACAAAACAGCTTTGATTAAATATTATTTGGTCGCATAAAATCCTGCAAAATTCATCCAGAAATACTCTAATAGGTAGCAAGTCTTGGTATACTTCCAATAAAAATTTTGTTTAGATTCTGTTCAATTTGCAGTCTTGATTACTATTCTAAAGAGCTCTTTATTATCAAATTTCTGTTACTCCATGGCTCTTCAGTATCTGTTTTCAATCTTGAATCTCAGAATGGACACAATATTCATGTAATGATTCCTTCAGTCCTTAAACTAAGATAAAATAAATTCCTTTTCTTACATAGTCTACTTTGTCTACCCTAAAGGTTTCTATCTAAAAGTAACATAAAGTCTTTAGTCACAATGAAGCACTGAGGTAATTTCCAAATGATTATCCCCCATAGCTAAGTGATAAAATTTCATACTGATAGACATTAAAAAGCTGGAATCTGATCCATTTTGAGTAAGGGTAGTAGAATTTTATCTTCAAATAAAATTTAAGAATTAAAAAAAATTGATTTAATATATTAATATATTGATCCACAAAGTGAAATCTGACATCTTAAGCTTGGTCTCTGGCAATCAAAACATGACGATATAGCGGCAATTCAGTATTCATGTTTTACATTAAGCTTAAAAAACACATTTCTTTTTGCAGTCAGCTAAATCTTAGAGAATATGTTTTAGCTGAAAAAAACTTAACTCTCTAAGGAAGAGTTGACAAGAAACAAAGCCAACCAAAACCAAATGAATAAAGCTAACAAGATTAAAATAATTTGTTTATGAATAACAAAACAGAATGCCTCCAAATGGTGGCAAATACAAGTCCCTTTTATGCAAAAGGGCAGAGCATAATGTAAGTGTATAATTAATTTGCAAGAGATATGTTGAATGGCCCACAAACAATTCTGTCCTTTCCTCTTTTTTTTCAGTTCCTTTTTCACCTTTAGTTGAGCAGAGATCACAGACGTCTGTTGTATGCCAAATCTGAGGGAGAAAAACAAACAAGCCAACAAAACTGGCACAAAAATTAAAAAGAGAATGTAAAATGAAAAAAGTAGTAATTCATATGAAACATATTTTTTCTGCAATTTAACTAGCTGTTATTTTATACCACTAATCTGGGAAATGCCTTAAGTAAGTAAAATAGCAGTCAAGAAGAAACTTTTTTATGAGATACATACTTTTAAGCAAACACTTTGTTTTATATAATCTCCAAGTCACTACTCCCAAGTATAAAAATATGATAATATATATTTTCAGAAGTCCTCCTCCTTGCTTCCCCCAGAGTTAATAAGATCAAAAAGTATTATTAAATACTCGTAGGCTGAAAACCATTTGAACTTTTATGTAAATTAACAGTCTCTGAATAATACAACATACTCATTCTTGACTACCATATCTGTCACTTCATATGTTTCATATGTTTGTCAACATAAATGTTTTTTTGCAATTTTGCTGTTAAAGTATTTGAGCTTTCAAATTCCCTGATTTTTTTGAAATTAATGACAAATCATAGACAGTGCTTGATGTCTATAAATAAAAATGTTTTGTAAGCTTGCCTTATTAATTCAGATTTCTACATATTTATCTTTCGTATTAACACTTTAAAATAAAAATTTAAAAGTAAGAGAGATATGGACCCTCTTTATACAGATTTAATCTGGTTTAAGCCCAGTTTTAGATCAGAAAAAAACACTTCCATATCCCCCAAATACAATATTCCAGCTTTTGAGAAGATTATACAAACCTCATTTATCCAGAATAGTGGAGCAAGAATTGTTATATAAATTTCCTTCTTTTCAAATGTTTGCTCTATTCGTATATACATACATTTTTACATCTGATTAGATCTCCTTTCTTTCACAATCCTTTAGTTTCTTTCTAATCACACATATAAGAATGACGCTGGTGCCCCAAGTCTAACATTATAGGTTTCCTAGATAGTATGTATTTTGATAGAAATTTATGCAGAACACATATATCAATTCTCTGTATCATGAATAGTTTTCATACAGAATGCTTCTTAGTCATAACATCTACTGTTCAATCCAAATTGCTGGACATCTGCCTTCTTCACCTATATTCACAGCACAAGTTCTATTTACTATGCTTTATGTAAAGAAGCAGGCGAATTTCAACCTATTGCAATACCTATTCAAGTGATATTTGATGTGTTACTAAAGCAATTGTGCATGCAAGAATACAAAAAGTACGATTCATTGACCATTATCATTGAGAAACTTCAATTGCCATAAAACTTGGTCCAATATATAATAAACCACTATCATTGTGATTTTTATACTAACTTGGCTCAAATCACAAAGCAAAGTCTCTGCATGTTTTCAGTCTTGGATTGCAATAGTATACTCAATTCTTTTTCCTGAGGCAGTAAAATATTTCAAAATACTACTGTGCTCTTACTTTCCTTGTTGGTCAGTCGCTTGTAACAAAAATATTGACAAATTAGGTCTGTTTAGAAGCCGGATCTATTGGCCCATAGCCCTAAAACAAAAAGAAAAAAAAAAAAGATTACAACTCTCGAATTTTTTATATACTAATGCGATTAACAGAAAATAATAACAGAGGCTTAATTCAAATGGAAATGGAATAAGAGAAGTTATACAGTAGAGGTATAGGGAAACACAGTGATTTTTGCTTATCCTCACAGTTAGATTCACAGAGGAAAATTATATCACGTTCCCCTTATGAAATACTACTTGAGTTATATACCTGCCTGTCTTCTGAAATTCATACAACAAAGAGTACTAAGATGACCATGACCTCATTACAATGAGGTGAGGAAGTATGATTTCTATTTTATGGCTAGAAAAACTAAAACAAGTGTAAATGGAAAAAGTTTTGCCCAGGGTTATGGTAGAAGTGCATATGAAAGATAGATATGGAAAGGAGATCTCTTCACAGTCCTGTTTATTGTCCAGAAATCCACTTTATTCTTTTTTAACAGTATTCCTGTAATCTACTGACATAAACACAAAGTATTATTTTCTGAACAAAATAATGTTGTAAAATGTAATATAACATATGCATTTATTCTATTGTGATTTATTTTCTTTAAGTTTTGAAAATATCACCTAAAATTGTCCCCTTATTTGTCCTGTTACTTTTTTTGAATATTGTCTAATTATTTTTATGGACTTAGTCAATATTGTCATTATTGGCACATAATGGGCTCTTTGTATCTTCAAGAGAAAGGAAAATGCCTATCAGTGTGCAATGCCTATGGCTCTGTACATTTACTTGTAAATGTTTCACTAGTCATCCTTTTTTATAAAATAAAATATCATGAAATAAGACTTCTGATTGACACAGATATTGTATATTTTATGAGACCATTTCCTTGACCACAGAAAACTGTGTGGGGTAAAAATAAAGTATGATATTAATTGCGGCTGTAAGATATGGATCAAGCAATGCAGTCAATATGAGCCCTTTCTGCTTTAATGTTCCAGACTCTGAAGCCTTAGTGATAGTTTGGATGTTAGTTTATCTACTGCTGTAATCAGAATTATCTTCTCCTTTGTGTTTCAAGTTTATCCTGCGTTTTCCCAAGAAATTTAAGATTGATAGCTGCATTAACTTTATAGGTTGGATAACTGACTAGTATAAATAAATAAATGTGCACTGTCCTTGCAACATCTTATAGAGTGGAGGGTAACAAAACCAAAGAATTAGAGGATTTGTGAATGAGAGACATGGACATTTGTTATGAATTGGCCTTTATATGTGTGTAACTTATAGAAACTAACTTAGTTACAACTTCTTTATGTGATGTTTGGGCATTTTTTTCACAACTCCTTAGTCTGGTAGCATAAAAACTCTGTTCTTGGGGAATATGTGAAGTTTTGTATTTGGTTTTAATGCTCTCAAGTTTGGATGTGTTTACTATACAGTATATAAATACCGCGGGTCTTTCTTTGATTGGCTTATTTCCACAAAAGAGTCTTGCCACATGCCAGAAAACAACTCATGTTCTCTACATTCATTTGTACACCTTTCTAGACATTTTATGAATTTCCTCTTTTTTCCTAAATGAGCAAACACTTTGAAAATTATATACAGCATTCAGTAGCTATTAGACTGTGTCAGAATTGCAACAGCTGCAACTGAGATAGCAGTTTCCATTATAATCTCTATATTAAATGGCCATTTTCTAACAAAATATTCTCTTAAACTGACTTTCCCATTTTTGGCACATACTGGCAGATTTTATTTTCTAGAAGATAAGAAAGAGAAAAAGAGCTCAAAACCCCTGACTCAGCCATTTATTTTTTTTTACATAGTTAAAGCTGTCAATCACTTAGGCAGTTTTTCTCAGATGTAGTATGAGAGTTTTATTGCTGATGTCTACATTAGGAAATAATGAAACATAAACATCAACACCAGACACATTTCTAGTCCAAAGTAAGATCTACTGAAATGTATCTGGACTGTGAAGAGCTCTGATGACAACTAAAACATGAAAAGTGATGGCAATAAGCTTTCCTTCAATAATGTATCCCTCACCCAAACTAAACTGCAGGCACACTGTTCCTTTCCCCATATGAATTAAAAGCACCTTCTATTTTTATATATTTGAAAAATCTATATAACTTCCTAAAAGAAGCAGTACAGCATCATGAATTAATATGAATAATAGTTGGCTAAAATAATAATTTTTGGCAAATGAAAAGTCAGTTGTAATCCAGCCAGTCAGCTCTCTTTTGTGTAAATTTTTCTGTATGACAGTGATGGGGTATTGGTTTAGTAGGTGTAGCACTAATTTGGCTTTTCACCTTCATTGAATTCCATTTTATTTTGTTTTCATGTATTGGATTTTGATTATGTTATTATCTCTGTTCTTACTATTTTTCCATGTCTTTTTCTTTACTTCTGCAGAGTAATATCTGTGAGGTGCTGGGAATATTAACAGAGGTGCTGTAACAGACTGGGAGTGGAAAACAAAGATAAGGACAGGACTGATGCTTATTCTCCCATGAAGATATTGAACCTGATTTCTCCTCAAATGAAAAGGGTCTTTACAGGAGAATTAGTTAATCTCTTCCTTCCTTGTTCTCCTAGGAGCAGCGTACATTTCAAAAGCACAAGTCCACATGACGTTTAATGTCTCAAATAACATCCTGGAAAAGTCTTAACAATTACACTACTTTTTGTAAAATGTACTTTAAGAAATGAAAAGGACATTAGTAGTGACTCCCATGTGGTGTGAAATAATATCCTTGCTTTCTCTGGGAGAGTAGAGCTGGAAGGAGAAATGAAAGTATTAAGTCAAGTTGAATATAGCACTCCTCTAGCAGTAAATAAAAAAGAGCCCCCAAAATGCCTGGATTTCCTTCAGTACAGTCACCGAAAGCAAAACCAAATTCTATTTCTTACACAGTTAAGGTCCATTTCCCAGCATTTTTCGATGACTACACACTGACTTAATCTATGGTCTTGCATAGGCAGACAGTGGGATAGATAATTGAAAGGATGAAAATCAGTTCTACTGAAGCAGTGGACACATGGGAATAATTTGCCACTGAACACCTCTGTACTAAATTTCACTCGATACTAGAACTGCTCAGATGTCACTGAAGAAGCACTGGCTTTATATATGTTTATATATAAAAAGGGCTTGCATTGTTTTAGCGCTGGGAAAGCCTACCATGTGAAATCAGCCTGTAGTTCGTTTCTTTGAACTTAACATTATATTGCATAATTCTTCAGTTACCATATACCACTTACAGCTCTAAAGAACCTTCTTAATACAGTAAGTCCTATACTGTGTGCTCCAGTACTTGTATCAGTTACTCCTGCATAATTTGTGATTGAGTCACTCCCTCCAAAACTGAGCCTCTAATTTAATCTTTTTCTGATGGATTTGGATATTCACTGAGATCACAGTACTCTATAAAACAAGATAATCATATGATAATATTTTGGAGGCTATATATGTACTATATATTCTTCCTAGCATACCATATAAAATTTAAATGCTTCATCACAAACTAAAAGTTCTCTACATTACATTTCAAGCACAGACATGATCCACAGCTATGCATAATTTGAAATGCTGTAGATAAGCCTAAATTAAGAAAATATTTCAGAGTTTTGGAGAACATGAGGTGAGAAAACCTGTATCTTTCAGCTTGGTGTCCAGCCAGGTGCATCACCGTCTTTTCCATTTACATTGAGTGCTATGATATACCTGATATCAGGTTCGTGTATACTGACCCTGTAGGTGAGGGTAACTGAGGTTCTTGTTAATAGATCCCTTAAGGGAAGTTAGAGTAAAACAAGACTGTACAATCAGTGTTTATCTCTATGTGTTTATATATATATCTGTTGGGTGTAGAGGAAGCACACAAAAAATAAAGTTGAATGGGTTAATATAAGTTCAGGTTCAGGAGGGAATGGCCAAGTACCCCTGTGGGGGAGGTTTTACACTGTCTATTGCAACACTGTGGATCATGCACAGTCCTCTGGTGGAAGGCCAGAAATGTGTCTGGAGGGACTTGGAGGGGTCTTTGATGGTTTATGACACCTTCTAAGACATGACCATTGTTTCTCATGACAGAGTATGCCTTCTCAGAAGTGATGAATACCTTCAGCTTACATGTGAATTTGAATGGCCTGATACCCTCCCCAGAGGGGAGTTTTACACTTGAGACAGTTGTGTGAAGGAGGATGTTGGCATGATAAAAAGCATTATCTCACCTCGGCAGGATCTATTCTTTATCAGCCTTCTCCCCCATGTGGCTCAAAATCCAGCTTGCTGCTAAACAGAGGTCGTTTTTTCACAGTCATGCTCTGGTGGTAGACATACGATCCCTCTGTCTTATGCAGATCAGATTTTTCACCACCACGCACAAAAAATCTCCGTGTACCCTTTGACTGAGGGGGGTGCAAACCTGGCCTCAGCAAAGCACCTTGTTGCTTTTGCAAATGGCCAATTGTTCGAGTCATTAACCTTTAACATTTTTAGACTCTCACACAGGTGGATAAATAAATGAACCCTGATTTCATTATGCAGCAAAAATGATGAGACATGTAAGTGGTCTGAGACTCACTTGCCATTAGTTCGGAAGGAGAAACACTGGACACTGCAGATTGCTTGGAGGAATAGCGAATGCAAACATTGTATCTACATTACCAGTGCAACAGGAGCAAGTGTTGAACAAAACGGTTAATGCTGGAGAATTGATAGGTATGCTGTACACACTTAAGAGGATTTAATTTCATTTTACTCTCATTCCAGGGACTGATGTCTATTAGCAGACAGAGAGCATTTAGGTGCAGTCATGGAGCACATCTTCTGGTTTAATTTCATCAGAAAGGAACCTGGGTTGTGATCTCTGAGCCCATGCTAATTTATATGTGCAATAACAAGCAGTAAGTAGGATTATGACAAGAACTGAGTGAAAACTGCAGTTCTGATTAAAATTAAAATGCTAATATAGACAACAATATTATACTGAAAAAGAGTATGTACTGCTTTGAGAATTAACTGCATTACGTACAGCACAGATTTATCCTAAAGGTCTCAGCAACTGATGTTGATTATTCTTAGTAGTGTTAGGCAGGCTGTGCATATCCATGTCTCAATATTCGTCATTAGAAGCCAGTGTGAGTACTCTATAATCAGATAGGATTAGAAAAGTCACAACACACATTTGGGCATATTTTCACTTTTTCATTCCTGATTCTGAAATGATAGCTAATACACCTTTTGCCTTTTATTTTTCTCTGTCATTACTTTTAGTCCAGTGACTGTTCGCTAATAAATGCTGAGTTTAAAATGTAAAATTCTTCTAATGTTCTGGATTTTATTTTTTCAATAAATTAATGTTTTGTTTTCTCCTCTGACAACCTGAATGCGGGAAAATAATTCAATATAAAATTTAAGTGTCCATAATATTTTCTTCTGCTGAGATCACTGCACACATATTTACCAAAAAGTAACACACTGAACTACCATCTAGCCTCCCTTATGAAAGGAGGGCTTTGTGAATTCTTTTGTTCCTGACTGCAGGTGCTTCTAGCTCTGAAAAGATCCTGTGATCTGATAGCTGTTTTTCTGTGGTTGTGGACAGCTTGCATAATACAACAAAAGTGGAAGATTGTTGCCTTCTCCAGGTTGCTTAAAGTTACAGTCCTGATCTCTTGACCTTTAATTTCAGCAAGTTTGATTGCTCAAGAAACTCTGGTGCGCATACTTTGAGCTAATATAGTATTTTACTGTTCAGTTTGTTTTAAGTGCTTTAACAGTAACATAATTTTAGAAGAGCATAGTTTCTGGGGATCTCCAGCACAATATGGTGTTAAGGAATAAAGAGCAACTGATAGCACAAAATAAGTCCTAGACTGACAGTATTCCATGGGCAACAAAATATTCTGTTATGAATATTATAAATGCTGATGTGTCGCAGAACAATGATGCAAATGTCAGAGGCTGCTTGTGTTATACTCCCCCAGTAGGGCACTGTGCAAACGTAAGACCTAAGCAAAGGGCAGTAGAGCTCAGAGAAGAGAGCTCAGAATAGAGGTTAGGAGTAAATTATAAATAAATTAATTACTTTTTCTATGTTTTATATTAGCAGATGAATAAGAGAACAGTAATGGCAACAAATGACAAAGTCTGTCTCACAATGCCTTATTTGTTTTCTATTTATTTTCCCAAATAAAGTCAATTCAAAAACTTTCCAATTGAAGGTTTAACAATGCACAATATTCAGTCTAAATATTTTTTCTAACTTGTGAAGAAGTAGCAAGAAGAGACTGAAAGCAATTCACTTTAGATCACCTCATAAGGTTGTTACTATGTTCTCTTTGAGGTAGTTCAGTACCTCAGGGAAAACGAGATGAACTCAGATGTGCAACGAATTAATTTTTTTATGTTGCAATTTTTACAGACAAAGAGAATTCCCCCCCCCCCCCCCTTTCTGAATCTCTGAACTGAGGTCTTCACTTTGCTGAGAATCCAGAATGTAAAATGTTTTAAAAATGCCAAACTACATCTTAAAATAATTTTTCAAAACATGTCACTACTGTTTTTAATCTATTATTACCACAGTTATTAGCTATGGAAAGATTCACCAAATGAAACTATTTTCAGTCAGGAATCATTAGGATATGTCTCAGTGTCTGACCACTGGAAAGACTGGTGACCCACCTAAAGACCAGCACAAACTGCCAGCGGCTTGCAGTAACAGAAGGACAAACTAGATTTGGTGAATGACAGCACTGAACTCAGAGAACGGTTTTTCTTATATTACACTACTGGCGACAATTAAATAAAAATTTAAGTTTAATCTCTATTAATGATTGTGAAACATTCTTTTACTATGGTGTGGCAAGTTGCAGTAGAGCTACTCAGGAAAATAAAATGGGACATAGAAAATAGTATAAATAAGTGCCAAAGGCTATAATTATTTAAATTTCTAAAAGCAATTTGAACTGAAGGATGGCAACTGGAAACAATTGAGAGATTCACTTCAGAGCAGTCTTAATTCAGACTAAAGGATTTATGCAGACAAACCTGCAAAGACATTGAATGTTGTTCAGCTGTCCCATTAGAGACAGCTTTATTATGTGGTCCTCGGTGTATAAAACCTGAGAATCATTCAAGTCTGCATGACGCTGCTAGTTTGCTTAAATCATCTGATCTTGTTTCTGAGGGGCTAATTTGCCTAGAGGGAGATTGTGTTTCTGCAAACCAATACGCACTATACTGTATAGTGTAGTTTGTCTTCTTTTTTTCATATGTACTGTGATTTAAAGCAGCCAGCCATTAAAATAGTAACCAATGTTAATAGCAATTATTTTAGCAAGAATTTACTAACATTAAACAGTGGAAATCTTGGTGAAGCTACATTACCTGTCTGCATTCTTCCTCTGTTCCTGGTAAATTTATGGACATGAAGAGTCTCTCGTATTACAATAGAATAAGAAGGTTACACATTGTGTTTTACGTCTTTCACAGGTCTTACATAGGTTCTCTTTTTTGTTTCTGGTCTTTTTTTTTTTTCTTACCACTTTTTATTTTTGTTTTTAATATGTATTTTTGAGTCAATAATTAGGTGTTAATCCAAGCTTCTAGGCAGAAGTTAACATTCTTGTCCTCATGGTTATGATGCAAAACTTGAAAACATGATTTGAGTACAACTGCAACAACTCAAAGCCAGGTCCAAAGGAAAAAGCACAACGTTTATTATTATGTGTGAAAAAATTTAATTAGGTTATCAGTGTTATTTATATCTCAATGAGGCAACATGTCAAATAACTATCTACAAATACGCACACAGCACAATGATTCATTTTTGCAGGTGTTTACTGAATCCCTTGTGTTTCTCAAGCAGATCCACATTTGTAAAGTAAAGCTCAACATTAATTTTCTGAACATTAATTTGATCAGATTATTCACAGTTTTGTCTTATACATCATACAAAATGAAAACTTGTTTGTGTTTGGCCTGAAAAAAAACTCAAACCACTTTCTAAGAAGTACAAAAAAACCCCCCCACAAAACAAAACAAACAAACAAACAACCCACGAAAAAATCAGGGTTTGAGTTTGTGCTTTTGACAGTTTGCTTTCTACTTACCTTGTACTTCCAGTGATCAGCAGGTTTTGTCCTGCAGTGGTAAATCAGCCTACATCTATTACTGCTCTCATCTTTAAGACTCTAGGTATGAAGGGGGAATGGCATGGAACCTTGCACCCACAGTGGGTTGTTGAAAGTGGTAAACTTAAATAAAAAGTCATCAATCCAGCTGCAGTGCATGTACTCTAATGCAGGAAGCCTGGGCAGCAAAAAAGAAGAACTTGAAGTGTTGGTACAACAGGAGAGATATGATATAGTTGCTCTCACGGAAACATGGTGGGATGACTCATGTAACTGGAATGTTGCATTGGATGGCTACAGTCTCTTTAGGAAAGATAGATGAGGGAGAAGGGACAAGGGGTGGCCCTATATATTAGAGAAACACGATGCTCGAGATTAAGGATGCCATGTTGAGTGCTTTTGGGTAAAGGTCAGAGGGGCAGCTGACAAAACTGACATTGTGATCAGAGTCTGCTATAGGCCACGCAACCAGGAGGAAGACATTGATCTATTACTCTATAATCAAATGGAGGATCTCTCAACTTCACCAGCCCTTGTTCTCATAGGAGACTTCAATCTTCCAGATATTTGCTGGGAGCTTAATACAGCAGAGAGGAGGCAGTCCAGAAGGTTCTTAGAATGTATCGAGAATTGCTTCTTTACACAGCTAGTTAATGAGCCTATCAGGGACGAGACTATTCTTGACTTACAGTTTACTAACAGGGAAGGGCTTGTGGGGAATGTGGTTGTTGGAGGCTACCTGGGATCCAGTGACCATGAAATAATAGAATTTTCAATAATTAGTGAAACAAGGAGGAGATTTAACAAAACCTCCATGCTGGATTTCCGGAGGGCGAACTTTGGCTTATTTAAGGAATTAACGAGTAGAGTACCCTGGAAGACTGTCCTTAGTAACAAAGGAGTCTTGGAAGGCTAGATGTACTTCAAGAATGAAATCTTGAAGGTGCAGGAACAGGCTGTCCTAATCTGCTGTAAGATGAGCCATAAGGGTAGATGGCCAGACTGGATGGGTAAAGGAGTTTTTTAATGAATTAGGGAAAAAGAAGTGGATGGACCTACCTTTGGAAAGAAGGAGAGTTATCC